>CM024263.1:550346-1011206 GCA_013621005.1 Aeschynomene evenia | reverse complement strand
CGTTTTCTCGCCTTTCCTACCGCGCATATGCCCCATACATTTTGGGTCTACACTTTCCTGGGTCTGGGAACTTACTTCTGGCATGTATAAATTGTGCCTGAACTTCTTCCTTTCCTTGCTGTTTGTTTTCTGGCGTAGGTTACGATAGGGGCTCTTCGCCCTTTTTTTCGCCCTTAATTTTTCCATTTTCATCCTCCATAATGTCTGGATATACCACCTCGGCCCTCGGATGCCCCTGCTCGGGCTCCGTTCCAGGCCCGAGCTAGATGGCAGTTCTTCCCTTTATCGAGGGTCTTCATATTTTGCTTTCTTCGTTCGGAGCGGTGACGTCGGAGCTCGGCCTCCCATAATTGGGATCCGATTTGCCCCCCTTTTTCCTTTCATTGGAAACCATTTTAAAACGTCAAATCCCGATTTCCGAGAACAGTTTCTAAACTGTTTAAAATGGTTTCCTTTGTAGGTAATGGGTAAACGTCCGAAGCCACAACTCCAACGTCCACTGCTACTCAACGATCAGTATGACTGGGCCGGGAGGAGGCCCTTGGCATAGTCTCGGTTGTAAACGAGGATTATGCCTCCGCCGCCAATTCCTGCGAGCAATTATTCGCTGAGGGGCTCACGGCCAGTACATAATCGAGGCCCCTACTGCTGACGAGAGGGTTCCCTTCAACAATGGCCAGGAGCCGGTCGACTTCTTTTACATGTACGACCTGCCCCTAACCCGGATGGGAATCCGCATCCCCTTCACCGACTTCCAGATTCGGGTGCTGAGGACGGTTTGGGTGCGCCTTCTCAACTACACCCAACTCCTGGCCATGGTCCGTGGGTTTGAGCGAGTTGCGAGCACCTTGGGCTTCCCCTTTCTCTAAGGGTGTTCTTCTACCTTTTTGCCGTCACCCTCCCCCACGGAACTGAGGGTGGATATCCTTCCGAGCTCACTCCGGTCGGAAGGTCTTCACCCTTTTGAGGATTCCGTCCATAATTTCAAGGAAGTATACTTCCGGGTCCGCGCTGCGGAAGGTACTTACCCTTTCTGGCTGTCCGAGAAGGGCGAACCCCGGTTCCCCCTTTACTGGTGAAGAATGTCTACGTCGTAGTCATTAACGACACCGAGTTGACTGAGGCCGAGGCCGGGATTGTTCGCCTGTTTCTTGAATCCCATGAGAAAAACCTCGTGCTTAAGAAGTTAATCCGGGGAAATGACTCCGACTTCAAAAACGAGCTTGGTAACGACATTTACTTTCTCTCCCTTGGCATTTTTTTTTTTTTTTTCGTGTTCCTTTTCTAACCAGGATCTTTTCCTTGTTGCAGATACGATGACGGGTGCTGCCGACCTGGACGCTATCCGGGCTCTATGCCTTTCTCAGAAGAAGAAAAGAAGGCATCTACCGGAGGCTCCGGTTCTCGGACTCCGACCTCTACCACCTCGGCTGCCCCTGCCCCGGGGACCGTTGTGGTGGCAACTGCTGCTCCTCCTCCTGGTGCCAAGCGCAAGAACCTGGTGCTTGACGAGGGCGCCGACCTGGCGTCTCTGGTCCTTCCGAGCCTCGGAAGAAGAAGAAGCATGACCATGACAGCTCTTCCGCCCTCTCCCCCTTTGACAAGGACTTCAACTTTTCGGCTTTGATAGACCGGGAATTGTACACCCCGGCTGCTATTGCCGAATTGGAGGGGGCGGAAGACATTCGTACCTTCCTCCGGTGGGGCCAGAGGACTTTGCTGAAGACCGCCACCGTCCTTCGCCATATAGAGCCCTTAGCTGTTCTCGGGCATGGCGTTCAGGAGGAGCTCGACGCTCTCCGCGAGGCCCAAGAGACGAGCAACAAGAGGATTGAGGACCTCGAAGCTCGTCTCAAGGAGGCGGAGGAGAAGCTGAAGGCCTCCGAGGAGGATCTCTCCTTCACTCAAGGCGAGTTAAAGGCCTTGGAGGACGGTCGCAGGAGCTTGACCCTGGAGCTGAACGAAGGGAAGCGGAGGATCGATGAGCTGACTGGCTCGTTGGATGACCTTCGCCTTTCTTCAACTCAGGACATTTCCCGGCTCGAGAACGAGGTGGAGGGGCTGCAGGCTTCTTTGGTGGACTCCACCCTGGTTGTGGCAGAGTTTATCAAAGACCAAGTTCGGGTCATCGCTCCCGATCTCGATCTCGGACAAGTTGGAATGTATACAAAGATCGAGGACGGGAAGCTGGTTGTCGTTGACCCGAACTCTCCCGAGGAAGCTCAGCCAACTCCCCCAGTCGATGCCGAGGTGCCTCCTGTCGTGGTCTCCCCAACATAGCCACTTCCAATGCTGAGGCTGCCGATGTTCCCGATGTCTGATCCATTTGCTTTTGTATATGACAATTTTATTTTGCCTTTTTTGATTATCTTGTCCGGGTTCCCCTTTGTGGGTTCATGCCGGTTTTTATACTCTGTACACTTTTCGGGTTCCCCTTCTTGGGGTTCGTGCCGGCTTATAATACTTTAAATATACGCAAAATTTTTAATGGCTTTATTTACCTTGTGCTTGCAGTTTTATTTAACTTAACTTTGCACTAGTAGTCATCTTTAATCGTGGTAACCAACTCGGGCTTTTTGACCAACTCGGGGTCTTACGCAAAAAAATTTTAATGGCTTTATTTACCTTGTGCTTGCAGTTTTATTTAACTTAGCTTTGCACTAGTAGCCATCTTTAATCGTTGTAACCAGCTCGGGCTTTTTGACCAACTCGGGGTCTTTAGCCAACTTGGGTTTTTTATTTAATTAATCATTTTAACCATCTCGGGTTTTTTGACCATCTCGGGGTCTTTAACCAACTCGGGTTTTAATTAATATAGCCCACTTGGGTTTTTGACCAACTTGGGGTCTTTAACCAACCCGAGTTTTATTAATAAACAATCACTTTAACCATCTCGGGTTTCTTGACCAACTCGGGGTCTTTAACCATCTCGGGTTTTAGCGCTAAGTAAACACTTCAATCTTTCAGATAAAACAAGCAAATATCGAAAGAAAAACTTTATTAATGTCTTCTCGAGCTCGCCTCGTTAAAACCTCCCGGGCAAAACCCTCCTTAGGGCAAAATCCCGTGGTAGGAAAGAGTATGAACTGAGGTACCACAAATTACATAAAGAATAATTTAAACATAAAACTTCCTGAGGTTCGTGGCATTCCACGACCTCGGAATCTCTTTTTCATCTAGGGTTTCTAGCCTGTACGCCCCTTTCCCTAGGGTCTCTTTTACTCGATATGGCCCTTCCCAATTGGCGGCCAGCTTCCCCTCTCCTGGGTTGGGAGCTCCGATGTTTTCTCTTCGTAGGACAAAATCGCCCTTCTGGAACATTCTCGGAATCACTCCCTGGTTGTATCTTCTTGCCACCCTTTGTTTGAGGGCCTCTTCCCGGATCCTGGCTGCGTCCCGATCCTCTTCGACCATGTCGAGCTCTGCCTCCCTTGCCTCCGAGTTTCGAGCTTCTTTGTAGCTGATAACTCGGAAGCTCGGTTCTCCAAGCTCGACTGGGATCATAGCCTCACTACCATAGGAGAGTTTAAAAGGACTCTCTCCCGTAGTAGAGTGCGGCGTCGTTCTGTAGGCCCATAGGACACTCCCGAGCTCATCTGCCCAAGATCCTTTTGCCTCGTCGAGCCTTTTCTTCAGTCCCCTTAGGATTACTTTATTAGCAGCTTCGCACTGCCCATTGGCTTGGGGGTGCTCCACGCTAGTGAACCTTTGCTCAATGTTCCAACCTTGTAGGAAATCTCGGAACTTTTTGTCAGTGAACTGCGTTCCGTTATCCGAGATTATAACCTTCGGGACCCCGAAACGAGTTATGACGCTCCTCCAGACGAACTTCCGACATTGAGCTGCCGTTATTGTGCCGAGTGGCTCTGCCTCGATCCACTTGGTGAAGTAATCAATTGCTACCACCAAGTATTTCACCAAGCCCGGAGCCGTTGGGAAGGGCCCAAGAAGGTCTATACCCCATTTGTCAAAGGGCCATGATGCCGAGATTGGGGTCATCTCCTCGGGAGGCGCACTGTAGTGGTGACTGTGTTCTTGGCACTTCACGCACTTTTTCACGTATTCAGCCGCATCTTTCTTTAACGTTGGCCAAAAGTATCCTGCTCGGGTAACTTTCAGCGCTAAGGTCTGGCCCCCGAGGTGATTACCTCCTGCCCCTTCGTGGACTTCCTCGAGGACATATCTGGCTTGGTCTTCGTTTAGGCACTTCAGTAGGGGTTGACTGAACCCCCTTTTGTATAACTGCCCTTCCACCACTGCGTAGTATGGGGACCTTCTTCTTACCACGGCCGCGGCCTTCTCATCATCCGGAAGGATTCCGAGCCTGAGATACTGGAGGAGCTCGGAGATCCAACTCGGCGACGTTATTATGGCCGTGACTTCCTGCCCTTCTACAATCGACGGCCTTTCCAGGGTTTCTTGAATCAAGGTTTTGCTTGTCCCTGTAGGCCTGGTACTTGCGAGCTTCGACAATACGTCGGCTCGGGCGTTCTCTTCCCGAGGTATGTACTTTACCTCGGATTTTTGCAGTGGTTTTAATAGCTCGGTCACTACCTGCAGATACTTCTTTAGCTGCTCATCTCGGGCCTGGTATTCTCCCCCGATCTGAGAAACCACGATCTGCGAATCACTGCAAATAGTGAGCCTTTGTGCTCCGAGATCACTTGCCAACTTCAATCCAGCAATCAAGGCTTCATACTCCGCCTGGTTGTTGGAAGCTCGGAACTCAAATTTTACCGACATCTCGACCTGGATTCCTAGATTGTTTTCCAGGATGATGCCGGCTCCACTGCCCCTTAGGTTAGATGATCCATCCATGAATAATGTCCACTGGACCTCTTCTTTTTCTTCTTCTTCATCGACCATTTCTCTGACAAAGTCGGCTAAGGCTTGCGACTTAACTGCATTCCGAGGTTCGAAAATCAAATCGAACTCGGAAAGTTCTACTGCCCATGACACCATTCGTCCTGCCAGGTCGGGCTTCTGTAGAATCTGCCTCATAGGGTGATTTGTTCTAACTACCACCGTATGGGCTTGGAAATATTGCCTCAGCCTTCTTGCAGTTGTGATCAACGCGAAAGCAACCTTTTCTAACTTCGGATAGCGGACCTCGGGGCCCTGCAACGCCCTGCTCACGAAGTAGATAGGCTTCTGCACCCTGTCTTCTTCTCTTACCAGCACCGCTCCAACTGCCAGCTCTCCTACCGAGAGGTAGAGGTACAACACCTCTCCGACCTCCGGTTTAGACAAGATCGGGGGAGCCATCAAGAATTGCTTAAAGCTTTGGAAAGCTTCTTCACAATCATGGGTCCAACTGAAATCCGTCTTTTTCTTTAACAGCTCAAATAGCGGCAGGGATTTCCGAGCTGACAGCGGGAGGAACCTTGATAGCGAGGCTAACCGACCCGTCAGCCTCTGAACTTCTTTCACAGAGGTCGGGCTCTTCATATCCAGAATAGCTTTGCACTTTTCTGGGTTGGCTTCGATACCTCTCTGGGTCAACATGAAGCCCAGAAACTTTCCGGCCTCGACAGCGAAGGCGCACTTCAGGGGGTTCAATCTCATCCCCTGGTCTCTTAGTTTTCCGAACACGATTTCCAGATCAGAGATCGTGTCTTCCTCTTTTCTCGTTTTTACCAGCATGTCATCTATGTACACTTCCATCCTGGTTCCGATTTCTGACTTAAAGACCCTGTTCATGAGTCGCTGATAAGTGGACCCGGCATTCTTCAAACCAAAAGGCATCACCTTATAACAATAGTTCGCCCTTGGTGTGATAAACGCCGTCTTCTCCTCGTCGTTGGGATTCATCGGGATCTGATTATATCCCGAGTATGCGTCCATGAAAGACAAAAAACGGAATCCCGACGCGGCATCCACTAGGCTATCAATGCTCGGTAGCGGGAATGGGTCTTTGGGGCAAGCCTTGTTCAGGTTAGTGTAGTCTACACACATCCTGAGCTTCCCGTTTGTTTTTGGTACCAACACGACATTGGAAAGCCATGTCGGGTACAAAACCTCCCTGATGAAACCGGCCTTGAGCAGTGCTTCCACTTGCTCGATCACTGCTTGGGCCTTCTCTTCCGACATTCTTGTCTTCTTCTGTTGCACCGGCTTGGTGCCCGGGTACACAGACAGCTGATGACACATCACCTCGAGGCTGATTCCGGGCATGTCCTTTGCTTCCCACGCGAAGAGGTCGGCATTTTTCTTGAGAAACTGGATCAGTGCCCCTTTACCTATAGGACTTAGGTTAGCACTGATCCGAGTAATTTTCTCGGGGCTTCCCCCGATCTGCACCTCCTCCAGCTGGCCTTCTGGCTCCGGCCTCACTGGGTTTCGAGATCTAACATCGAGTTCAACGTTGTTGACCTCGACTCTTGGCCTCTTTATCTTTTTTTCTTCTTTTTCTGTTTTTTCTGTTTCTTTTTCTTTTTTCTCTCCCCCCTCACCCTTGGTCCTTTCCGTGACCTTCAGGCTATTGATGTAGCACTTCCGAGGTGTGAACATCATCCAATCAAAATGTTTCGTTTGTATGACTTTTCAGATAGTGTGGGAGAGAAAACACAATCATGACTGACGTGATAATACATGATTGGATGACTTTATAAAAAAATGGTACATTGTTCGTGGATGAAAATTAAATTCTAAAAGAGTTTAATTTTGATGCACTGACGGTGCAAAAATATTTTACAGTGTCATCCAATCAAAATATTTTGTTTGTATGACTTTTCAGGCAGTGAAAAAGAGAAAACATAATCATAATTGATGTAACATTATATAATTGGATGACTGTATAAAAAAAAACGTGAATGGATAAAAATTAAATCCTAAATATAATTCTTACAATTAAATTCTTACAATAATAGGCCTTTAGTTGACCATGTATAATATTTTTACCTGAAAAATGTCCAAATTAGTCTGATTTGTTTCTTACAACGGTAATGTATTATTGGCTGGCACGTGGTGACAAAACAAAAGGGTAGAATCTTATTTTTTTAATCAAAGTTTGTAATTTATTTATTTATTTTGGGAATTTTGTAATTTTTTTATATTATGGAATATGTTTTGAAGTCTTTTCTATACAGGGTCACTCATTTCCTTATTGAAATAAATAATTCACTCATTTGGAATCTAATTTACTTTTTTATTATCTTATAAAAATTCTTAGGACTTTCTAATCTTAATATTTTTGACCAATTAAAAAAGTGTTTCCAAATGATTGGTATGGTTTTGGATTTTGGTTTTTTATTATAAAGTGCGCTCCTCTATGCGCTTTATTATTTTTTTAACCTTCATTCTTTTTTAATCTTTTACTTTTTTTTATCATTAGATTTTAGATTTAAAATAATGATCAATATGTGAAAAATAAAAATGCACATATTTGTTTAAAAAAAAAACTAATTCAATTATTCCGAAAGATATGGATATCGTAATAACAAGGGTTATATGTGGCTGAAAAATGAATTTCCGATAAATCTATGAAAGAAAAAACTAAATTGGATTCTGCTAGCTCATTTATCATACATATGGAAAATGGCATTTGAGTAATTGAATATAATAGAAAATTTATTTTACATAGTATTAATTAATGATTTATTACTATGTGATTTAAGAAGTTGAAACTTATGAAAGATACTTAACTTATTTAAAAATCTAATGATATATTTCTTTTCACAGATGCTTGGGGAATAGCAAAAAACCAGTCAAAACAGCCAACAAAGTTCATTAAACATTTTATGGCCCAAATAGCATTTTAATCATGAGTATATTTTTTATGAGCTGAGTAATTGTGGCCCAAATTCCTCTTTATTGGCTGTTTTGGCTGATTTTTTGTTGTGTCTTTAGCAATGCTCATTTCTTTTATTACACATGTTTTTTTAATATAATCGAGCTAGCATTTTGAATATTTCAAGTTTGGAGTTACATTAAGTTTTGCGATAAAGTAATAATTTGATTAAAAATGTTGCACAACATATATTATATAATATCTATAATATATATTAAATGCTCTTTTTTCATTTAAATATGTTGTGCATAACATATTGTAACATTTAAAAATTTGATCATTCCAAGCAATTAACAATTTTCATTTCCCTCTTTTTTCTCTGTCTTTTTAATAGTCAAGTAGTAACAACAAATGGCATTCAAGACATAATTATCTTCTAACAACAAATGTATCTCTAGATATATTTATTTTGGGTCGGGTACAACCAACTTGAAATATATCATGAACCCACTTCAAAAAAATATTGGGTCCAAATACAAAAAGACTCTACTTATTATAACTTTATGAAGATTGGCATGAGCGGCTAAAAAATTTTAAGATATAATTAATGTCGTAAAATATAAATATGTTCAATTATTATTCAACGTGCTTTATATATAATATGGAATGTGTGTTATACATATAGCATATATTATATATTATATATAACACATATTGTATACTAGTTGAATGTATTTCTTTTGTATACAAATATTATTGTATAATTAATGTATGTTTATATTCCTATAGTTGATCACGAAGTGGATTGGTGCAAGTTAAATTGACTCATGTACACAACCCTACGCCCATAAATAATTAATTTAAGAACTCAAAGACAACAAACAAATGACAAATTATTATACATATATAAGTTTGAGCATTGTTATATATAGAATAAAAAATTAGTCAAAACAGTCAACATGTTGTATATAACTTATATATTATAATATGCACAATATATATTACTTGTTATGTACACCATATATAACATGATGTGCACAACATATATTACATATTGTAAAGAAAAAATATGTTACAACATTTGATATATGTTGTGCACAACAGATAATATATGATATGTACAACATGTAATATATATTATATGCATATTATGTTATATATGTTATACACAACATATTAATTATTTTGACTAATTTTTTTGTTGTTGTTGTATATCAAGTATTTACCTATAAGTTTCCTATTACTCTTCCCGTGTTCTTCTTTCTAGAAATTAGAATGGTGTTTTCCCTTCCATATGGAGAAGATCTCATGCATGAACCTTTTTTCAACTCGATGAAGGATAAGTATGGTAGATAGAAATTAAATTTGAGACTCCAACTATCATAATTCATTTTGTAAAAATTGACAATTTACGAGTACATATGACCTATACATGTCAAGCTATTAATTTATACAAATAAAAAACATTAAAATAAATTATCCTAAGATTATATTTGTTTGTGAAAATATTAGGCACAAGGACAATGAGGACATTGAGACAATGACACTAGTGCCTAGGACATTGTGTCATGTGTCTATGTAATGTGTTTGGTATTGATACACGTGACATTAATCTAGTTCTTGTATCATGTTTGGAGTAACATGCACAAGATATAGTTCCACTGTACAAATGGAATTGGAGGAGAGTGAATGAAATTTCGAATTGTTTACAAGGATAAAATTAAAAGAAATTTTCATTAAACTCAATGTGTGTTCCATTAAAATATGTATCCCACTTATGTCCCAGTGTGCATTCTAATGAAGAGCATACTGAAAAACTATTTTATGTGCTTCTTTAGTGTGTCCATATTCTTAATTTTTTGTGTCTCTCTTACCAAATGAATGACACATTGATTGTGTCACTGTCTCAATATCTTTGTGCCTAATGTTCCTGCAAACAAACACACGCTAAAATTTTTAAACCCTAGTCCATTCAATCCATCATATAATCCCTAGTCTATAACCATTTTTTCAATTGCAAAGGTTAGCTAGGTTACTTTAATTAGCCTTTTCCTCCTAGTTTTTCTTTCTATATATATCTCACAAGGATAATTAAACAAACTCAATTTAATATAGTTGACTAGATAAAGATATTATTGGATCAAGTAGTGAGTCACTAGTTAGACTGACTTTAATAAAATTAATTAAAAAAATATGATTAAACATGATGCAATAAAGATATGCATGAAGTTAATTTTAAGAAGACCCCTAATGCTCCAAAGATCATTACTCCCTCGTCCACTTTTATTTGTCTTTCTAGAAAATTTATTTGTCCACTATTATTTGTCAGTTTAGATTTTCAATGAAACATTTACAATCTTTTTCCAGTTTTATCCATACATACACTCTCTTTTTATCTCTTACAATTATTATTGTACAAAAAACTATAAGGATAATTTTGTCATTGTACATTTACTTCTATAGAAATTTTTTTATTTTCATTACCTTCTTAATAAATGTGCAATACTCTAAAACGTCAATTAAAAGTGTACGGAGGGAGTATTTACTATGTTGTTAACATACGAAAAAGGTTGAGGAGATAAGGATGGCAACGGGTAGAGAATATATGGGAGTAGTATCTCTATCCCCGTCCTCCGATCATAAATAGAAAAAGATTTCTATCCTCATCTCTAATATTCACCTCAAAGAGAAAATTGCTCCTATACTCGATCTGTGTGAGACTCCTCCACGAATGAGGAATTGTAAATCTCTATTGTCATCCCAATTAGTGAGGGCATTGGGCATTAAGAAGAAATCTTCTTGTGTTTCTCTTATTAATACTCCTCTTAATGGTTGGACCAAACTCAACACTTGTGAATATAGTTCATAGTGATGTTATTGCTTTTTGGCCCCATCTGATGTTATTTGCTGGTTCCCTGGTTCTTTTTTTTGAGCTTTTGCCACCATTTCATTAAAAAAAATGCATTTTTAAATTTTTTTTATATTCACCAATGGGTTGGAGTAAAAGTCATCTAATCTCAATTGTATATATGTTTTCTTTAATTTGTTTTAAAATTAAATATTACAAATATCTCATAGTTATTTATACTCACTTTTACAATATGGGATTTATTTTATATAAATCGATGTAAAAAGAATTATATTACCTTATAATCATATATTATTCATAGAAAACATGTATGCATATTAATATAGATTATGGATAAAGTTCAATTATAAAAAAAATAGCCCCATTTTTTATCCTTATCTAGAGATAATGTAAAAATAATATATTTATGCATTATTAGAAAAGTAAGTATTTCTAATAATTTAAATATTAAATATATCAATAAAAGTATTGTCAATAAAAATATTGTTGACAATTAGTAGCTTTCGAAAATACTCAAAAGTAGTTTATAAGTATTTTTAACGTTTATTAATTGTCAAAGAATAGTCTATAACTATTTTTAATGGCCAACAAATATTAATATAACATTTTTCGATAATAATTTTATCAATATTTTTTAATAATTACATGTTAAAAATAATTATTATTATTGTATTGATGAGAATTGAGAAAACTAGTCCAATATTTTTTCTATAGAAACATTTTATTTATATCTAATTTATTTTTAAATTTAGTTTTGATATAGTGTAAAAATGTTTTGCACAATCATCTTATAAGAATGCTCTAATTATATATCATTTCTATTTGATAGTAATATTCCTTTTAATTTTTTTTAGTACATTAAAGAATTAATGTATTTAAACATGAAATGTATCTAGGTGCATTAATTTTAATATATAAAAAAGTCAAAACGACTAGTATTATATAAAACTTAACTAACTTTTTAAATGCATAATTGAATAAACTATTATAACATATGTACGTCTAAAAAGTTTGGAAGTTTAGTTTATTTTGCACCGTGGTCCATTCAAAACATTATGTTTATATGATTTTTTAATAGTAAAAATGGAAAAACACTATAAAAAATGATGTAATAACACATAATTATGTAGAAAAATTGTACAATGATAGAAAATTAAATCCAAAATTTGGACATTAAAATTAAATTATTTATCTTTATATGCATATTGCATAGTTATATTTTCCGTTTCTTTGCTCCTTCACTCCCTCCCAAGTTTTCATTTCAGCTCCCAACTCTCTCTCCACTCTCTTCCGATTTTCTCTTCCTCTTCGATCGTTCTAGGGTTAGGGTTTCATTCCCTTCCCCCAATTTCCATTCTCTCCTTTCGAATCGATCCGATTCGCCGTGCGTGATACCTTACGCGCCTCCGTGCTCAGTTGGGAACGACGGAGAGACGCCATGGGAGGTGACGGTGCTGCTGAGGGTTCGACGGAGTCGAAGGTCGCCGAAGGTGTCAGCATCAACATTCGGTGCTCCAATGGTTCTAAGTTCTCGGTTCCGATTCCCCTTGATTCCACCGTCGCAACCTTCAAGGATGTTGTCGCTCGTAGCTGCGACATCCCCGCGGAACAGCAGCGCCTGATTTACAAGGGTCGGGTCCTGAAGGACGATCAAACCCTGCAAAGCTACGGTGATGATTCGATCTCGTTGTTGTTAATGTTAATTTCAGACAATTCAACTTGATTCTGATGCTGTTTGGTAGTTTTTTGAATTGAATGATGTTTTGGTTGGTATTGTTCTGAATTCTAGGGTTTTGTTGAGGTGTTGATGTCGTTTCTGATTTTATATGGGTGATTGCGTGGTATGGCTCAGGTAGAGTGTAATTTTGTGCCTGGGTTGACTAGGGTTTGTCTTGTGGTTTGAAAATGTGGAATAGAAGGGTGTTATTTTCTCAACCCTAAGAAAGTGTGCTTTCAGTTGGCTTGAACATGGCTGATTTGTGATGACCTTTTGCTATTTTGTTGTCCCTTTATTTTATTGTTATAATTAAATTTATTTTCAATGTAGCTTGGAGGAGGATTTAACTAGTCTCTGGTTTCGATTTGGAATGTTGTGTGTGTTTTTATAATTTAGGGTTTCCATGTGTTTTAGAAGTCATTTGTGTTTACTAGTTAACACCATTTTCATGGATTCATTCCTTTCCTAGTCTGAGTTCAATTATAAAGTAGTTTAAAGCTGTATTAGGTTATAGCGTGATAGTAAACATTTAGCCTTTGAATGTAACTAAATTTACTGTTTCTGCTTATAGGTTTGGACGCAGATCACACTGTCCATTTGGTTCGTGGTTTTGCACCTGCAAATCCAACTGGTGGGACCAATGCTAGTGGCACCAACACTGCACCAAGTAATGCAAGAGGTACTGGTGCTAATGAAGATGCTGGGGGTGTAGGAGTGCTTGGTCTTGGAAGTTCACTGTTCCCTGGATTAGGTATTGGTGGGATTGGTGGCAATGGCTTATTCGGAGAGGGACTTCCGGATCTTGAGCAGATGCAGCAGCCATTTCTCTCAAATCCAAACTTAGTGAGAGAAATAATGAACACACCTGCTATGCAGAACCTAATAAATAATCCTGAGATTGTGCGGAATCTTATAATGAGTAACCCACAGATGCAGGAGCTCATTGATCGGAACCCTGAGCTAGCACACATACTTAATGATCCTAGCACCCTCCGCCAGACACTTGAAGCTACAAGGAACCCTGAGATCATGCGTGAAATGATGAGAAATACAGACAGGGCAATGAGCAACATTGAATCATCTCCTGAGGGATTTAACATGCTGAGGCGCATGTATGAAAATGTTCAAGAACCATTTCTAAATGCTACAACAATGGCTGGTAATGCAGGAAACAATAATACACCAGTTTCTGGGACTCAAGCTAGGGACCGAACTAATCCCTCACTGACTAGTTCTGATGCTGGTTCTCAATTACCCAACACTAACCCACTTCCTAATCCATGGTCCTCTACTGGAAGTAAGTTCTGATAATATATATCACTTCTTCGGAATCCTGCTACTGATCATGTCTTTCTAATCAGTTCTTTACTTTTTTTTATACACTTCCCTTATTCTGACATCTTTGTCTCTTAAGGATAACGACTGTAGTTTTAGTTGCATTTGACTATCACTATTATAATTGATGGCGAATATTGCAGCTGGCGGTGCCCAAAATAACAGCAGAAGGTCAACCACTGGTGGGGATGCTAGGCAGCAGGCACCTACTGGTTTAGCAGGGCTTGGTCTTCCTGATCTACAAGGCATGCTGGGCAGCAATGCTATGCCAGATCCTGCTTCATTGACCCAGTTAATGCAAAACCCAGCTATCTCACAAATGATGCAAAGCATGCTTTCCAACCCACAGACTATGAATCAGGTATTTATTTACCATGCCTAGTACAACTACAAGATATGTCGAACTTCTGCTCAACTGATCATCCTAATGTCTTATTTACTTGTAGCTTCTTGGGGTTAATTCTGAGCAACGCGGCTTGCCTGATTTGAATTCTCTTAGAGAAGTGATGCAAAACCCAGAGTTCCTCCGCTTGTTTTCTTCGCCTGAGACACTGCAGGTAGACAGAACTGTATCTTCTGATAAGTTTCAATGAGAATATCTCTTAAGCACAGGATTGGGTATTCGTTTTTGGTTGCAAGTATGAGGTTTAGTGCGCACACACATTCAGTCTTTCAAACGATGCCATTGATGTTTGTATGTGGTTTATTTTTTGACAAAGTTATATTGATTTTTTAGTTATATTGATTATCATAGTTTTAAAAATATTTTCAAATTATCAAGAGATATTTAAGCATCTCTGATTTTATACTTTTCTTTGTTTCATATTATTCGGTTCCAATCACTGTTATTTCTCTATTTTCACTTTGAAATATTTCAGTCAAATCAGTAGTACTATAATGGTTGTATTATATCTTTCCCTTTAGAAATATCATATGAATACTTACTAATGGTCATAAAAAATGCAATTCCTTTTACGTTATTATAACAAAACACATATTAAAATCTGTAAATTAATTCAGTAATTATAAAAGCAATAATACATATAAATTGGCAAGAGAATCAAATTCTTACTAAATTATAAAGATAATAACTTGACACTTCCTTTATTTCAAATACTCTTCTCATCACTCTGTCTCATTGCAAAATGGCAGCAACTCTTGTCTTTCCAACAAGCTTTTCTGTCTCAGATTGGTCAGCAACAATCATCTCGGTAAGTAATGAATGACACAATCCTGGTTCCCTGGCTTTTCTGTTCTCGCATGATATTTGTTTTTATTCCTCCATGAAAGAGATCAGAACTTCCATTAATTCTTGTTAATTTGATTATTCTTTGTGTCAATCTCTCAATATTTTTGTTCATTGATTTGGTATTATTCTTAGTCCTAACACATCTATTGTTACCAAGCTTCTTAGGCCTAGTTGCCTTTTCTTGACATCACATAATAAGTAGTTGTACAAGTGATCTTCAATTTTTTCCCCATTTCGCTATTACTTTGTACAAAAGGTATTTAATGTTATTGCTTCCTTTTTGCTGCTATGATTGAAAACAAGTATTTCTTAATATCTCTTCATAAACAATCATTGAAAGAGAATTTTTAATTATCTGTCAACCTTTTTTTAATTTTAAGAAAGTCCATAAAATGATTATCAATTAAGTACTGCAATGTCATTTTAATATCTAGGACAGTTGTGATAAGCTACAAGTCCACTTGGATAGATTTTTCCCTGCATCATGTTACTTAAAGTTTGAATCTTGATGGGTTGAATGACATACTTTAATGTATGTGATGGTTGTTTTCATTGGCTTGACTAGTTTGAGTAGTGGGTTGTAATTTGGCTGGCCTAATCTGTTACAATACAGGGTGTCTATCTTGGCTCTTTACTTTTTTTCTGTATTATATTTTTTTTTGGCTTGATTTTGTACTGATCTAGAAAGCTTCTGCAGGGAATCAGGTCAAACTGGTGGAGGCACTGGTATGCAAGACAATCCTTCACTTATTTTGCTTATGACTTTAATACATAATGTTAACTACGTGCTGTTATTTTGGTGCTATGGTTTTCTATTGGCATTTCAAATTCTTTGATAATGTTTTAAGAACCATATATACTTGAGTTAGTAGGTATAAGGTCCTCCTAATTAGATCCTATGTTGATCCATGTTCTGCCTTTAGAAGTTCGGTCACAGTCATTTAACACATGTTTTTGCATGGTCCCTAGTTATGTAAGGGTGAATTTTTAAGGTAGGGGTAGTTATTGCTGGATGATTCAACTGCATTTGATTGAGCACAAACCACAAAAATGATAAGTTATTTGTTTGTAATAGCTTTCCAATTAATTTTTGGTAGGACCAATGAACAACTTTGGGTTGGAGATGTTATCAAGCATGTTTGGTGGACTTGGAGCTGGTAGCCTAGCTGTTCCAAATAGATCAAATGGTTAGTATTGTTCTTGTCTTCTACTTTTTTCCTAAATGGAAATTTATCCTGATCCAATGACTTTGTTTCTTTCTCAGAGCCACCGGAGCAATTGTATGCGGCGCAGCTTTCGCAGCTACAAGAGATGGGATTCTTTGACACACAAGAGAACATAAGGGCTCTTATTGCTACAGCAGGGAATGTCCATGCTGCCGTCGAACGGCTTCTGGGGAACTCTGGTCAGTAGTACATAATGTTGGCTAATTCCTTTGGAATGGGTTGTATTCAGGAGTTGGGGTATTTGAATAAAATCGGAAATCTGTCCAAATTATTTATAGTGGTCAAAGCTGAAATGGTGGTGTAGGATATATATACATACATTGAACTGTATTTTCTCCTTCAAAACCCCTTTGAGTTCTGATGATCCCTTTTTTCTTCATGTACATACTTAAATTAAAGCTAGTTTTAGCAAAAGAGCTTAAATGATTTCAACAGTGTCGGATTTTTATACAATTCAATTGTATTATTAATACTTTGATAACTCCATAATTTACCGATTTGGTTGGTTTGGGAAAGGGTCATGTGACTAGCATTTACATCCCAAAATGCTAGATAGATAGATAGATAGAATATGATGTGAATTGATTAAGCTTCTACTTTGATCATGCTAATTATTTTTTGAAACAAATCTAGTGATCATTATTTTTCTAGATGCAATAGTAGCGATGCTAGTTTGGTTTAAATCTTTAAAACAACCTCTTTATTAAAAATACAGATGCCTTTCATATTTTTTTGGACCAATCTAAGTTTTATTAAAAATAAATAATTCTTCTAGCAATGGCAAATGGCATTTAAAAATTTTCTCCTACCCATTTATTTACGTTGAATACGAAATTCTAATTATTTTGTTCTTAATAAAATGTTTTGTCTATTTTTATTGGATTAACATTATTTCTTTTGTTTTTTGGTAAACGGTATGTCGTTATTTCTAAAAGGATCCAAAAACATTTTTATTTGGGTTGGTCAACTATATTAGATGGGCTTTCACTTATTTAGAAAATGGGCCCAACTGCTTCGCTCTTCATACCTTACCCACAAAATAGTGGAGCCCGAAATCCGAATTCACTCCTATACTATTCTTTTCGTTTCTCCGTTTTGCCCTCAGCAATAACCGCGATTTTGATGTTTTTAAGGAATTTTACAACAACATGCATGGGTATTCTCGTAATTACATCGGATTGGGATATTAGGCCCAGCCCAAAAAATAGAAAATAAAGCGAAAGGGCCATTCAATGGATTGGATTGACATATAAATATTTGGGCTAAATAATTTAGGCCCATTCTTTCTTTTTTATATTCATCTAACTACCCAAAAATACTTTAAGACATCAACAAAAAAAATACTTTAAGACAAAAACAATAATATGCCTATTACTTTCTTCTTTGGACCATTAGCCCAAAAAAATAGGAGAGCTCAATTTTACTCTTTTATCCTAATCTTTTACTTTCCAATTTTGTCCTTGTCAATATCATCAATTTTTGATACTTTTGGGAATTTTACAACGGCATCCATGGGTATTATCGTAATTGTCTGACAATTTCACTTTATTGCCATTAATGTTTTCTAATATTGCACTATTACCTCAAACTTTAAGAAAACTGCAATTCCCATCAAACTTTAAATAAAATTACATTGCACTCCGAAGTTTAAGAGAATTTGCACTATAACCCCAAATTTAGGAAAAATTGCACCCACCCCACGTCACCTCCTCAACCTTCCTCCCTCTCGACTTATGGTATGTTTGGGTAAGCTGAAAAATTAAATTTATTTCAGTAATCGCTTATTTATATAATCGCTTTTTTATATAATTGCTTATTTAAGGATAAATTTATGTTTAGATAGTTTAGTTTAAAAGTGACTTTAAGTTAATCTATGATGTTTGGATTGTTAAAAAATAATCGTTTTTTACTAGTTAATTACTAAAATAATGATGTATTAGTTATGAAGGAATTTAATAACTAATAGGGGTAGATTTGATATTTTCTATTAGACATAGATAAAAAGCTATTTTTTGAAAATAAGTTTCAAATACTAACTTAACTTATTTTGCACCCTAACAGCTTTTTTTTTTATCAAATTCAACAATTTAAATTATTATCAAAGTTCAACCAAATATAATAAATTTTTTTCTAACAGCTTTTTTTAGAAAAAAATTATTTGGGAGTGTTCCCAAACATGCACTTAGATGGATGATGGCGTTATAAATGACGAATACGTCGAGAGTTGCAACGGCGATTTCGACGAAGCCGTCGCAACTGCGGCAGTGAATTAGATGAAGATGCGACGAAAATTTCGATGGAGTCGTCAACGGCGACTCCAACAGACGACAATGATGGAAGAATGGTGGTCACTCTTCAAATGAGTCTCTTCATCATTGATTTTTGGATTGTCGTACTTATTTATTCAATTTTATTTTTTGTTTAATTTTTTGGTTCAGCAACAATCTGAATGAATGACACGATCCTTGATTCCTTGGTGAATTGCATGTAGTACCCTTGAAGTTTGTTAATATTGCATTACACCCCAATCTTTTAGGAAAATTGTAGTTCACTACAACGTATGGGATCGTTTTTTTAGTTTCAAAGAAGAAAAAACAAAGTGGGAGTGGGACAACCATTAGAAAAGAGGACTGCCTCTATTATGGGTTAATTGCACATTTAATCCTTGAGGTTTGTTGATATTTCACTTTAACCTCAAAATTCTTTTTTTTATTGCTCACAATATCTGAAAATTCGTTCCAATTATTCCATTCACAAAAGACTGGAACCAAAAACTTTTCTTAAAAGATAAAAGATAACACGTTCATTTCATAATAAAACGATATGTGTGGGCTGTACTATAACCCAACACAACCTAATCCAACCTCTTAAATCCAAAATAGAGTTGTGTTAGGGTTTCGTATGGATTAAATAAATCAATATTTGAGATCAATAATAAATGAAAAAACAATAATATTCACCCCTAAAAAGATGAAAGAAACAGTATATACTTTATTTGAAAAGATTCTAGCCATATAAGAGTCAAAAATGATATTATTCACATATAGAAAACAATATATAATATTGAGAATTATTTCTATCTAAAAAATGGAAATTATGGTAATACTTATTTAACTTGCCTTATCATGTTGACTGCCTTCAAAGCTAGTCAAAGTGGACTAAATACATTTTGTAACGATAATTATTACCACTGTTGATTTTTTCAAAAAAATAATATTTTACTCAACCAAAATTATAATATATATATTCTATTGTTCTAAGGAAGTTTACAAAAAAATATTATTCCTGAGGAAGTGAAGAGAGAAGAAAAATGGTGCTTACTAGTGGTGAAGAAGGTGGGAGCAATGATCATGGAGCTTCACCAATTGTTGAGGAACAAGAACAAGTTTCAGTCCAAGAAACCACAAATGCAATTATTGCTTCGGAGAAGGATCTAATTGAAAATTCTACTACCGCTTGTGTTCTGATCCCCCTTAATGAAGGTATAATAAATTAAACTATAGATCCTCCTTTTAATCCACTTTTATATATATTTGTATACTATGTCAAGATCAAATTCTTCAACCTTGGTTTTTTAATTTCTTGTCTAAGCTACTTTTACTGAATTTTAACCTTGAAATAATAATTTTGGGGGTATGTAGGGTTTGTTTGTTTTATGTCCGTAAAACTAATCGATATTCTTATAATTGATTTTTAGGTAGAGTGATTTGTGTTTTTAATGTCCGTAAGATTGATCAATTTTCTTATAATTGATTTTAGTAGAATTGATTTTTTGGACGGAGTGATTTGTGTTTGTTTTATGTCGGTAAGATTAATCGATTTTCTTATAATTGATTATAGTGAAATTGGTTTTTGGACGGAGTGATTTGAGTTTTGATGATTGATAATCCAGAAGTACCAATTTCTCCTTTTTATTAGGATTTATCTTGAATTCAAAATCAGTTTCTGAGATTTGGACTCTAACTTTAAATCAAACAATATTAAGAAAAGAATGTACACAATTAATTTTTTAACCTTCAAAATCAATTCTAAAACATTTTGCAAACAGTAATAATTTTAGGCTAGCTAGGAGGTTTTCTAATGAAATATGTTCTTGACAAGAGAAATTGTTTTGACTGCATAATTTTATTGTACAAGTTCTCCTTTTTGGTGCTTGTGTTATTAACTATATAAAATATATATATATATATATATATATATTATATGTGTATAATTTCATGCTATATATCTATATATATATATATTATGTATTTTTGTCGTTATTACAAGGTGGAGAAGAGGATGAGATAGCAGAAGAAATTGAGAAGTCAGCAAGAGCTATTGGAAGGCTTGAAGATTTGGACCTGAATCATGATCAGCTGATGGAAGCGAGCCGCGTTATCTGCGTTAATGGTCATTTGGAACAAATAAGTGAAGATGAAGATGAAGATGAAGAAATCGTCGAACAAGATCTTGCTGTTGTTAGGGAGGCTGCTCCAGAAAATAATAATGGTGCAAATGCTAATAATTTGCAGTTTGATTTGAATGAGCTACCTCCTCTTGATGATAATTGATCTTTGCTTCTCTAGCTAGAATGATGATTTGTAATGACAAATTAAGTACTTTTGAGTTCTCAGACATTAGGGTGGTGCTTTAAAACCTATATAATAAAGTTTCCCATTGATTTTGTTCAATGGATGAGATATTTTATTTGAAATGTCTTTTTTTTATGCTATATAGTTTTTATGCTATACATGAAACCGTAAGCTCCCAAACAGTGGAAGGAGTCCATCACGGGGCTTGGTTAAGGGAAACCATCGGAGCCGTAAGTAGCGAAAGTGAGTCTTTATAGGGCAATTGTTACTGTTTACGAACCCGAACCTGAGTTATTTTGTTGATAAACAAATAACAATGATTTTTTTTTAAGTAAAAATAAATAATTGTAATGGGTTTGAATGTCTCAGAACAAAATGGAAAGTGAAAGGAAATATATATGACTTTTGACCAAGGTATTATAGTGAATAGAATCAATATAGTGCCATAATTATACATGAACAAATTAAAAACACTATATTGGGTTCAAATGACAACGTAAAGTTACACCTTTCAAAAACTTTTTATTAAATTAATCGTTGGATTAGAAGTTCACATCACATAGATCATACCTATAATAGTATAAATGATGTAACTTTACTTAAAGTTACACCGGTATCATTCGAACTCAACTCATAAATTATATTGGAATAATTGTAAAGTAATTTTTATTGAGAAAAATAAGGCTAAAATTTTGGTATCATATTTTCTTACTAGGTATTAATAGATTGTTATAGTCTTAACGAAGTTAAGTACAGGTTTCACCTTCATAGTTTATGATCATCAACATATAATAAAGTGAAAAAAAAAATATGAACCACATTTTTGTAACCAAAATAATTAATTAAAAAGATATACATATTTAATTTAATTTCGATTGTGGGACATTAAAAAACTATTATTGAAACACAATTTTAAATCTATCGTCAAAATATATAGAGGAGAATAATATGAGATTGTGGTTGTTTAATTTGACGGAAGAGACTCATTATCTTATAATTAAGTCTCATTTATCGTGCGATTGAATTCTAAACTTTAAGATTTGAGCCAATTGTCCAATCTATATATCCAGATGACTAGAAGTCAGTGAGTGATTAATTATTATATTTAACAATGGACATCTAAATAAAAAGAATATTGAAAAAAATTGAATCACACTTATTATGTGTTTAAGGATTTTAGTTGCATTATAAATATTTTAGCCATGACCAAAACATTTAGAAAGAGCTCTCTATATATTGACTTAAAATATTTCAAGCATTTTTTAAATTTTATTATTTAGTTAATTATAATTGGAATTTATTTAAAAATATATATTGACATATTTAATTTATGATTTTGTGTAAAACAAACATTTGTTCAAAATGCATTCAAAATTATCATTAATACTATTCAACCTAGATTGACTTAGATTCAAATAGAACTAATAATTATTAGTTCAAAATTCAAAATGTCTACCAAAAAAGTATTCAAAATGCATGAACTTTTTAAAAAAGAAAATATTTATGATCATAACAAATGAAAACATATAACACTTTCCTTTAAATATATATATAGTGGTAAACTTCAAAATATGCTGTTATTAATTACATGTTGAAACAATATAAACAAATATATACTCTAAATTAAAGATAAATAATTAATATTACCTATATATCCATCATTAATTGAGGGGAGACTGTACTACTAATTAAGAAAATGGTACTTCCTTGACTGGATTTTTCTACCAATATTAGATAATATATATAAAACTAAATCATATATATTAGTTAACATATTGTTCTTCTCTTAGTGAAAAATTCTATTTATTTCTCAAAGTCTTGTTTAATTTCTAGCTAGCTAGTGATGGAGAACAAAAAAGAGGATCCCAACATTAAGAAATTTGTTTCCCTAAGTTTTAGGGTCATTGATATTTCAGAAGAGAATGAGAATAATAATAATGGTGGTGGAATGAAGAAGCATCAATCTTCAATGCAATTAGATGCTATGAAGAATTCTAAAAAACCCATAATAATTTACCTTAATTCGGATGATGATGATGATTCATCACCACCACATAAGGAATCTGTTAGAAGAACTTGCATTTTGAATCGCAAGAGAAAGATTTTTGAAGGTATTTATATATTTATAATGTGTTTTGTGTATGTTGAACATTTTTTTTCCTCTTGAAGTTGATGATTCTATATATGATTAATTGTTAATTATATGGTTAATTATTGTAGGTAATTGTGAGGTTATTACTAATGGCACAAAAAGTGTGGATCCTTCAGGTGCACAGAAAAATTTTGCTGGCCATGATGATGATGTTCAGATCATTAAACCAATATTGTTTGACTTGAATGACCCTTATGTTGAAGAAGGTTAGCCTTATAATAACTTTTAGTTAGAGATAATGTTAATTCTTGTGTTGCATGGAGTATATATATATATATATATATTAGAAGGGTGGGAGACCTAGCCCTTAAGTTTAGGGGCCAATACTAATAAAAATGTGTTTAGTTAAATAAAAAAAAGTAAAAAGTTAAAACAAATAATATTATGAACAAGTTTGTATATATTCTTTTAGGATTTAATTTTCATCCAATGACAGTGTATAATTTTTTTACACAATCATCTAATCACGTGCTGCCACATCATCATCAGTAATGATGAATTTTTCTCTCTTTCACTTTTAGGGGGCCATGTAATATTATTGTAGTTTCTTATAAACTTAAAGCATCATAAAAAAAATTAGTCACCTTAAAAGCACTCAATTTTTCTCTCCCTCTCTTATTATAATTAAGTTTTTTTTTTTCACTTACAGCCTGTTTGGAAACTTTTTGTGCGATAGAATTGAATTGAATTCTAGTGTTTGGAATGCTTATAAAATGAATTGATTCTTTACAATGAACTATGTTATCCTTTGAAGTGTGTGAATAAGAGAGTAGCAATAGTTGGAGGGTGTGTTTAATTAGAGGGTAATTTTAACATTTCTCGTTGTAAGTGAAATACCAATAGAATTGAATTACAAATCAGAGTGAAATAGGTCTGATTTGATTTTGGGTAAAAACAATGGAATTGAATTGAATTCTACTCTAACTTAAATGAATTTTTTTGTTACAAACACATGGAATTCAATTCAATTCCCGTGAGAATTGAATTCCATATAGATTTCAAACACCACGTTAGGAAATTAATATAGAGTGATGTATCAATTATCTTTTATGATGTTAATATATATGTGATAAATTTTTATTATTATTTTAATTGTGGTTATTATATATATATACATATAAATGATTGAAGGAAATGAGGAGTTCTCAACTACTACAAGGCTTCTTGATTTGGATTTGAATAAGGAAATAATAGAAGAGCAGTGTCCTATTGGTGAAACCCTAGTTGATCTTGATGTTGAAATTATTGAAGAACGTGTTGCTCCAAAGAACAAAGAACAAAAGAAGCAGCAGAAGAAGAAGTTGGATGATGATGCTGCCAAAAAAGTACCTTTCAACATTGATTTGAATAAGCTTCCCTAATTAATTAATTATTGGGTTGATGGTGAAGATTAGTAATAATAAGATTTGCAATTATATATATTGCAATGTATGCTTTTAATAAGATTCTGATGAACCAAACGTTATGTTTAGTTAAATGTCTTTTGCATGGTATTATTATTGTTGTTGAATTTGTGATATTTGGGGCAATGTGATATATATATATATATATATATATATATTATATATATATATATATATATATATAATATATATATATATATATATATATATATATATATATATATATATATATATATATATATGATAGATGCTTCTATAAATTTATTTTGTTTGATCCATATCTTCACTTTATTATGAATTTAAGTTGAATTGATTTGAATTATTTATATCATTTTGGTGTTGAATTCTATATATCTAGTACATATAGTAAGAAAGTGGATTTAAAAAGAAAATCGGAGATAATGAATGTTTCTATGTAAGTTTTATTTGAACTAGGTAGTAGATAGTGATGAGTATTTCCTGTCAATTTTTGTTTCGATATCCGTGTGATAACGGACAATTAATCTTTAGCTTCGATAAAGATCATGTTCACACCCTGGATAATGGTCCTAAGGGTCCAATTCGGGACTCCCACTACGGCTCAAGAAGGACGGTCCAAGTTAGATTGTAATGAAGTCTATTAAGGCTCAAGGTCGGACCTCGGTCCCCGAGAGGAACGAGTCCAGATCGAGACCCATTATCCCTCGAGACCCAATAACAATTCAGCGGCCCAAATAAATATGACCTGGAGCAGGACCCGGGTACGGGCCCCATGACCCGATCCGAGGTCGGATAAGATCAACCCCCGATTAGGGCGGGAGTATAGATACGAGTGGATAGCGACGTCGATGAATCCAGAGCTGCGATCGACACTACTCGGTCGCTCCAACACGCCGTGGAAAGTGGGGAGGCCGTTACCCCGAGTCGTTCAGCGTTGGAGGCACAGATTTGGCTCGAATCCCCCTCTATAAATAGGGTGTTACCACAATGTATCAGGTACGCTTTCAGTTGAGTTCCCATATACTGACTTAAGCTTCGGAGTCCTTTCAGGGAAAACACCCCCGCACCTTGGAAAATTACTGTGTGAGGAGTCAGAGTCCGACGACAGTTCATACCTCGATCAAAGGTACGGAACAGATCATTATTTTGATAAATTATCTAGTCATAAGATTTTTTTCCTACAGACCATTTCAAGAATCGAACTCGAAATATGATGTTTGAGTAGTTTAAGAATCTATCACGTGTGCTAAGCTATATAGTTGTTACAGAGCATACTTAACATAGTGCTTCAATTAGGGACACAAATTCTAGATATACAATAAAATATATATCATGATGTTAGAACTTAGAATGACATTATATTCATTACAAAAGTTAATCATAATTTCTTATATATAAATATTATATTTTCTCATATTTTAATTAACCGTAGATTGATATCTCAAAGTTATTATTTATATTTTGGAAAAAATATCTCTATATTTGTCGCAACCGGGATCGCGACGGGGCGACAAAATGGTAAAATTATATTAAAAATGTGTTTAAAATGGTTTTTAATTTTGGAGTCGCTACCAAGGTTTATTTAGGAAAAATCTCGGAAAAACCATTATTTAAAAAGACATTTTAAACTGGTCTGTGAAAATAGAGTTGGATCCGGGAGTCTGATTATGCTCAGGGAAGGGTAGGGAATACACTCCACGCACCTTGATACATCCGTCCTAGAACGGTTATTCAAAATTAATTGTACAAATTAAACGATTTAAGGCATATTAAATTTATCCTCAATAAAAATAAAATTAGATATTTACACAATAAGTATTTACAAGTTAACACAATAAAAATAAATGAGATAACAATAAAATTAACTAGACTATTTACAAATTAAAACAATAAATATTATAAACAAAATTATGAAGAAAATAAAGTTGAGCTTGACAGGTGAACCCTGCTCCTACGTATTCTCTGGTACAATGAGAAATTCAAAGCTCACGTAGTTCTATCAAAATGATTATTTTTTTTAATTTTATTTTTAGATAAAACTTAAAAGAGGGAACTAATTTTTGTTTTATGAAGAAAAAAAAATTTTTTTTTTTGTAAGGTTTAAGTTAGTACTTGACTACTCAATAAACCTTTATGATGAAGGTAGCATCTACTACTCAATCATCATTTTCATTTTTTAATTTTTAATTTTTTGTTTTTATTTTGAAAGAAATTAAAATAATAACAACATCAATGATGACAGCAACACAACAATGATAGTAACAACAACAATAATAATAATAACAACAACAATAATAATAATAATAATAATAATAATAATAATAATAATAATAATAATAAGAAGCCCGGCCCAATCAGACCAAACAATATAACAAAAGCATTCAACTAGCCAAGAGAAACACAAACCCATTCACATATTTACAAGGTTAAAAATTAGGTTAGGTTATTTTGTTTTAATTTCAGAAAAGAGAGGTGAGGGGAGAGAAGAAGGGCGCATTGGCGCCGACAAGAGGGGAAGAGAGAGAAAGAGCCGCTCGGCGGTGGGAAAGAGAAGAGACCGAGAGGGAAGCCGCGATCGAGCGACGGCAATGGTCGCCGGCGGCTTCGCTGGTTCTGCTGCAGGTTTCGCCGCCGTCGTGGCTTTCGAGGAGGTGAGAGAGGAGTGATGTCGCGGCTGCCATGGCTGCTGCAGAGGAGAAGAGGCGCGGTCGGCGACTTCAGGCGTCGCGAAGAGAGTGGCAGAAGCCAGACCAGAGAGAGAGAACGGAGGAGGGGAGCCGAATCGCGGCGGCGGCGCCGTGGAAGAGAGAGAGAGAGAGAGGGAATCCGCGACCTCTGTGGCTTCCATGGCGGCCGGCGGACTCGAAGTTGCTGCCGCTTCTGGAGTCTCAAGGCCGATAGTTCGGCTGCTGGGTCACACGGCGGGTGCGGCCGCCGTCGCTGGGGTTGCCGGTCAGTGATGATGCTGATAGTCAAGATAAGTAACTGGTTCTGTTTCTCTGTCTCATTTTTTTTTTATTATTATTTGCAAAAATGATTCATTAAACTGGACTTTGATTGTAACTAGACTGGACCAACTTTATTATCAAAATGCATGATGTTGAATGACACACCTTACCTGTGAACTCTGTGAATGCTGATCAATAATGGATGATGAATCTTTGAATTATGGAATGTATGTATGGATGGTGGATTCTACTGCATTTCTGCTTCTTTTTGTGTCGTCCCTCCTCTCTCTGTTCAGCCCCTGAATGCATTTATACTCACAAATTTATTTCCTTTTGAGCTGTATTAGTCCCATTATCTCCAATAATTGTATTCTTTTTATCTTCTGAGACCAATTGCATTTTGTCTCCTATAATTCCATTCTCTTTTTATCCTCTGAAACTCACATGGACATGTTTTCATCTTTTCAGGATGAGCTAGCAGTTGCAAAAGCTTGAACAGGGAAGAATGGGGACTCCAATCAACCATCATCAGCACAGAGATGTCCTATTTTTTAAATTTTTATTTATTTATTTATTTTTTTGCATTTTTTGTTCAGAATTGTAAAACTTGGGCTGAAGCCCTTTTTTTTCTTTTGTTTTGTATTTTTTTGCTTTTTGTTTGAGAAAGCTAAGTGGGCTGCATTAATTGGGTCAGGAACAATAGACTTTTTTTTCTTATGCAAAACAAATCAAGGACTGAAACTACTTTATTTTGTGTAAATAACCAAAACAAATAATAATAAAAGGGAAAGCTCAATGCCTTTAAATGGATTGCAATTTTTTTTTTGAGCTAAAGGATCATAAAAAGATGGACTCAAATTATTTTTTTTGTTTTTATTTTACAAAAAGAACTCAAATAAAAAAAAATCACATAATTACGGTGTAAACAAATATATTTTTTTAACTTCATCAAAAATTGGGTGCTGACAATATTGTTCCATTCTTTTGGAACAGTTTGGACAGTAAACTTATGAATTTTTTTTAAACTTTTTATAAATTATGAATTAAATTGGTATAAAATGTTTGGATTAATTTTTATGTAACTTTTAATTTTTAAAAATTTATTTTAAGTGCTTCTTGGAGAAGTTAAAATATTTAACTTCTTCAAAAAAATCTTTGCACAATTTTCTAAAAACTACCACTACAAATCAAAATAAACACTTATATTATTTTACTTCCAAACACAAAATAACTTTTTCAAAAATTACTTATTATTAAAGTCCTTATTAAAAAATTCTTTATACATAAAGACTTAATTAAAGACTTAATTAAGCTCTTTATCCAAACTTTTTATCTAACAATTAATAAAAAATCATCGGCTCCAAGTTTTTTTAAAATAAAAATCATTGTTAGAAAAATGAAACATAGAAAGAAAAAAACGTTAAAATTAAAATTTGACTACTTCATAAGGTTCACCATGGTAGTAGCCTCGTTGCGCTCACGGACCCATAACTAAGCTCCACGTGTCCCTTAATCACATTGCGTCGTTTCAGCAGAACCAGTCCAAGTTTTGAACTTTTCCCCCCAGTCCCGCGATCGTGTTTGGATACCACGAATTCCAGCTTGTAGTGTTGCCCATCTTTATCGCACTCACACGTTCACTATTACCGTCGATTCCAAACACGTCCTTAGCTTCAAGCCAAAATGAATTAGTGAAGTGCCACAACGTCATTCCCTTCTTGTTGTTCAACTTGAAACTCGTCATTAGTGTCTAAAACTCTAATTAAGAGACCGTTAATCTCAATTAGTGTTCTTGATCTTTCTTTCATCCAAATTCAACTAGGTAAACGTTTTCTCTTTCTCTCTCGGCATTTTCTCGGCCGATAAAGTGCGAGAGAATTTCCATAGAGTGCAGTAGAATGCATTATTCGCAATTTTTTCATATAATTTTTTTGCAGTTACTGTAATCACAATGCAACCGCAACAACAATGTAAATTGTAAAATCTTGATTAGGTTTTGATCTTGATAATGATTTTTGTCATAGTTTTGTATTGCCTTTGCTGATTGAAATTGTGGTCGTAATATTACTTTTGCTGTTGTGATAATTGTAGCTGCATTAGGTGTATTTTCTGTAATTTTCAGCCATTGCGATAATTGCGAATTCGCAGTGAATCTGTAATTTGAAACCATGATCGTTGGTTCTGGACTTCTTGTAGTGTATGTAGTACTTTGTTCATAGCATGATTGAGTCTGTTATTTTTTCAGTTTATTGGGAATTCTGAATATCATGGAGAAGGCAGATTCAGGGCAGAAGTTGTATAGGCAAATGAGGCTATGGGAATTTCCGGATCGCTATGTGATTGAGCCAACTGATGGGTCTTCTTCCCGTTCTTTTCTGTCAGTTAGTCGAAAAGACGGCTCCATGAAGCTCATTGGTTTGTTGTTTGTTGTTTGTTTTGGTTCTTTTGTCTCGACTGTGCTTTGCCTTAGCATGTCATCATATTTGCTTTGAACAGGTGAGATCCCAGAATGCAGCACCCTTCGAGTTCCGAAGATTATGACAATTTATGGTGTGATTGGGATGCTAAGGATTTTGGCTGGTGAGTAATAATCATAATCATTGTCAACACTCAAACCTTGGTTTGTGATTTATCTATGTAAGAGTGGTTCTTTTATCTATGTATCTATATCAAGCCTTTTGCTTTTGTTTGATGATTTCGGAAGGACTAAGTTGGTTTTTTTGTATTTGTTAATTAACTAGATTATTTATTTATTATTCATTTTGAGAGATCATAATTGGGATCATAACTAATGATATGATGATTAATCTTGGCACATAGATGAAAGCATAAATAGAATAAGATATTGGATTTGTTGGGTGACCTTATGGTCAGAGGTTAAGGTAAAATATACATAATTTTCCTTCTTACTTTTTATTTTCTCTGGTTTTGTTTTTAATAAAACGCAGTGAGGTCAAGGATGAAGTAGGATATACATTAAGATGGCTTGGGTTCAGTTCATTTGAAATTGGTCATGATGTTTATTTTGCATATCTACTTTAAATACCTGAGCTTCCTCTTTTATATAAAGCGTTCATTTTCAATGGTAGATGTCTCTTTAACATATCACTGTAATGTTGCTTTACTTTACAATGGTTTTAGGATCATATTTGCTGGTTATAACTGAACGTCAAAGTGTTGGGTCTTACCTGGGGTATCCCATTTTCAAAATTTCATCCATGAAGGTTTTACCATGTGATCAAACTCTAAACAGTACCTCTGCTGAGCAGGTAAATTGGTAGAACTCCATTTCTTTTAATCTAATTCTATAGTTCACTAGTAATTTGAAACTCATAATATTTTTACCATATTTTGCAGAAGAAAACAGAGATGGAATTCTCTAAGCTACTAAATGTTGCTGAGAAGACACATGGTCTATTCTTCTCATATGACACTAATTTAACGTTGAGGTGAACTTCTTTCGACATGTTTTCAAGATATCTTCCAGTTGTAATTATGAATGGAACTTGACATGATTCTGTTTCAATTCTCAAATTAGCTACCTACATTCTTTTCTGATTACTGAAGTGGGTCCAGCCATGAAATCTTTATACATATTGAACAAGAATTTTTCTTAATTATGATTAATATATTCCATTTTTGGCATGGCATGACATGCAAGATTATTGAATTAATTCAGACATCTTTGAGAGCTTCAGCTTGCATAAATGGCATTCATACTAAATTTGAAAGATATCAGTATTCACTATTCAGCAATAGTAAGCATGAGTCTCGGGTATATCAATATAAGCACATTAATGAATCTTCTGTTTTAGGAAAGGAACCTATGTGCACCAATTGTATGCAAACATATTTTTACTCATATGATTTTGATATTATATTCTGCAGTTCCCAGCGACGGAATGACCTGGGTGATGAGTCTAGATTACTTCCTCTTTGGAGACAGGTGATTGATTGCCTTTTGTTATAGGAGAATTTTTATTACAAATGGCTAAAGAGTGCTAATGCCATGGTTAAAGAATTATCTCTTTCATAGGTTGTTTCTAATATTATCCCTGAGATACTCTTGATGTCTATGCAAGCAATACCCACACTGGATTAATTCAGTCTGCAGTTCCTTTTTTGGTCCCCCCTCTCATTTCTTTTGTTTTTTTCCCTTTATGTTACAAATGCATTATCACAGGCAGAGCCTCGATATCTCTGGAACAATTATATGTTGGAAGTGCTAATTGATAACAAGGTGAGCTTCATTGTTAGCTGTCAATTTCTTCATTGCTTATACACTTTTGTATTTCTAACTAATTAATGTATGGTCTTGTTCATGCAGCTTGACCCATACTTACTCCCTATAGTCCAAGGCAGTATCCTTTTCCCATTGTTGTATGCAACATTTTACAGTTGTTTTCTATAACTGCATTTTTTGTGCAACTTATTTACTTTGACTACTTTCATTGTTATTTTGCAATCACTTAACTATTTCATTTTAGGATTATCCTTAACATATCATCAGGCTTTAATTATTTTCAAGCAGCCATTGGAAGAGATATTATTGACATCACTTTGATTGCTAGGAGATGCACAAGAAGAAATGGTATTTAAAGCTTTTGAAATAGCTTTCAATTTATTTCCAGATTGCCGGTGTAGTGTACTTAGTACCTAAAAATATCACAATATGTCTATCTGTATGTGCTTGCTTCTTTCTTAATTCGTTTTTCTATTTTAGATAATCAATATCTTTTGAGCCATGAAATTATTTTACTGGTTAATTTGGGGGTGTAACAAATGTAATAATAGACATTGCTAGGATGGTTTGCACTATATTATAGGTGTGTTTGTTGGAGCATATGCAGGTCCAATTTCTAAAAGTTTATTTTGTGAAGCCTGGCAACTTGTTTCTGGAGACCATGTCCAATAAATTTATGGTTATAATGAGTGTTTGAACATAGAGGTTTCTGTGGCATACTGCATAGGCAAAGTAGATTAAAACTGTGCTGTGACCTGTGAAAGCAATTTTTTAGTGAGTACAGAATAGTTAGAAGCAATTTTCTATGCCATACTTGTAATGTAAGAACTATTAAGTAGTTAACTGGAAGACCATTTCTTAACATTATAACTCCAAGTTTTTAACTAAATTCCATGAAGTACTTCAAGCAAGTGTAAGATGCATAAAACAAATTTACCTGGAGTCTTGAAAATCCAGAAGATGCATAACCAAACCATCCATAATGTTCTCAATAGCAGCTTATATTAAAGGAAAACCTAGGTATATGATAGCCATATACAAGTCCTTTCACATCCTAGGTTAGAAGTAATTGAGAGTTAACAACACATTTCTCAACTAGGTAGAAATAATATTGATGCAATGGCTGCAGGTCTAGGGGCTTTGGATACTGATAGAAAGATTATTAATTCCAAGTGTGCAAATGCTGCATCTATAGTTTTGTCTTTTATGAAAGAAATTGGTCACATTAATTGTGTCCATATTGTTTTCAATCAATTTATTAATGAGTACATGAGAAAGGCTAAGGGAAAGATTGACTATTTTGGTGATTTGATATTTTCTCTACAATTTGAAACTTTTGTTTGAGAAAACTTATGTCTAGCATTTGTGCTTGCTTAATGAAATGGTAGCGGCTGAGCTACTAAAAGGATTACTGTTATGCAGCTTCCTGGATGTATAAAAAATATTAAAATGGTCCAGTTGAAATAACTTCATATTTTCTCGGTAGAGTGGTTGGCTAATGATCCAAACATAACTTCATTTCCTGAAAGGAACTCGGATGTGGAGAAGAGGAGCTGATTCTGATGGGTATTGTGCTAATTTTGTGGAAACAGAGCAAATTATGCAGTTCAATGGGTATACAGCATCATTTGTTCAGGTAAGGCTTTCTATAATCATGCAGAAACCTGAGGTGTCATGCAAGGCAGAAAGGTTTTGATGATTTTTTATGCTAAATACCTTTTTCAGGTATATGAAATTTAACTTCAGCTTAATTAACAAACATGGACTATCTTTATTGGTTTTTCTTTTTCACTCATGAGTTGTCTAAAAATATTTCGTCTTTTATGTTTACTAAGTTACTCACTATTCACCATTCTTTTAATTAAAAAAAAAATGAATAGTTAGTACAAGATCTGTAGTTCTTGGGCTTGATCTTCATTGGAGTAGTGTTGAAACTTGAATTTGGCATCTGGGTTTGGATAGCAACATTTGGTCAAAGGCCCATTTTAGGAGCATCTCTTAATTTTTGTTCCTTTTTCCTTCTTTTTTTATTTGTAACTCACCCACCCATTAACTTCACACATCTGTCCCCCCTCCCTCTCTTTCTCTTTTACGACCATTTATATTTTTCAAGTCTTATCTTACCTGTTCTCATTGTATATTATGCCAATCTTGTGTGTTTTATATTTTATTAACATGGCCTCCATGTCTTCATTATTTGCCCCAATGCCATCCACTATAAATCAATGCTGGATTTCGCCTTGCTGGCATCTGCCATTTATAACATGCATGCATCTCATTTACATAGGAGCCACTTTGGTTGCTTTTTTTTTGCAGCTTCGAGGTTCAATTCCACTGCAATGGGAGCAAATTGTTGACTTAACATATAAACCAAAGTTTGAGTTATTGAAACATGAGGAAGCTGTAAGTGGTTGTTTTATTGTTGTATTTCTGGAGTTACCATCTTATAGTTTATGGTAGTTGACTGTCTTTTCACTACTTATGATGCAGCCTCGAGTCATGGAGCGACATATATTAGATTTAAGAAAAAAATATGGGAGTGTGTTAGCTGTTGATCTTGTCAACACGGTGAATATTCTTCTATTTCATATGTATTCTGAATACTTATCTGATGATGGTCACTTTTTGCCTTTGATTATTTGTATGAAGCCATTTCACCTAAAAACTTAAGTTGTTAGGTTAAGACTCATTAATGGTTCTATACTCTAATATGCCGCTTACATGAATGCCTCTTATGGTCTTAAAACGTGAACAATGCACAAGCCCACCTAAGAGTGTGCTTAATTTAATTGTTTTTAATTTTATCAAAGTGGGGGGTTTGAGTCCTTGACCATTTGGTTAGAAGGCTCTGATACCATCTTATCAAACAATCTTACTTAAAAGCTTAAGCTGTCAGGTTAATGCCCAATAATGGTTTTATACTCTAATAGATATTTCTTGAGAATATATTTAAAGAAATCGACCTCACCTAGTGGGATAAAGATTAGTTATTGTTGTTGTTAAATAGAGTTATGTATCAACATGTGTCTATTTGAACACCTTTTCTTGTCTCCTTTTCTTATCAGCATGGAGGAGAGGGGCGTCTATATGAAAAATTTGAAAGCACAATGCAGAATCTGGCTAGTGATGATGTAAGGTAGAGGTCTCTTTCAATTAACTCTCAGATTAGGTGCATATATTCTTTTGGTTTCTTTTTATTTGATATCCATGTACTGTTCTTTCACTTTTCAGATATGTGCACTTTGATTTCCATCATGTGTGCGGGCACATTCATTTTGATCGTCTCTCAATCCTTTATGATCAAATTTCAGATTTTCTTGAGAGAAATGGGTATGCAAATTTCACTGGTTGAGCTTTATGTAATCTAGATAATTTTCTCAAGGTTAAGCAATTTGTTTCGAACTTGCATTGCTTTGTTTCATATACTTTTTTGTTGTTGTTGTTGTGTTGCATATTGTGGACTATCTGCTAGAGTATGCTGGTCAATACTAGAGCATAATGTCATTTGTTGTCTGATTGTGAAGCAGTCTCAGCCAATTTGCCAATTATATTTTCTGTTCTGTATTCAACTTTCAGTCTCAGCTTTAGTCTATGGGCTCAAAAGAAACTGATCCATGTGTTGCTATACTGTTTCTGAATTGTAGATATCTTCTGTTGAATGAAAAGGGAGAGAAAATGAAGGAGCAATTTGGGGTTGTTAGGACCAATTGTGTTGATTGTTTGGACCGTACAAATGTCACTCAGGTTGGTGGGTTTCTACAATGCATGTGTTTTGTGCCTTATCAGATGAATAAAAAATATTCCAGTTTTCTTTCCCCCTTTGGGAATACTTCATTCCTCTGTTATTATAGCATAAGTGCATAACACATAAAAACTTTCACATTGTATGGAGTGCAATATGTGTGTGTATAGTAAGCAGCTGTGATTGTCTTCATTATTCTCAATTTTGATGCACATGTATTTATTGAATCATGCTCCCGCTTAATAATATTAAAATGTGGCAGAGCATGATAGGCCGTAATATGCTGGAATACCAGCTTAGGAGACTTGGTGTCTTTGGAGCTGAAGAAACCATTAGTTCACATCCAAATTTGGATGAAAAGTATAAGATCTGTAAGTATAAATATTATGCTGTATTATGTAGTTATCTTTGCTAACATTCATTTAAACTTCAAACTTTGATTCTACTCTAACTGATTCTCTATTATCAGTGTGGGCTGATCATGGGGATGACATCAGTACTCAATATTCCGGCACTCCTGCCCTGAAAGGAGATTTCACACGGTATTTTCTTGTCAATCTTTCTTATGATTTTCCATGTTCGTTATACCTAAATGTGAAGAATTATTTATTTGTGGAGGGTTATTCTATGTCGAAACTACATTGGCATAGGATAATTGCAAAATCACATACATGTTTGACTAATGGTGTTTTACCATTATGAATTGATTCAAATGTATTTCTTCATGTTTTCTTTTTAACCATGGTCATATTCAGGGAATTTTCATTATTTATGTATTTAGTTTCAGTCTGTTAATCTTTTCTTTATTGGCTGCTTTAACTAACCCTCCAATATAGCCAATTAGAATCACAAAAGTTTGGAGTAATACAAAACAAAATGTGGTTTTTCAGTTTCTCTTTTTTCCAAGGTTAAATAGCTTACTTGTGTAACTATCAGAAAATTTATATTTCATGGTAATGGCTGATATTATGTGGCAAAATTTAAACTAAATACCAATAATGTTTCTACTGCTATTTAAAATTTAACTCTATGCATTCCCTAATTGAGGCTTCGTTGGATTCAGATTTGGACACCGCACAATGCAGGGTATAGTAGCCGACGGTTGTAATGCTATGATGCGCTATTATTTGAATAATTTTTCAGATGGAACAAAGCAGGTTGGTGGAACTTATCTTACGTGAAACGGGTAGAATTCCTTAGGTTTCTGTAGTTATAACTCGTTTTAGTCAATGTGTGGTCTTTTGTATGGTTGATTTTATTTTTGAATCTATTTAAAGTTCTATTGAGGATTTGCTTCTCTGTGGTATACTTGTGCTGTTGGAGTGTTGATTTTGCATGTAGTTGTAAATCATATTCTTAAGAAAACTATATCCTATATGCCCTCTTCGCCTGCTAAGCCAACTAGATATTGTTTTGAATTAATGTTTAAGCTTTTCATGATCTGATATTGTTAACTTTTCTAGTTTGAAAAAATTGTTTATTTACCCTGTTCATGAATTTTATTTTTGTAAAGGATGCAATTGATCTCTTGCAAGGACATTATATAGCTTCTGTGGGTCGAGATATGGCCCCCTGTTCTCAGAATGGCGGCATTGAAGCTATCGCTGTAAGTTCAATGAAGATGAGAATATTTTCCAATTGAAGTTTCAGGCATCTGTATTGACTAGCAGTAGTTGGAAAGTTCAAAATTTATAAAATTTTCAAATTTAGTGAATGATGACTTTATTTGAAAATGAGTTGGTTAAAATCTTTGTTAAACAAAGGTGGCCTACTTCCCTTCAAGGAACAAAAATTTAAATATTTTCTGCGAGACATTTTTTTTTGTAGATCTAATACGATTAATTTTCATTCCACACTTTACTGGTTTGCTGAAGGCCATTGTTAGGGTTGCTTGAATATTATGGCTGCATCTTATACAAACCAATTATTCACACATCCTTTTTAATCTTTGCAGTCATTTCCTCTGGCTTTGGGTCTGGTTTTGACTGGATTCTTTTTTGCTACCATGTCCTTGAGGCAAGGTGAGTTGACTTCTGTTCTTTTAGCTTAAAAAATGCATATACATACAAAGGTCATACAAAGAATTAACTAACAACTGCAAGTACATGCTCACTCGCACACCGTACACTACATTTTTGTGTCTATATTATAAAGATTACGCCCCGTTAGAGACCTGTGGTTTCAGACCACCATTCTACATTTTTCAATAGGTTGAGTGATACCATTATACGGGGACATAGGGAGATGGAAGAATGCAATTTGGGGAGATAGAAAAATGATGGAAAAGTTTAGGGAGATATGAATATCGAGAACAGAAGGAAAGAGATCACACTTCATTAAAAATCTGAGCTAAGCTACAGAGTAATACTCAAAATAAAAATCACTTAGTTTGAACTCCTTCGTTCCTATTCAAGTAATGAGAGTTTGGACTCCTTCATTACATGGTTTAATATCTTGTGCTACTGCTGCAAAAGTGGCTTGCCAAATTTTGATATTTTCATTTCTTTCATCATAGCAGGTGTAAGTTGTGAGAATGTCCTATACAAAAAATTCATTACATGTGATCTAAAATCCATTGCTTATAGGTCACAACTTGTGTCCTTTTTTCCTGCAGTTAGATATGATTTTCGACACTTCTTCCTTTCGCTAATGTGGGCGGGCATTAGTGTTGGTATCGCAGCATTTGTCAGGGCTAACGGACGAATTTTCTGCAACAGACCTCGCCTAAACAAACCCAGGTGTTGAGTTCTAAATACAAATTACACTAAACAGTCAAAATATTCCCTTGAAGTGTCCATCTTCTGCAACAGGCCTTACTGCAGAGGTCTAATTAGTTTTACCTGTGATCACCTTAATGAATTCAATATTTGCATATGGTTCATGCTTCTTATTATATTTTATTCTTTTAATACTAATTTGTAATCATTATTATAGCTACAACAAATTGATTCATGTCTCATTCGAGTGATTGGTGCTTTTTGTTGGAAAATGTTGCACCACCACTCTGCTCTCCTTGTAATTTGTATATTCACGTCTTTTTTTATGCTTAGACATATGATTTATTTGTATATGCTTTTAAGCAAATTCATTATTCATGAAAAGGTGATAACTCAACCTTTTTCATTCCATCAATGTGATTAAGTACTGAGAATATTAGTTTGCATATTTGCCTGAGTCAAAAGATGTGGATTTAAAAGTGAAGCCCAACTTATACCTATTAATTTGTAATGGCTCGTTTTGGGCCTTGACCAATTAGGAAATGCCAATTTTTTAACCCAAGAAAGGTTAAAATAGGAAATCAAACCCTTAATTCATAGCCAATGAACTATAGCTCAAATAACACCTCCCTTAGTCTAAGTGACTAAGAGGTTTGCTGGTTAATGGTCAGAGATTCTATCCCCATATGCCTATCCTCTTTCCCATTTCTCCTAGTGGAGCTCCTTGTAAACTAAAGAGAAAAAAAAACCCTTCATTCATTAATTGTAACTCTGAAAATTTGTTAGTGATATCGATTTCTCACACACAAAAAGTCATCTATCTCTCTCAAAAACTTCACATACATAAACACAACAATGTTCTTTCTTCTCTCACAATTCCCATATGTGCATGTAATGGTTAGGTTGTGGATTATTAAGCTAGTAGTTTGGTAGTGTTAGTAGGCCTTTTTGTGTATATATTGTTGAGGGATGGCTCTTTTTTGTTGGAGCATATTGTTAACCATGTAAAGTATAAACCATGTTAGCTTTTCATCTGTTGAAAAAAAATGAAAACAATTCTTTCAAACTTATGCCGTCTTAGCTCCTTACACCAAATATCTTCCCACTTTGTAAAAATATGAATATTTCAACAAAAAAAGAAAAAAAATGATCAGAGAGTTGTACAAAGGCTTGATCAAATCTCCCCCTCCAACCAACAAAAGAAGAAAAAAAAAAAAAAAGGAAAAATTCACATCTATTAAGTGATTGATCCAGCATATTGGTTAGACCATATTACTATCCAACCTCATTAGTTTCTACTGTTTTTTCATTTTTTTTTCCTTTCTTTTTTTTCACACTCATACTTTTGCAACTCTTTGCCTACCTTGAAGTGGAGATTGATGGTAACTGTGGTTGTGGTGGTGGTGGTGAGTGGCTGCAGAATGTGCATTTCTGTTCTTTGATTCCTTGGATTTGTCTTGGATAGCATCTATAGCTTCCAATGCTTCTACTACTTCTTTCATAGAAGGACGATTTTTAGGGTCAAGTTCTAAGCACTTTAGAGTGAGTTGTGCTCCTTGCAATGCTGCTTTTTGTGAATACTGGCCTTCAATCCTAGCATCCATAATTGTTTTCAACTTTTTCCTGTTTGAAAGACAAGGCTTAACCCATTCAACAAGGTTCTGCTGACCCGTTGGCCGCTTCGTGTCGAGTGCCCGCATGCCTGTCATCATTTCGAGGAGAACTACACCGAAGCCGTACACATCACTCTTCACATACAAGTGGCCTGTTGAATAAGGATACAATTCGAAGCCATATATGTTAGTTTGTGGTGAGTCACAAACAATTGGAGGACATTGCTCATTTCATGGCTCTTCCAACTTTATCTTCCATAAAGCATTGACTAATTCAGTGTCAAGTGTTTGGTAAGTGAGATTTGGAGAATAAAATAAGGATGAAGTATACTAGTCAAGGTTAGACAATATAACACATGATAACTATACCCTTGATTAGTAGAAATACAAAGTTCCCTTGAAATTATACAATATCACACCCAATATTCTCTAATTTATCTTAAAGTGATAGTGCATGCAGATTTCATCTGAGTCCAAATACATGTTTATTTCCATTTCCTTTCTTAGCATGAGTCAAGAGTAAAGGCAAAACATATACTTGAAAAAAATGCATGAATGGCCAATTATGTTTAGATAAAATTACCTGTTGCAATGTATTCCGGAGCAGCATAGCCATACGTGCCCATTACCCTAGTAGTTACATGCGATTCTCCCACAGAAGGGCCCAATTTAGCCAAGCCGAAATCAGAAATTTTTGCATTATAATTCTGTAGGAGACAAAACAACCAGCTATCACAATGATCTATGCAGTTTAGCATATAGTAAAAATCATCAATTTGTTTAAAAAATTGTGTCCATAACATAACATCAAGTAATATGGTTAATATTTGGGAAAGAACAGATGAACATTTTAGCTGATATTCATACTTGAGATTTAACATATAATTTGGCTACGTTTGTTTTTTGTGACCCTGATGATAGAGTCATGTAGTCATTGAAATTGGAGGCAGAGTCAACAGAGTCATTGTAGTCAATTATATGTTTGATAAAAATTCAGAGGCAGAGTCAATAAAATTGGAGTCACTGTCAAAATTACTTAAATTACTCCTCAACTAAAAATATAACAAAAAAAAAATTGGAGACAACAAAGCCCCACCACAGCCACCAAAACCTAGCACCGCCGCACGCACTCCACCAGCTGCAGTGCCGCCATCCCAGCCCTCCGCCGCTTGCAGCGATGCCGTCCAAGCCCTCCGCCTGCAGCACCACCGTCCAAGCCTTTTGTCTCAAGATCTCTCTCAATCGCTCAGATTATTTCCCTCATCATCGCCGCTTCTGTATCCTACCCGAGCCACCACCATAGCGCCGCGCCAGTTGCTTCCTCTCACCACCGTGCTCGAGTTTGCCGCTAGCATCGAGGTCACCGCCCCTCGCAGCATCTCTTCCCGTCTATTCTCGCTCTCCCTCTTTTTCTCTCTCTAACTCGCTCTCTCCCTCTACGAATCAGACAATTGATGGCCATGAGGCAGCAACAACAGAGAATCGCGATGGCCATGAGTTTGAAGAGAGTGACAACAACAACAACAGACAATCGATGGGCAGAGGTTGAAGAGAGCAGCAGCAGAGAATCGATAGGCATGAGGTTGGGGATGATAGGACAATTTAGGGATTAAGAAAAATACAAAGGGGTAAAATAGGGATTAAATATCATAAATGTGTCTCCCATTTGTGACTCCGTGACTCCAAATTTGGAGAGTCACTAGAATTGCTATTTTTGCCCCCAGAGTCACTCTGACTCTGTTCACTAATGTTCGGGTCAATAAAAACAAACACTCAACAGAGTCACAAATGGTGTGACTCCCTGACTCTGACTCCAGTATCAAGAAAAACAAACGCATCATTTCAGGGTGAAATTGATTAGAAAAACAAATAAAGGGGTCAAATTCATAAACTAAAAAACTTATCCCAAGATAATACTACATTTGTTCTTTCAAAATGAAGGAAAAAGATAGGCTAAGAAGTAAGAACAACATAACTGACCCCATCAAGTAGTATATTTGAAGCCTTGAAATCTCGGTAGATGACTTGCTTTTCTGAAGTGTGCAAGAAAGCCAGGCCCCTAGCAGCACCAATAGCTATCTTAAGTCGCGTGTTCCAAGAAAGCGGTTCTATATTTGGATTTCCTGCTCAGGGAAACACAAAGAAAGTGAATGAAACTCAAATCCACAGCCAAGATTTTTCTTTTTCTGTTTTCCTCATCTTAATTGTGTTCAGTTCATACTTCTGAAGAGATGATTCTCTAAGCTCCCCTTTGGCATGAACTCGTACACAAGAAGAAGCTCATCATCCTCCCAACAATAACCCAATAGCTTCACCAGGTTTGGGTGAGAAAGCCTTCCTAAGAAGTTCACTTCTGACTGCATTGCCAAATCAACAGAGAAATCATGTAAAATCAGATTGATGGGTTGAAAAACATTTGTGCAAAAAGTTACTGTGGCCAATATATCCAGGGTTATATACGAATTCCTTTGCTCTGACCCATTCATTGATTGCCACATCAGCTTTTTAAGGCACTCCTATCTTCTTAACCACCAACATATGGCAACTGGGAATGGATCAGAGCAAGAAAAACTCCTTATTCGAAGAGCACTTAAGAATTTCTCAAAAGAAATATGCTCTTGACAAAAGAACAAGTTCATCTGATTTTTCCAGCATTGTCAAGGGAAGTTTTTGCTTTAAGCAAACATTACATTCACAACTTCCCACAGCAATTTGTGTTAAGCAGTATGTTATCCCTCTGCTCCCCCAGATGTATAATAACTTCAAAGTAAAAAAATCTGCTTCGAGAAATGGATAATACCATATGCCTGAACCCTCAATACATCAATCAATTATGATTTTCAAACATTTGAAAATAATTGATTCTTTTTCTTTCTCTTTTTTTAAAGAGAAAAAAAGTCAAAAGAAGGTGTAAAAGCAAACGTTCAATTTGAATCCTATCTAGAGTCAATCATTCAATAATGTGGAAACTAATGCACCTTATATTTTACTTTATACTAATAAATAATGATCCATATTTCTCTCATGGATAACCAATGAAAGAATTGAAGAAGGAATGGTCCATTTGAGTGGGACCCCAATGCATTTTCCTATTACATTCCATGACCATCTTCCAAAGTATATGATTTTCTTTGTGGAATAAGGAATCAGTGGCATAGGCATCAACCTTAGCTGTGCACAATCACGATCACCACCATATATTAGTCAACACTTCAATTCTAAGTTCTCTTTCAAAACAGTTATTGCCTTTCTTCTCTACCTAAGTGGCTTGTAAGTTGTTACTATAATGGATTTTACTTCAAAATTAAACACTCATGGTGTGTTTGGTTGGCACAAAAAAGAGGGTATAAATTTTCATGGATTTATACACATAAAGTTCATTCATGAATATTTACTCACATTTTCTATCCCAACCAAACACACCCTAATAATAAAAAGTACTTCCTCCTCCTTCCTTTTTTCTTTTTACTACCCAAAATCAAATAGTAATAGTAACTAAAGTCTAATTTGAAAAAACCCTAAATTTCATTAAAAAACTAAAATTGACTAAAAATACCCAAAATTTGAAATAAATAGGGAAATTAAGGAATCAAAATTGGAACTAACCTGCCATTCTTGGAATCCTTGCGTGCTCTCAGAGTTCAATTTCTTGATAGCAACCACCATCCCAGACCCAGCTTTCGCCGGCGAAAGGGTCTTCTCATCCAACCACCCTTTATACACTCTCCCGAACCCACCTTCGCCGAGCAACGTGTCCGATTTGAAATTCTTCGTCGCAGATTTCAAATCCCCAAAACTGAACACCTTCAGATTGGGCCTCTCGAGAATCTGACCACTGGAAGAAGAACGAAGAGACCCAGTTCCATCATCGACGAAGCTTCCACTCGCTATCTCCGAAAATTGGCTCTTCCCTAAACTGCTTGCTGTGGTTTCTGAGAACCCCGCGTTCTTGCTATCAGTAGAAGCTGAACCTGCAAAATCAAATTTAGCTCAAAAAAGTCAAACAAAATGTTGACTTTATTTTACTGATGGAAATTGCTATAATTGAAGAAGCGAACTCGTAAATTGAGCTTCTTTGGATCATAAATTCATTAGATTTTTTCCTTTTTCTCTCTGTTTTTTCCCCTTTAAAAAAAAAAAAAAAACTTGCCTGCTGAATAGTGAGGTTTTGAGAGAGAAGAAGAAGATGGGTTAGTTGCAGAGAGAGAGGTTAAACAGAGACCCATGTCATGTGAACCTCTCTCTCTCTTCGAGGAAGAGAAATTTTTATTTTGATGAAAAAAACAGAAACAATCACAACCACAGAGAAAACTTTCTTCAGAGAAAAGAGAGTGATGAACAGTATCGATGTCTTTTTCTCGTTATGTTTTGTTGACTGAGCCAATTTGATTTTCTTAAATTGATATGATTTTTTCTATGTGTTTAAGAACACACCTCGTTCTTTCCTTCATTACCTCTGTGTATTTATGGATAGCATTTTCATTAAGTTTAGCCTGTGATGCAATTTTTCTTAAATTTGGGAAAGAGTGCAATTGTACCTAAATTATAGCTTATAGTGAAATTTATTTAAATCTTGGGGCGGAATGAAATTTTTCATAAAATTCGGGGAGAAGTGAAATTGTCCTAAAGGTTGGGGTAAATCGTAGTTTTTGTGTAAGTTTGGCTTGAAACAAATATACTATAATACCCTTTTATTGTGTTGTAAAAAGACTTTAGGCTTTTAAAAAGTGAGATTTCATAATTTTTCTAAAAACATCAGAAAAGTAAAGACTACGGTCTTTAAAATATGAAATTACATAATTTCTAGAATTTAGTAGAAATTGCAGGCTATAGGATTTAAAAAGTGAGATTTCACTATTTTTCTAAAACACTATATAAATAAAGACTTTAGCCTTTAAAATATGGAATTACATAATTTTTAGAACTTAGTAGAAATTGAAGGCAATATGCTTTAAAAAGTGAGAATTCACCATTTTTCTAGAAAAACTATATAAGTAAAGACTATAGTCTTTAAAGTGTTGAATTATATAATTTTTAGAACTTATTAGAAATTGAAGACTATAAGCTTTAAAAAATAAGAATTCACTATTTTTCTAGAAACACTATAAAAGTAAAGACTATAGTCTTTAAAATATTGAATTACACAATGTTTAGAACTTAGTAAAAATTAAAGGCTATAGGCTTTAAATAGAGGGATTTCACTATTTTTCTAGAAACACTAAAAAAATAAAGACTATAGCCTTTAAAAGATTGAATTACCTAATTTTTAGAACTTGGTAGAAATTGAAAGCTATAAGCTTTAAAAAGTGTGATTTCAATATTTTTCTAGAAACGCTATAAAAGTGAAGACTATAGTATTTAAAATATTGAATTATATATTTTTTAGAGTTTGGTATAAATTGAAGGCTATAGGTTTTAAAAAGTGAGATTTCACTATTATTGTAGAAACACTATCAAAGTAAAGACTATAAGTCTTTAAAATATTGAATGACATAATTTTTAGATTTTAGTAGAAATTGAAGGCTATATAGGCTATAAAAAGTGAGATTTCACTATTTTTCTAGAAATGCTATAAAAGTAAAGACTATAGTCCTTAAAATATTGAATTTTATAATTTTTTGAGTTTGGTAGAAAGTGAAGGCTATATGTTTTAAAAAGTGAGATTTCAATATTTTTCTAGAAATGCTATAAAATGCTAGAAATTGAAGACTATATAGGCTTTAAAATGTGAGATTTCACTATTTTTTTAGAAACGCTATAAAAGTGAAGACTATAGTCTTTAAAATATTGAATTACATAATTTTTAGAGTTTGGTAGAAATTGAAGGCTATAGGCTTTAAAACGTGAAATTTCACTATTTTTCTAGAAACAGTATAAAAGTAAAGAATATAGTTTTTAAAATATTGAATTACATAATTTTGTAAACAAAGGAGAAATTGAAAGCTATAGGCTTTAAAAGTGAGATTTCACTATTTTTCTAGAAATGCTATGAAAGTAAAGACTATAGTCTTTAAAATATTGAATTACATAGTTTTTAGAGTTTGGTAGAAATTGAAGACTATAGCCTTTAAAACATGAGATTTCACTATTTTTCTAGAAATGCTATAAAAGTAAAGAATAAAGTCCTTAAATATTGAATTACATAATTTTTAGAGTTTGGTTGAAATTGAAGGTTATAGGTTCTAAGAAATGAGATTTCACTATTTGTCTAGAAATTGAAATACTAAAAAAGTAAAGACTATAATTTTTAAAATATTGAATTATATAATTTTTAGAGTTTAGTAGAAATTGAAGGCTATAGGTTTAAAAAAGTGAGATTTCACTATTTTTCTAGAAATGGTATAAAAGTAAAAACTATAGTCTTTAAAATATTGAATTACACAATTTTTAGAGTTTGGTGAAAATTGATGGCAAATAGACTTTAAAAAGTGGGATTTCTCTGTTTTTCTAGAAACACTATAAAAGTAAATACTATAGTCTTTAAAATATTGAATTACATAATTTTTAGAGTTTAGTAGCTAAATATTGATGACTATAAGCTTTAAAATGTGATTTTGAATCCTTTAATATGAATTGTCGTGAGAAACTGAAACGTTAATCACTTTTAGATTATTTGGTGAAACACATATGTTGTGACAATTGATGATCCAATCATTTTCTAACTTTATGTCACAACGTCCCAAAAGATGTAGTGACCAAAATAAATAAGAATGAGAGTTACCACAAATTTTAATCATGAAAAAATTGAAAAATCTTTTATTTTGTAGAAAATTGGTCTTTTAGAGATTAGATTCGGAAAATTGTGATAATTTAATCTCACGACACTCCTAATACATCCGTATAAATACAATTACCCTAGAGCTTGTCATGCAAATCTATATTTACAATTTAATAACATTTATTTTCCTTTAAAAAGAAATTAAAATAAACACAAAAAATGCAATATTGAAAAAGAAACAAAATAGTTTAAAATAAATTTTGGGTTGACATGTTGTAGTACGTACGTGCCGACGTATCTTCTGCTGCAATGAGGAACTCAAACCCACATTGTTCTTGTGAAAAATACTTTTGTGTTAGATATCTTTTAGAGAATGTTAGGTATAGAACGATATGATTCGCACAAGCACCTCTAAAATTTATAATACCGATATGGTTAAATCATACAACGAAATAACAAATTTAAAAAAATTAATAAATTTCATTTTGATTTTAGTTGAAAGAAAAAAAATTTGCTTTTAAAAATAAAATGATTTATTTAATATTTAAAAAAAATATTTTTAGGGTACATGATAATATGATTCACACAGGTATCATATAATTTATAATCTCCAAGAATTATAAAATCATACAATGAGATCGTAAATTACAAAAAAGAATTTAAGAAAATTTATTTTAATTAATTAAAAAGACATGATTTTTATTAAAAGAAAATGATAATAATAATAATAGAAAATAATAAGGTAAAACTAAATGAGATGTATTGTGTTATATTTTTAGGAAAGCAAAAAAGAAAGAAAGAAAAAAATCAGAATATAATAATAATAATAATAATATAAGCTAATCTAACACACTCACACGCACGGATACAATCATACAACACACACAGAGACACATAATATAGGGTTAGGGATTTTGGGAAGAGAGGGATTTTGGGAAGAGAGGGAATTGGAGAGGGAGAGACGGAGAAGGAGTAGAGATGGAGGGCGACCTTGGTGGTAGCTTCATGGCTTCCGCTGTGAAGGTCCGAGACGGAGGAGGAAGGGTAGGTGGCGAGGAAGACCGAGGAGGATAGAGAAAAGAGGGGCGGAGGCCGCTGCCGCGGTGGTGGCTCGACGACTGAGGGAGGCGGTACGGCGAGGAAGAGGGACAGAAAGAAGGGGAAAGGGTTCCTTGCTGTTCGCCGTCGCTGCAGTCGGAGGAGGCCCCCCGCCACTGCTGCTGTGGATGGTGGTGGCAGTCCAAGCATGATGCCGACCATGACTAGGTGATATAGGTGAGATTTTTATTTCCATCCATAATTTGATTTGAGCTGAGATGTTAATGATGGTAAATTTAGGAGAATGAAGATGATGATGGTGGTGATGTTGCCTAGCTTAGAGTCCGGAGACTATTTTATTTTTTTATTTATTTCTTTTTTTGAGAAAACAAGAAATAGACTCAGACATATGAAAGCAATTTTAACCAAAATGGGCTGATAAAGGCTGAAATGAGTGGATTGAAACATTTTTGGATGTGTTGTAATAAGATTTTGAATTTAGGTTAAAAGAAAATGAGCCGGACAAAATACGGTGTTTACACTTTACAACCACTTTTAATTTAAAGGTCCTAAATTCACTTTTCATTATGTTTTTTAACCCTTTTTGCTAGAGATCGATTTCCTTGAGGACTTGAAAGTGTATAAAAGGAAAAGAAATAGGGATAGCCTAGTCATAGAGGTCAAGCATTCTGTTAGTAGAATCAAGCTTAGATCAGAGAGAGTGAGCTTCTGAATGCTCTAACCCTTTTCTACAGCTTGTATCGTTATGCTCCTCCTCGGTGAAATAATACATTCATTCCTCCATTTGTGACTAACACTTTTGTTTACTCATTTTGCAGGTTGTGTTCACTGCATTCACTCCAGCACTTATATTTACCAGTGTTGCCAAAAATGTTTCTCTTGAAGACTTGATATCATGGTAGGAATAGAATAATCTTTTCTCTCTTGAGTTGACTTATGTTAGAGTGGACCAATTGGAATTTTCTCTGAAATTTTAGAGAGAAAATGTGATCTTGCATTATCACTACAAAACCTTAAGCAAAATTATGAACATAGTTATCATCATCGATATATTTTGGAATTAATACGATAATTATATGGTTAAAAAAAACTCATTTTTCAGATTTTTTTAATGTTGTATCTCAGTCTCTCCCACTCAGTGTATAGGATGTCCATGATTATGGTGCAAGTGATGTAAACAAATCATTCCTGTTAATTTTAATAAATGTTTGTGATATTCATACATTGGTTAATTTCTCACATGTGCAGGTGGTTTATGCCTGTAAATATTGGACTTACTTTCTTATTTGGAGGGATTCTCGGATGGATGCTTGTAAAATTGCTAAAGCCTAGCTTAAAACTTGAAGGTCTTATTAAGGCTGCATGTTCAACAGGTAAGCATAGTGTATACATTATTCTTCATTCTCTTTGGCTGTAAGGCGTTCTCTGTACACTTAAAACTATTTTCTTACAATATATACAAGTTCATCTTTCTTGACTAAATGTATACATTATTTGTTTGACTTTGTAACACATCATCAAGGAGTTGTTATCTCACTGAGTACTATTATTTGAAGGTCACTATTTTTTAACAACATTATAGACATTTAGAGAATCATATCTAAATAAGTGGTAGTTTCAATTGCACTTTTGATGAATCTGTTTGTGACAAAATACATGTGGCATTATGTATTAAATACAGTTAGTGAATCTGATATGGAGGATAAATTTTGGTTTTTGGATGTGTTTTTGAGTATGCAAATTGATAGAGCTTGAACCATCTATCCATTGATCAGGAAGAATTGGAATCAAGTTCTAGCGAATCAAATAGAAGAGAATTTGGATGACTGCAACATAACAAATTCATTAACTAACAATTACAAATGAGACTCTCCCTACTTATCCTAATTTTGTATCATAACATAATCAGATAATTTTTTTATATATATTATTATTTCACTAGAAGTGTTACTGAAACCAGTATTGCAACACAAACATGAGAATGATACCAACACTTGGTTCAAGTAGATACAATTATTTATAGATGAAAATGAACCAATGTGAAAGAGTTTGATCCCATAGTGAGCCAACCCTACTCGAATCTGATTAATTGGATTGAAGTGAATTTCAGATACTTTTGTTTAGATCTCAAAAAAACTTAAGAGATATGAGGATGATGAAGTTGGAACCATTCTGGAAATTCTTGTAATGTGAAAATAACTTGACTGTGATTTTGTATCCTATACTAAGTAATAATAAGTGATAATTGAATCCCATTCACAAATCCCATTTTAGATTTACTCCACTCCTTATTTCTATATATATACCTTATCTTTTTGCACAAACTCATTCAAGTTAAGTATATATTGCCTATATATATAAAGCATGTTTATGCTCAAGTACTTGTTGGTTGGCTTATAAATTGGATCCAAAATTTTCAGGTTTTTGGGCAAAGTAGTGCATCGAGTGTACCAAAGAAGGAACAATCATTTTGGCATATAATGGTTGAAACTGTGAGCCAAATTCTGGCGGAGTTAATGTCACCCCCAACAATAGCCACAGTGAGTTACTTTATTTTCCTTTTCCTATATCTTTATTATTGTTGAGTTTGTTATTTGGTTCTTAAGTGCAATTTGAAATTTACCTTCACATATATATGGTTCCATTTGAATGTGAAAAGGGACTCAATGATAGTGAGAAATTTTACACTTTTCCATGATCAGATTTTTGGGTTTTCTCTTTGGTGGGGTAACATGGCTAAGGAGCCTAATACCGGGAGAAAATGCACCATTTCGAGTGATTGAAGACACTATTCAAATACTAGGGTATGTTCCTCTGCCTTACCAAAATTGTCTTTTGTCTTATCTAAGCACCACAATTATCTAATAGAACTTATTTTTTGTAGGAATGGAACAATTTCTTGCATTACCATTTTGCTTGGTGGCAATCTCACACAAGGTATAGAAAAACTTGACTATTTTAGATATACTACTCTCATATCAGATATTATAGTAATTTGGTATAAGAACTTAGCTTACACAACCAGAATTTTTGCTAAAATATGATGTGTCAAAAAAGTGTGTCGAGATCTTATGATAATAGAGGAAGAATTTAAAGATTATGCCCTAAAAAAAAGAATGAGGTGTGCCACCAACTATAATGCCACCTTATTCAAACAGTTCAATTCTGCAAAAAAGTCTTGGCTGCATTGCATTTTTTTTTTCCATTTAGATTTTCTAACTTTGTATTGAAATTGCAGGAGTAGGATCATTAAGTGTCAAACCAATGACCCTCATTTCTATCATCATAGCTCGGTTTGTCTTGCTACCTGCTATTGGATTGTATGTTGTTAAATCAGCTGCAAATTTTGGCTTCCTCCCATTGGACCCTTTGTATCAATATGTGCTGGTTATGCAGTATGCCATGCCACCGGCCATGAACATTGGTAAGTGGCATTCCATGATTCATATGTAGTGTCTTATTCTTTGGGAAGGAGAATTATCTTTAGTGTCTTATTCTCTTTTCTATCAACCACTTATTATTACGTGAAAGATCATATGTAGTAACAATTGAAAAATTTCAAATGCCATTAAATGTTCATCTTCAAAATGTTAAAAATTGATCAATATGTGATTTTCATCTTCTTTATTATTGATAACGTGATGCAATGATATTTGATTATGCAGGTACCATGGCTCAGCTGTTTGATGTAGGTACTGAAGAGGCTTCAGTTATCCTTTTATGGACATATGGTGCTGCAATTATAGCACTCACTACATGGTCTACTTTTCTCTTATGGGTATTGTCTTAAGATCATGCCTTTAGCAATTAACCAAACTATGCCTTAAGATAATAAAGGAAGGAATAAAATTGGTATGCTATGGAGTAATTAGTATATTTTTGGTAATTGATAAAACTTGGACATTATTTGAACATCCTTTTCCATTATCATCGAGACTCGATTGAGGAGATCGTTCATTTGATTTCTTCCTTATTGTTTTTAAACTCGGTTTGAGTGAAGGGCATGAAAGGAGTGACACATTTAACATCTTTTCAGCAATTCCCCACACTTAAGTGTGGTTCAATGATTGGTTATGTGTGAAATTATGTTTTACCTCTAGAAAAAGCACAATAATCTATCTTTCATCAGGTTTTAGGTTTGGGTGTGAGGGCATAATTGTTAAAAATGGTTGTGCATTTAACAACAGACGTAACAGCAGTTATCCACACTTACTAAGTGTGGTTAAATGTTAACTCGATGTCATGCGCAAAATTACCTATTTAGTTGAATTTATAAAAAAAAAATTTTTTTTGTTAAAATTGTAAAAAGGAGGGTGCATTTAACAACATTCTTTAAAGAATTTCCCACATTTCTAAAGTGTGGCTAATTAATTACATGATGTAACGGGCAAAACTACTTTTCTACCCCTAGAATAAAGCCCAAAAATTAAATTTTCATCAAATTTCACGGTTTGAGTGAGGGCAAAATTGTAAAATGGATGTTCATTCACCAACACTTCTCTATGAATTTCCCCACACCTTTAAAACGTGCTTAGTTGCTTACATATAATGAGCCAAATTACTGTTTTACCCTTACAAAAAGAGTGAAAAAACTATTTTTTTCGGTTTGATGAGGGCAAAACTGTAAAACGCATGGTGATTTTAACACTCCTTAATGAATTTTCCCACACTCTGAAAGTGTGGTTAATTGCTAACATGTAATGCACCAAATTACACTTTTACCCTTACAAAAAGAGCGAAAAACCCATTTTTTCTTGAATTTCGCGGTTTGACTGAGGGCAAAACTGTAAAATGGGTGGTGGTTTTAACAACTGTCCTTAATAAATTTCCCCACGCTCCGAAAATGTGGTTAATACATGTAAAGCTCCAAATTACGGTTTTACCCTTACAAAAAGAACGAAAAATCCATTTTTTCTTAAATTTCGCGGTTTGACTGAGGGTAAAATTGTAAAATGTGTTGTGCATTTAACAACGCTCCTAGATGAATTTCCCCACACTCTGAAAGTGTGGTTAATTGCTAACATGTAATGCACCAAATTACACTTTTACCCTTACAAAAAGAGCGAAAAACCCATTTTTTCTGGAATTTCGCGGTTTGACTGAGGGCAAAACTGTAAAATGGGTGGTGGTTTTAACAACTGTCCTTAATAAATTTCCCCACGCTCCGAAAATGTGGTTAATACATGTAAAGCTCCAAATTACGGTTTTACCCTTACAAAAAGAACGAAAAATCCATTTTTTCTTAAATTTCGCGGTTTGACTGAGGGTAAAATTGTAAAATGTGTTGTGCATTTAACAACGCTCCTAGATGAATTTCCCCACACTCTGAAAGTGTGGTTAATTGCTAACATGTAATGCACCAAATTACACTTTTACCCTTACAAAAAGAGCGAAAAACCCATTTTTTCTTGAATTTCGCGGTTTGACTGAGGGCAAAACTGTAAAATGGGTGGTGGTTTTAACAACTGTCCTTAATAAATTTCCCCACGCTCCGAAAATGTGGTTAATACATGTAAAGCTCCAAATTACGGTTTTACCCTTACAAAAAGAACGAAAAATCTATTTTTTCTTAAATTTCGCGGTTTGACTGAGGGTAAAATTGTAAAATGTGTTGTGCATTTAACAACGCTCCTAGATGAATTTCCCCACACTCCGAAAGTGTTGTTAAATGTTTACATGTAATGTACTAAATTACGGTTTTACCCTTACAAAAAGAGAGAAAAATCCATTTTTTCTTAAATTTCGCGGTTTGACTGAGGGTAAAATTGTAAAATGGGTGATGCATTTAACAACACTCCTTAATGAATTTCCCCACACTCTTAAGTGTGGTTAATTGCTTACATGTAATGTACCAAATTACGGTTTTACCCTTACAAAAAGAGGGAAATATTTTTTGTTGACTGAGGGTAAAATTGTAAAATGTGTTGTGCAATTAACAACTCTCCTTAACAAATTTCCCCACAGTCCGAAAGTGTGGTTAATTGCTTACATGTAATGCACCGAATTACGGTTTTACCCATACAGAAAGTGCGAATTTTTATTTAATTTCACGGTTTGACTGAGGGCAAAAGTGTAAAATGTGTGGTGCATTTAACAACAGTCCTTAATGAATTTCCCCACACTCTAAAAGTGTGTTTAATTGCTTACATTGTAATTAGCCAAATTACGATTTTACCCTTATTTAAAGATCTAAAAATTCATTTTTCATATATTTCACGGTTAGACTAAGGGCATTTAACAACACTACTTAATGAATTTTCCCACATTTATAAGTGTGGTCAGATGCTTACATTTGAAGCACCAAATTGCAGTTTTACCCTTGAAAAAGATCGAAAAAATCAAAATTTTCTTGAATTTCACGATTTGACTGAGGGCAAAATTGTAAAAAGTGTAGTGCATTTAACAACGTGACAGCATTTACCCACTCTTTTTTAAGTGTGGTTAAATATTAAATCGATTTTGCGACTAAAGTTACTATTTTAAACCCCAAAACTTCATATTTGTTAAATTTTTCGATTTCAATTGGCATATGCAAAAAACGGTGGCACATTTAACAACGTCCCTTACAACATTTCCCTACGTTCTCTAAGTGAGGTTAAACTTTAGCTGATATTATTCAGCAAAAAAGTTATTTTACCCCCTTAGAAAAGTTAAAAAAACAATTTTCAATCGAACTTTGTTGTCAGAGTAAGGCGTATATTTGTTAAAAGGGGTTGCACATTTAACAACATATTGCATTTCCACACAACTATGAAGTGTTGTTAAATGTTTACTTCTAAATCCTTCCACTAAATTATTTTAATAGCCCGAAACTTTTAGAGACTTTAAAAACAGTCCAATTTTTAAACAATATATTAGGCCCCAATTTTCAGTAATTAGGACTTTAGTCCAACTTTTGTGAAAAATTGTCATTTAACCGCAAATATTCTTTAATTTGCTATTGACCACAACTTTAAGAAAAATTGCAATAAATCAGCCTTGAAATTTGTTGCATACTCAAAATAGAACAGTAAAAGAATGGAACAATTAAGAAAAGTATAATAATATGTGAATTGAGCAGTGAATAGTATGGTAATGAAGATGATTAATGGAATTGATGAATAACTCTCAAAGGATTACAAATGATATCAATAACTAATTCCCTTCCTTAGTCAAGGCAGAAGACTCCAATGAACAAGTGTTCATCCAAAATATCTATTTCCTACCAATTTCAAACTAAAGTCCCTTATTTAGTGCATGTTTGGAAACACTCCCAAGGCAGCTTTTTTCTTAAAAAATGCTGTTAGGAAAAAAATTATTATGTTTGGTTGAACATACATAATAATTCAAGTTGTTGAATTTGATAAAAAAAGCTGTTAGGGTGCAAAATAAGTTAAACTAATATTTGAAGCTTATTTTCCAAAAAAACAGCTTTTCTATCCATGTCTAATAGAAAATATCCAATCTATCCCTATTAGTTACTAAATTCCTTCATAACTAATAAATCATTTTATACCCATTTTAGTAATTAACTATTAAAAAGCGATTATTTTTAACAATCCAAACATCATAGATTAACTTAAAGTTACTTTTCAGCTAAACTATCCAAACATAAATTTATCCTTAAATAAGCGATTATATAAAAAACCGATTGTATAAATAAGCGATTACTGAAATAAGTTTAATTTTTCAGTTTACCCAAACATTCCCTTATATCCTCTAATGTCCTAATGGGCTTAACAACTAATTAAACAGCCCAATGACCTAAAGTCCAATCGTATCAACTACTCATCCCTTCAAATCAACCTTGTCCTCAAGGTTGTTAGAAAAAGAAAACCCAAACAATTAAACTCCTAATTACATTCAGAAAATAAATGGGACTACTAATACCATATCCTATTGCCCATAATAAAAATAAAATACCACATGAATCCCAAAGTATAGTTGGGCTAACAAAAATTTTATCTAAGCCCATAAAAAATATCCTAGAAAAATTTCTGAACCTTTCACAAATTTGGACTCCACTCAAAATTTGCAACACATGCCAATAACCTTGTAAATTTCTCGATGCAGCAGTGGCTTGATGCATTAGCTTTAGATATGTTTTGCTCATTAAAATGTAATTATTGTCTTTTCCCTTTCTTGCTGGACCTTTGCTCCTGAAATAGCCCAATAGGGCTTGGTCTAATAAAGTAAAGCCCCCTTTTAGACCTAGAAGAATCCAATATGGCAACACCCACCTTGACTCTATCTTCTTCGTAGCACCTTTTGCTGCCCTGTTTTGAATCCCTTCACAAGAGACAGCGCGATAACCTTGACAAAGGCATCAACCACCATAGCTTGACCTGTACTCGATGGTCTTACCCATTCATTCAACTTCCCCACAGCTCCACCAACCACGGCCCTTGCAAACACTCCGTCTTCAAGCTCCGACCATGGGTCTTGCCAACCGCAGCGCGCCCAAGCCTCAGCTGGCAGTTCTCTGGCCACCAGCGTCCATGGCCGCATATGGGGTACCAGCCTAGAGAGGACTCCGCGCATCCACGCGCCCTTCCACGCTCTCTCTCCCGCGATTTCTTCAATCACAGCGTTCCTAACCTCTGCCGACACTTCTCCGTCCAGCAGCATGCATAGCAGATGGGGAAAATCCACCACTCCTCTTAAAGCCCAATCTCCACCTGCCTTTGGACCAAGCACTTGTCGGTCACCGCACCTCCATGGGTTCTCGAGAGTCACGGTCGGAGCTTTGTCGGTACCTCGCATTGCTAGCGTGGCCGCGCTGCTCTCTTTCTTCTTCCTCGCGATACCGGCCACCTCGCAAGGTTTTACGAGCATGAACCCTTCCTTGTCCATCGACAATAACTCTGGTAATTCTGACAGCGTCACTGTTCCGGCGCCGTCTGTTTCCGCTGATGTTTCTTCCTCTGCCGTGTCTGCAACTTCATGGTCAAGTGGTTTCGGTGGCGGCCACTCCCTCATCATCACCGCGCTGCCAGCACCACGCTCCTCTTCACCCTCAATTCCGCTGTCTAACGCAAAAGGCAACTCTCCAAGCCCTTCAGTTACCCACCGGAAATTCCCTTTGCCTTTGTGCATCGTTGGAGCTTCCTCATGGTCTCGGGAAATTGTTGTTGTTGTGGTTGCCTTATACTTGTAGCTGTTCACGCCGATGGCTGTCGCTAAGAAAATGCCAAACACTGCCGTTGATACAAGCAGAGTTGTTGTTCTCCTCTCGTCGCCGCTTCCGTGTACTTCGTTGTTGCCATCAACCTCCATTGAAGCTTCCCCACAGATTAGATCTGAGTTTTCCCGATTCAATTGTGATTGCAGGTTTGAGATTTCCAGATCTGGAATTTTCTCAGCAATTTCTTGTAGATCCATATTTCTTTCTCCTTCTCCATCTTGATATGAATCTAGATTTGAACCTTGATTTGTGATCTTGCTTCTTAATTCTGATGATTCTGGATTTGTAGATATTGATTTGTTGTTGCTTAAATGTTCTTCTTCTTCCTTTTTTCTAGTGATTATGTTGCAATTTCTTGCTCTGTTGATGGCTCAGATTTGGTTGTTTTTTGATCAATTTGTGATGACTATTGTTGTAGTAGTCTAGCTTTCATCTTTTCCCATTCTTCTACTTCGTTCCAGCAAATTTCTAGTGGCATATCTAGCTGGAATTGATGGAGAAAAGCCAGGTCGAATGAATCCCAATCTGCAAGTGGATTTCGTTGACGCCATAGTCGAAACCATATTGAAGAAAGGCCAAAGAAAGCACTTGGAACCTCTACCGATCTTTGCCCCTATGGAGTGCCTCTCGCATCCCAAAATCGGCAGGCTAAAATGGACCACCAGTAACCATTAATTCCGTCGAACACGGGGAGTTCATCCCCGACGAATTGAGTTCCTTCCGCCATGGAAGGCTCTCAACGAAAACACCAATGTTGCATACTCAAAATAGAAGAACAGTAAAAGAATGGAACAATTAAGAAAAGTATAATGATATGTGAATTGAGCAGTGAATAGTATGGTAATGAAGATGATTAATGGAATTGATGAATAACTCTCAAAGGATTACAAATGATATCAATAACTAATTCCCTTCCATCTAGTCAAGGGAGAAGACTCCAATGAACAAGTGTTCATTCAAAATATCTATTTCCTACCAATTACAAACTAAAGTCCCTTATTTATATCCTCTAATGTCCTAATGGGCCTAACAACTAATTAAACAGCCTAATGACCTAAAGTCCAATCGTAGCATGCACACACAATCACAGTTCATAATTTTGGTTCAAACACAACTAGAGTTCATAATCCACAGTCAAACTACAACTACTGTCCAGTTACACATGTATAAACATTCACAGTCCAATTTCAATAAGAGTCCAGATTATACAGTCCATAAACAAATTTAATATCCAGAAGTAAAAAAGTAAATATAAAAAAGGAACAGGACCATTCATCATCTTCCATTCATCATCATCATCAATATTTAAAAAATAAATTAAAAAAAAAAAGAGAAACAGAGCACAAAGCACAGAGAGATAGAAACAGTACCTGTCCATCATCACCACCGCCGGCCGCGAACCGAGCCACCCTCCACCGCCGTTGTTTCCTTCCTCGGTCGAGATCTAGCAGCGGCGGCGACCTCCTCAGATCTACATCTCCGGCGGCCGCACGATTCGCTGCCGCCGCCCCTCACGACCCATTGTTCCTCGCCCCTTTGTTTTCCTCTCTCTCTCTATATATCCTTTTCCCCTTTTCTCTTCCCTCTTCGCGGCCGCGGCTCCTAAGCTTATCCGTCCTTCTCCATCGGACCACCATCCCTCGAGCTCCATCTCTCTCTCCTCGCGACGGACATGGCCGCGGCCCTTCCCCTTCCCTATTTTGCCCAGCCTGCGGCCGCCTCCCTCCCCTGCGCGCAGCCATGGAAGCCGCGGAGGAAGCGGCTTTCCTCGGTCCGCCGGCCTCCCTCTCTCTCTTTCCCTCGTCCCGCCGGCCTCGCTCTCTATCTGTCTCTGAAACCCTAATGAGAGCTAGATGTGGTCACTTGTGTAAATATGCCTTTTCTTATTCCGTATGCTTTAGTTTGTTTTGTTTTTGAATTTTTATTGTTGGTGTTAATGTTATTGTTATTATTATTATCTTTTCTCAAATAAAAAAATAAGAAAGAAACAAAAAAAATTAAATGATAATTGAGTAGTAGATATTATCTTCATTAAAAGGTTTATTGAGTAGTCAAGTTAAAGGTTTACAAAAAAGAAATATTTTCTTCATGCAACAAAAATTAATTCTCTTTTTCTAAACAAAATAATCTAAAAAAATAATAATAAATAAATAAACTAAAAATAATAAAATGAAAGTACATTTATTTTGATAGAACTACGTGAGTTTTGAATTTCTCATTGTACCAGAGAATACGTAGGAGCATGTATCACTGTCAAGCTCAACTTTAATTTTCCATAATTTTGTTCATAATATTTGTTATATTTATTGTTTGAATTTGTAAATATTCTAGTTAATCTTCTTGTTATCTCGTTCATATTTAGTTACACTATAAAACTAAAGACTATAAACTTTTGAAAAATAGAATTAGATGATTTTTTTAATCATATCGTGGAAATTAAATGTTATATACAATAAAACGTGAGAAATCTCTATATTTAGACAAACTATAAAGTTAAATACTATAGGCTTTGAAAAATAAAATTAGATGATTTTGATCACATATAGTGAAAATTTAAGATTATATATTTAAAAAAAGTAAGAATTCTCTATTTTTTTAGATACACTATAAAACTAAAGACTACAGACTTTGAAAAATGAATTTAGATCATTTTTTACCATCTAGAGGAATTTGACAGATATATATTTTAAAAATTTAGAATTCATTATATTTTAGATACATTATAAAACTAAAGACTTAGTCTTTGAAAAATGTATTTAGATAACTTTTTTACCATATAGAGAAAATTCAAGGCTATATACTTTTAAAAGTAAGAATTCTCTATTTTTTAGGTACATTATAAAACTAAAGACTATATACGATTTGATAAATAAAATTATATGATTTTTTATCATATAGTGAAAATTGAAGACCGTATAATATGAGAATTCTCTATTTTTTAGATAAACTACAAAGTTAAAGACTATAGGCTTCTAAAAATAAAATTAGATAATTTATAAAATGTAAGATTTTACTTTTTTTAAGATACAATATAAAAAAAGACTATATACTTTGAGAATTGGAATTAGAAGATATTTTTTACATATAGTAAAAATTAAAGACTATACACTTCAAAACGTAATATTTCACTATTTTGTTAAAATACACTATAAAAAAGACAATGAACTTTAAATTATTGAATTGCATGATTTTTTCACACATATTTCATATTACACATTATATTCTAGAATTGCCCCACAACCATATGATTGTCAAGGGAATGGGGGAAAAATGGGAGAGAGAAAGAGAAAAATGTGCATTGTTACTAGCTCCATTTCTATCTTAGAGAAAAAAGATTTTGTGTGCAATTCAATTTGTCAAAGCAAGTGGACCAATGCATATAAAATGCAGCACTCAATTTGCATAATCCTCAACTATGGGGTCAACTAATTAGCTATGACTCTTTTTCACTTTAACAAAGTGCCAAAGAAAAAGGGCATAAACACACAAATAATATAATGGGGATGGAATGATATGTCCCCTAAGATCAAGGGACATTCAAGGAAGGAGTTGGTGCTGCAAATATACGATCGATAGTCGAGACCTAGAGTCGTCGCTTGAAAGAAATCAAGCCTTGTCCCAGTAAGTGGGATCGGCTAAACGGATCAATCAGCGTCATAGAACTTTATCATATATCATATTCATGTTAAACCAGAAAAAATATACAGTTGAAACGACTCGATGAATCGGTAAAATTTTAACAGTTTTGCATCTTCCATCTCACCTAACACGAAAAAGGAGTAAAGGTCCTATAGGAATATGTTTAATGAACTCCAACACCACTTAGTTGTTGGCTCTATCAAAACCACCTTGGTTGTACCTCTAATGGTGTCACCAAGTCAATACCAAAAAAAGCCTGTAAGTCTAAAAGCATATATAAGGGAATGAATTCCCCAATAAGCAGTATTCCCAATGGGGTCTAAGTTGATAATTAGAAGCTGAGAGCAGTATAGGCTTTAGCAGAATGAAAACTACGACTCACGAGACGTCGTTTCGTCGCCCGAGACGGTAGGATTATGTTTAGCAAGAGCTCTAGCTTTATGCCTTCTCTTGAAGACATCCTGCCTCAATCGCTTGGTCTCATGCCTTATGTCCATGAAGGGTCTCCTCTCTATATTTTCCTTTTCACTCTCCAACATCTTTTGCTTCTCCATGGCGGCAGCGGCCATGTCCTCGGAGCTCTGGTTTTTTGCTTCTTCCTGCAAATTTGGTTTATGTTTGAGAGCCACTCAGTAAAAGTGATCCATAAAAGTGGACAAAGAATAATCAAACAGAGCATATTAAGCATTAAAGCCACTGGATTGAAGGAAACCATCTATATCATTTAAATTTCAATCAGTAAAAAGAAAGAACTCAAAGAATGAACGGGAAGTAAGAAAGGACCTGAAGATTTTGAATGAGAACGTCCAGTGATTTGATCTTCCTATGAGGCCAGCGAGGAATACCAAATTCTCTGCATTTCCTCTTGAGAACCGTCAGTCCAACATTTAGTTTCTTTGAAGCTTCGGCGATCGTCATGTCAAAACACTTGGTCAAATCTGGTAGCGTAAGTTTTGCTACCTGGATACTGGCTGCCCTCTTTTTCTTCTCTGCAGAACCTGCAACTTTTCAACTTATCTGTTAGTTGTAAATCATGGCATGTTTAGCAAAGTATTCAGAACTACTAGACTCAATAAGAAAATGAAAATTAGATTGTCATGGTAGTAAAACCTTTGAGATATTGTAACTCTTAAATTCCAACAAGTGAATTCACTGATTGAATATGCCAATAAAAAATCATTTAATGCTAAATAGTTTGTGCCTATTAGATTGTAGAGAGTATTGACACTGAACCTGACACGGTTTCATCATCTGGATTATTGTCTGGCAACTCAGAAATTTCATCTTCATAAGGAAGACAGTTCAGATCCTGTCGAAACACAGGAACTTTTCTTGATGGTTGGCGATCTGTGCTGTTTTCTTGGCCTTCTTCCTTTGGAGAGTCTGATGGAATATCTTTGTCCTTTCCCGATTTGTATATCATGCGGAGATCTTTAAGCAAGGTTGGAATCATCCGAAGCTTCGGGTTCCTGTAAATTTATTACCTTTAGAAACACTTGGAAACAAAATGCAGAAGTTAAGAAATTTAGAACAACTAAAAGCAGAGGCGGCATAGTCATGTGGAGTGATGCTTTGAAGATATCAAAGCAATTAATAATATTGGTGTTTTCACATCAAAATCATGCATGAGGGAAATTCAAAAGAAAGACAAGGGGTGATTTCAGAATTAGGCTGTAGAATTTATTCCTTTATCCCTCGATAAATCAGTCACATAGAGATCAGAATAGTATAATCCTGCAACCAAATCAGCAAATGATTAAGTGAACACATTATGTTGGTTCTGCAGAAGAAGTTGACCAAAATGTTATTTATTGATTCGATAAACATTTTCATATACTACAGTACAGTCTCCAATGTTAATCGGTGTAAGATTAAGATCTTCAAGACAAAGGGCAATAAAACACCAACGAAATCATCTTTGTAATAGCTTTTCTATTATTGCCTCTATAAACATTTCGTATAACTTACTGTAAAGGCAAAAATCAGTCACTTCACCATAGATATTTTCACTTTTTGAAACCTTCCAGCATTTCACAAGACAACAGCAAATATAGAAAGAAACATTAAAGAAGAGAGTTCTTAAAAAGGTTAAAATGTGATATCTTTTCTAAAACCAATAGTATTCCATTGTCAATCTAGAACTCCAAATATCAACTTTGCTATTCAAAGAACTCATAACTAACTACTCATGAAGATTCCAAAAACAACAAACCTAGATTCTAAAAAGAAAAACCATGCAACAACGCATTCCAAAATCTTTTATGTTAGACAACGACACTCCACGAAATAAATCATGAGTAGAGCACCAAAAGGAAGCCAAAAAATTAATCCTATCCCAAACAAAGTATACTTTATTTCCAACCAAAACAGGTAGTGACTATCTGCTGAAGAATTCACTTCAGCCAAAACCATGGCTTGAGACTAAAAATCATGTTGAAATGTGAGTTAAGTGTGGTTTTCCAAACATTGAAAGAAATTGAAACTCAATTTGTATCCTGGCAACCATGGTATGAGCCTTGTCAATGCAAAACCAAACATATAGTTAATTGAATGGTTCAACTCCAACTCAATAGAATAGGAACACTGTAATTGAAAGGGATTTCACTCAGGTTACAGAGCAAGCAAGAGCAGAAAAGGTGAAACTAACAAGGACCAAAAATCAAATACAACTATGGATAGGAAATTAAGCTGGTATATACCTAGATTCCAAAAACAAGGGTGGAATGCCGGAAAATTGAGGCTTGCGATCTCTGTGAAAGGAAAAGATACAAAGCCACACTCCATCCTGATAACCTTCAGAAACTTTAGAAACACAGAACTTCTTCTCCAATGTGAGAATTGGGTTGACCTCCACCATTTCCCCATAGGGATCATTCTCTGAAAACATAAACTCTCTTTCAACTTCATTTACCTTCCCATCCTTTGCTTGATACAAATGCACACTCCTAATTACCTCTGCAAAGTAACAACGCAAATGCGGGACAATAGAAAACCAAAATTGTCAATCACCACCACAAGTCCACAAAAAAGGTCCATTTTTTCCAATGAAAAGAATGAAAATTTTAAACTTCAGATGTAAATGAGGCATAGAATGTCAAAAATTACAATCTGGGTCCTGAAATGCATGGTGGAAACTATAAACTTTTTGAAAAACTAAGAACATTGTTAATCACCACAACCCCACCAAAAGAGATCAATTTTTTTTCCCAATGAAAGGCAGAAAAAAAATTAAGCTTCAGATAAAAATGAGCCATGGAATTTCATAAACTACAATCTGGGTCGTGATATTCATGGTGCCAAAGTATAAACTAAATAAAAAAAAAAACTAAGATCACGTCAATCACCACAACCCCACCAAAAAAGATCATTTTTTTTTACCAATGAACAACACAAAAAATAAGCTTTAGATAAAAATGAGGCATGAAATTTCATAACCTACAATCTGGGCCCTCAAATACATGAATGCCAAGTATAACAGAGTATAGCGATTGTTCATGACATAGTATCAAAACCAATAAACAGAGCATTGCCAATTACCACAAGATAACCCAAAAAAGGATCATTTTTTCCTCCAGTAAAAGGCAGAAAAGAAAAACAAAAAACAGAAACTTCCACTGAAAATGAGCCATGGAATTTCAGAAACTAGAACAAGGGTCATGAAATGCATGATGGGGTTGAGCTAGTCTTTTCTGGAAGGGGGGTTACCTTCGCTAATGGCGTTCCTGAAGACTAAGAGTGTAGTCAACAACTTGTTCTTCATGTTGAAGATGCCACCATAACTATTGGGAATGAAGAAGCAATAAGAAGAGAAAAAAAAAAAAGTGTTGTGTTGTGATGATGATGAAGGAAACAAAAACCGAAAAATTAAGAAGGAAAATGAGGTTTTGTAGTGTGTTTGGAGGTGCATGATCTTACTCTCTCTGTATTGGTTCGGTTTTTTATGGGTCAGTTCAGAATGCGACCAAAGGAAATTTTGGTAGCTGTTACTTTTTTTTCTTTCCTCCTTTTTTATATGTTATATTTTTATTGAATAAAAAATAACTATTAATTACATTAAAAAGTAAAGAAGAAAATATTTATTAGGCTTCGTTTGTTTTTTTTCTCTGGGTTAGAGTTAGGGAATCGGTGAAAAATGGACTATGTCAAGTGTTTGGTACGAGAGTCACAATATATAAAGTCACGGTGACTTAGTGAATAAAATTGTCAATTTTTTTGTTTATTCCAATTTTGGAGTCACTGTTTATACTGTGTGCTTGAAGGGGGCACAAATATCTTTGGGTGTGTTCGGAGCCAATTTTAGAGTCATTGTACTTAGTGACACTGACTTCATGACTCCCTTAACTCTCCCGAATCATTGAAAACAAACACTACTTTAGTAATTTAGTATTCTTATCTAATTTGAGTCAACCAAGATAAGTTTATCATTGGACTAAAGTTCATTAATACAATTTTTTATATTCTCCATATTTTTAGGTTTTTAGTGTGATATATAATTCATTTATAATCACAAATTACTGAAATGTACTATTATTATTGAATTTAATGGGGTGCTAGATAAATCTCATTTTAAGAATCTAATGAAAAGAAATTAAGTAAATTTTTTTTTTCAAATATTGAATAACTTTATTAAATCTAATTTTGATTTAGGATGCTTTCCCTAGATTTTCTTCTTCTTTTGTTCATCTTTTATTTATTTTTCCTTACTTAATGTTTTTTTTCCTTTGCAGAATCTAATTTTAGTGCTGGTTTGGTTTTAAATACAAATGGAAAACATATCATATCATGCTAAAAGAGTAAGAAAATTCATTTTGTGAAACACGCTTTTAATTAATTCTAATTTTTGAGGTATTTTGTTTAAAAGAAAGATAATAATTCACTTCTCCAATACTCTTCTTTTATACTTGAACTTACTTTAATAAGATCCTATGGTTTAGTGCTAGTTTTGTTTTGAATGCAAGTGGAAGAAAAACGTTTCATACATAAGAGTAAGGGAATTTATTTATTTATTTTGTTAAATGCACTCTTAACTACTTATAACTTTTTAGGTAATTTTTGTAAAAGAATGGGTTAGAAATTCCTTGTAATACAAATTCGTTACTAATTGTCAAACACAAATATTTTTTAAATGATTATAAATGGTACTCTCCTTTTAATTATATCTTCTCCAAATTTTGATCACTTGCTTTTTAGATAATCAATGAGCCATAGCTTCCACCAAATCAAATCATGATTGACGAATTACAAACGTGTATATATTAAGGTTCTGAAAATCGGACTGGACATTGAACCGGACGAGGGAGAGGTTTAGAGGTTTAGAGGTTTAACCGGTTCGACCGGAGGTTCAACCGGATATAATAAAATATGTATAAAATATATATTTATCTATAAATATATACAAATATGATGAATTATATGCTATAGAAAAATAAAATGCATGAAAAATATTAATAAAAGTGAAAATATATAGCATTTGATAAATTTAGAGGTTTAATAGTCCTTAATTTTAATAATTAAAGTGTATTATATATTAAATTTTATTACAAAATAGTTATTAAATTTTAAAAAATTAAAATTTTTATTTTTAATTAATGTTCACCGGTTCAACCGGTTTTTACCGATTTTGACCGGTTTTTGAACGGTTTTTGACCGATTTTTCAGGCTCACTCGGACCGGACAAGGGTCCAGTTCCCGGTTCAACCGGTCGGACCGGCCGGTCCGTTCCGATTTTCAGAACAATGGTATATATATATCATGCATAAAAGCATCAAATTTGATATAAAAAGAAAAGGTGTTAGAATTAGATGAAGCAGCAGCCACAACCAATGGCAAATTGAAAGAAGAAACAATTGGAACCACATAATGCACATCTAAAACAAAACACATGGGGAATTGTCACTTAATTATCTTAATTTTCACATTAAATCAAGTTTTTTACGTTAAAGTTTGGTAAGCAATTTGCTAATTATATTTGTTGGAGTGATTCATGTCAAGTGAGTCCCATTGTAACTAGAGTACTCAAAATAAATATAAACACTCATCTACGTACTATTCTTTGATGATTCAGTAAAACTAAAATCATCTTGTTCGCGAGTACATATAGATCTTATTCATGAACTATGAAGGCATCTTCTTCTAGCTTTACAACACAAGTTAAAGTGATTGAATTTGCTATGACCAAGGGAAAAAATGATTGACTTTGCTTGATAGTGAGTTAATCCACATCTTTTAAGATTATGAGGCCATAATCATCTACAAAACCATGATTATGATTTGCTTAATGGTCAATAACAAGTTACATTGTTGAACGCATGTAGAAGAGTAAAAGCATGTTTAAAAAAAATCCCATTTACAACTCCTAAAATATTAAGGAATATGAAACTATGGCAATTCTGGAAAATTATGTATTTACGATTGTCCTCATCTTGGCAAGAGAAGTGAAAATTGTACTGTCAAAAATACTTTTGGAGGAACAAGATCCATTCTCACAAAATCAAGATTATCTAGAATCAACTCTACAAACACAAGCAACTAATTCTATGAAAAAACTATCCATGATGATTGACTAAAAGGGCCAGAAATTACATATATTATTTTACCCCCAACAACCAAAGCTGAACTCTCTTATGGCTCCTATACCTATTAATAATAAAATTCATGCATCCAATTCAGACATTCAAATATTATAACCAGCAAGTCTAACTAGTATCGGAAGCACATAGTCTAAAATTGAAAACAGTGTAGCAATAGTAAGTAACAGAGGATATAACAAGGCAAAAAAGACCTAAAATAAGATACAATGTTACTGCCTTGACCTTGATTCTGCGCGTCTAGCTTCATCTGGTGTAGAAGGAAACAGCTCAATATACCTTGATCCAATCGTCATTTTATCCTTGCCCATTGCTCTCTTGGCCTCATCAGGAGAAACAAACTCCACGTACGCCTCTCCGGTAGCTTTCCCATCTGGGCGACAGGCAATGTGTACCCGGTCTTCTATCAGCTTGAAATCTTTAAAAAAGTCAAGGATCTGAGATTTAGTCACCGCGAATGGGAGTCCACGCATCTTCAAAATCTCCGTGTATTCCATTTGGTCCTTATCACTGAACCTCTTGGACCGAGATGGAGGAGGGCTTCCATGGTAGTCATTATCATATATTCCTTCGTAGTTGATCTCAGCTGCAACAGCATTGTAATAATCCTGCTTCTTACACCTGAAGACTTCAACATACCTGCGACCCATGTTCTGTCGATCTCTCTGTAGTGCAAACTCAACCTGCATTGCTCCTGCAAAGACAACAAAGGCCTCACCCGAGAACCGTCCACTCTTGTTGACCAGCAGCACATCCACAATGGTCAGCCCGGCAAAGAACTTCAAAATGTCAATATCAGTGCAGTTAAACGGGAGCCCCCTGAGACGAACAACAGGAAATGGAGGAGGGGGCTGGAAGCCACTGCCATATCCATAAGGTTGAAAGCTGCCTGCTCCGCTGCTCACTGCGAAGTATGGATTGGATTCCATCATTCGTTGTCTCTTTGAGCCAACCTCGTACCCGTCCGAAACCCCCCCGCTTCCCAACATTGCCCTTCAAATTTCCATACCCAAAAAAAAATCCCCCACTCAACATGTTAATAAAGCCAAACCCAACCCACATTTCCCTGACACTTAGTTTTGAATTCCAAGGGTACGTTTGGTTTGAGGATAAAATTGGAGGGAAGTTATCCATGATTGAGTTTCATGTGTAATTTTCACAACTGAAACTCATCCATTAAAATTTACCTCCCATTTTAAACCCCTAACCAAACACACCCCTAATGTAATAAAATTTATCATGTTGATCACAACTCCTAAAACCAAACAATATAGAAGACACAACCAGATCTCAACTAGCTATACCAATGATGCACTACTACCGCATATCTTTCGGCCAGTAAAAATAACCCTATATACATTTCACCAGTTGTGCATGTAACATTCAACAGAGCACATAAACTAAATAAATAGCATCAAAGAGGAAAATACAGTACCAACACTAGTAAAAAAAATTGAAAGAAAGTGACATCATTTGATTACAAATGTTTCAGATTTTCTCAGCAAGATTCATTGAAAGCGCACTAAGGCATGTTTGGAAAAATATTATTTTGGGATACCATCGTTTTTTAAATATGAACACTTATTCTAATTACAGGTTATTTTAAACATAAAATCAATTAAACCAAACACTAAACCAGAAGATTAAAAAAAACAAGAACTACGCAAATTCTAATCATAAGCATCATTGAACGGAAACCAAACTCCAATAAATTATCCAAACAAAAAAATTACACTCAAAAGAATGTCGACGAAACAAAAGGAAAATTGAATCAAATAAAAAAGGAGATCGATGTTTCGTGGCCTTACCCTCTGGGACCGTACATGTTTCCAAGATCGCCGAACGATCGAGCAAAAGGGGCTTCGGTTGACGGAGGAAAACGATACGGATCCAGCGCTGCGACCTAGCAAGATTCCCGGAAGAGGATGATTTCGAAAACCGAAGAAGAAGAAAAAAAATTTGAGTGCGAAGAAAAACCCTAATTAGGGTTACGAGATTTTTTGTATTTTTTTTTTTGGTCGTAAGGGTTACAAGTTTTGAAAACGTGCTTCTTCGTGCAGTACCACGCACGCCTCTTCGAAGTTCTTAACTTATTGCGTGCGTGCGTTCGGTTTATTTGTTTTTTTTTAAGAGTTTAATTTTTATACATCAATAATACAGAGATATTTTACATTATGATCTAATTAAATTTATTTATTTGAGTTTTAAGTTAATAGAATAGAGAAAATATAAATATGACTGATATAATAGTATGATTAAATAATTGTGTAAAAAAATTATACATGAGATGAAAATTAAATTTTTTTATTATTTTCTTTTCTTAGATATGGATTTGGATATTCATTCTTTGTTTTCCCTTTTTCAGGTTTTTCCCCCTTGTTCTGCTTCCATTGCAATAACAAAAGTACCCCTAGTTTTTTGGACGAGTTATAGTCAATGAGGAACAGATCAAAAGGCTATTATAGTAAACTTACATAGTCAATTCCTGTGGGCCAAAGTTAGCTGTATTTACACCAAGGAGAAGATGAAAATACGGCCCAAATAATATAAAAAATTTAATTAATCCACATACCGTAATATTCTTTTAGAATATCTCAACAATATTCCGTTAAACTAAAGGATTAAATTGATTTTTTAATGTAACCCAAAAAAAAGAAATTGATTTTTTTAATGAATAAAGATCCAATTGAATTTTTTTTTAATTATAAAAACTCAACCAAAAATTTGACAAAACTAGGATGACATTCGGAATTTTTTTTTTGCACGGACATTTGGATTAATTAACTTGAAAACCATAAAACTTTAGAATTAAAAAGCTAGAAGGAAGAAAAAAAACTCATGCAAACAAATCTTTCCTTCCACAATTTAAAGCTTGTTTATTTCAACTTAGTATTTTAAAAAATTATGTTTATAAAAAAAATATAATTTGACAGTTTCTCCGGGTAAAATAAGGCACATTAAAAACTTCTTACCATTGTAATTGAATTCACTTGGATTGGATATAAATCTAAAAAAAAAGAGTCTTCGAACAATTCTCTCTTAAAAAATACAGAGAGATGCTTCTAAGTATTGTCCTCAAAGTGAATTTTTAAGATTTCATCCAAATACACTAATATATAAATTGTTGCTACCAAATCAACTAATTTCAAACCCACTAATAAGTCACCACAAACTATAATTAGAAACTAAAATAAAAATAAAATAACACTTAATAAACTAAGATTTACAAAACCATTAACCCAACACAAAATAAATAACTAGAATTCCTTCATAATAAATAAATAAATAAATCACAAGCATATGAAATTTTACACGTGGCCTTTACTCAAAAAACACAATAACTGGAATACTACTACTTACAACTGATCATCCAAGACAGAGAGGAGGGAGGAAAAGAGAAACTTTCATGGTGTACAAATCAGGATTATCAGTAAAAGGAGCTTGTAATTTTTCCAGCATTGTAGATTCAGATCATCAAAATCTATTATTTACTACTAAAGATGAGTCTACAAATGAATTTGCTAACCCTGGTAGATACTATTAGCCAAGGTATAATCCCAATCTGCAATCACATAAAAACAGTTAGCAACTACATTCAGAAATCAATGGATGGTTTCATACAATTATGAAAAATTTCCAAAGTTACTCCCAAAGATTACAATAAACTACAACATCAACAAGTGAACTCTCTCCCAGCAGATGTATTGGATATATATGAATCAGATAATGCCAAAGTTAGGCCTCCAAAACACTAAGGGTGTGTTTGTTTCAGAGTTGATACAATATAATACAGAAATACAGGTACAATACAGTGAATTTTATGTATTTTGTTTTGTGTTTGTTTTAGAGTGTACAAAATAAATTTGTACCTATATTTATACAAAATTTTGTTTTGGAGTTTTGGTAAAAAACGAGAATGGTAATTGGTGGAATTATGGATTAATAATAGGGGTGAGCTTGGAACAAAATTTTCATTAAAATTCTTGTATCTGTACCTGTATTTTGTGTACCTACTATGAGTGTGGACACAAAATACAAAAAAAATTTGTACAGATACAGTCTGTCTTGTATGTGTCTGTACTAAACAAACATGTTATTTTCTGTTCTGTATTGTATTGTATTTTGTGTCTTGTACACAGTAAACAAACGCTGCCTAAGGGTGTTTTTGGTTAGGGGATAAAAATGGAAGGTAAATTTTCATGGATGAGCCTCATGTGTAATTTCACACATATTACCCCTCAACCAAACAAACATACCCTAAAGTAAAAATGTAAATGCAGGGTCAAAAAATGCTTTATGCAGATACAAAACCAGGTAATGGTACTAACACGAGACACTGCAAGCTATCAGCATTTGCTTTCAATATCACTTCATATATACATACAATAATGCATATATAGCAAGGACAGATATCCGCAATTACTTACGATAATATTGTTATTTTGAACCCCTCCAGTCCTCCAAGATAATAATCTTCCTGGAAATAAGTTCAGAGCACAAAACAAAACCTTAGTTTTTTCGTCTTTTGCAATCAATAAAAGTAATATGAAGTATTAATCTTGATTGCATTACCAAATGGTTGCACCAGTTGTTGAGATATGGTAGCCACAGGAACACTCCAAAACCAGAGAAGCAGAATTAAATATGTTACAACCTACACAGCACAACCAGAGATAGTATCTTATCAGCCAACACAAATAAAATAACAAAACTAAAAAACAAATGTTACATTTGTATTTACCCTTGTGATGAACAGAACTTTCGAATATGATGCAGTATCCTTGTCATGTAAATTTTGACCTGCATATTAGTTCAAAATAAAGTATTATTCTTCAATCTGTGGGGAAAAGAAAATTAAGCAGTCAAATAAAAAAGGGAGGATATTAAAATGAAAAAAGAAGATGAGTGCTAGATTCATAGTGAAGCTAGAGTAATGCAACTTGCACAATAATGTCCGCACAAATGGTACATAACTGCTTGCATAACTACATAAATATTTCTGAAAATTTGTTACTACTTGAATATATTGGATATTTTTGGGAAACTGTTGAATATTTTAATAACTGTGTTGGTATTTCTCTCTCACCCAAATATTTTATTTGTTCTATGTGTCCTACATCACAGAGAAGGGGGTCAAGAAATCCCCCAAAACAGAGAAAAGCCAGCATGAAGAGGAATATTGTAAGTATAATAATCTTTTCATTTCTTAAGTATAACTATCTCTTGTGAAGAATATAGTAATGCTGGGGAAAAGGCACACATATAAAGAGTTTAAATAAACTTTTCTATAGTTGAAACAAGTATATTTACAACGTAAATTAAATTAAGATGACCATGTTTATATTCTTTGGTAGAAGATGACCTTGTTTCAATTTAATAGCTCAAATAGTTAGCGTGTTCTCATCTTTGGTTAGTTTTTGTTGCTTCCAAAATAAACAAATTTAGAACTATAAGTTTATTTTAAGTATGGATGCAGTTATATCTTCAAATCAGATTCAAAATAGTAGCTCTGCTATATGTCAGTCTAGATCTACATAAAATGCAATATCTAAAACAATTTGCAACATGATATATAACTCACACTTTGTAAGCTCTCTCTCTTTAGCTGCTGCAACTCTTCTGAGTTTTGCTGCTTGTGCAAAGGTTGATGGCCTGAGAAGACAAATTATGGGCTCATTTACTCTTTCATTAAAACATACATACATCAAGTTCAAAGTTTATACTATATTTGATTCTCTGAATTTCTTTGAGCAGTCTCATTTATGTTGAAAAGTTAGCTGGAAACTGGAAGTAGGCATTAAATCTTACATAACATGACACAAAGCTAATGAAAATAAAATGGTGCTTCAAGTTTCTCACCAGACAAAAAGTATATTCCAGCCGACACAACAGGTTTCTGAAATTCAATAGCCAACTTACAGCTATATGGATATAAATACAAACTGGCAACTTTAAGACAAGCTCAATAACAAGCAGATTGTTTGTCAATTAAAAGTAAGCAGATTGAAAAGTGAGCAGCAGCTTAGCTGCATGTATTCCTTTTTCCACTACTAACTAGTAACTACTAAGCTTAAGCTCTCTCTATATATATCATAGCTATGCCTAATCATTTCCAGTAGAAAATTAAATTAGATTTAAATTCTGTCAACCAGTAAAAGTTTTGACACAACCAACAACAATAAATATTAAAATGGTTTTTCTAACAAGTGCCCTAAAGAAATAAAAAGGGTTTTAAGGACACTTATTAAGGAATCAAAAGTAGTAAAATTTCAAGTGTTTCAAAGCATTTATTGCATTCAAAACATTAAAAACTCAATCTTCAATGCAAAACTTACCACTTTTGATTCTTTAGTGAGTGCCCTAGACCGTTGTAAGAAAAATCCGTATTAAAAACATTATCAATTGAATTTGAAATTCTAAAGCAAGAGTTGCTTACTGTGACAATGCGCTGGCCTCCTTCAAAAGTTGTTTTATTTCCACACGCAACTTAGTATCTTTTTCTTTATCAGATCCACTCTGCAGAAATATTACAGCAAAAGGTAATAAGCACTTGATGGAAATAAATTACATAATCACTAGGTCATTATGCAAAGTATCAACTCCATGTTATGGAAAGAAAATGAAACAGAACATGGCCCGATTGTGCATGTCAGTTGTCACTTGTCACTATTATAAGATCTGGGAACAGAGAACAGAATGATCAATAGAACAATGCCCATAGTAGACAACAGGTGACCTCAAATTCGACTATTGGAGCCTTAACAACTTGACCACGAATGACAATTATACATTTACACACACAAGATTGCATCTCCATGGACATGGCTAGTTGTGCTCTATCATCAATTACAGTAACATTTACAACACCCTTGAATCTATCCCCTACTGAAGGACTTGATTTCAAGAAAGTTTTCTTCATTAATCAGTCATATTAAGAAAAAAGCAAGAAGAAACATATTCAAAACCTAATCACTTGTTTGCATGTTTGTTTCGAAATACGAAACCACAGTTTGGAGAATACAAATTGAATTTCAACCATAAATGGTTAGCAAACTATAAACCTGACACAGGTAAAACAAATAAAAAAAAACCTACACTGCAACGAAGATAAATAACAATTAGGCTTTGGATCCTCTAAACCTTGGTGTAACAGCAAATCATTGAATACTAAAACTAAACAAGTTCAGGAATGCGAAAACTATAATTTGAATAATCGTGATATAGAATTTGAATAAAATAAAATTAGAGCATAGAAATGAAAACCTTCTTGTAGCGGTCGATCCAAGTGGAAGCGTAATGAAAAGCGAGAACGACGAAGAATATAAAAGGAGCTGCAATGGAACCCATAATTCGATTCCAATTTCAATGCTCCACCATCCACCCAGTTCAATTCTCTTCTGTCCCTACCCTTTTTCGATTTCGATTCTTCTTTCTTTCTTTCTTTCTTTCTTTCTTTTTTGTTTCTTTTATTTATATTTTTTGGGTAGGAGATTCTTTTCTTCGTTCAGGAGAGAAAATATAGTTAAATGGGCTATTAAAGCCTCCCTGTTCTTGGATCAAATACCTAGCCCGGCCCAATTCGTTTTTAGGGTGGCCGAACAATATTTTATTATTATTATTATTTAAATATTAGACTCTCCACCAAAAAAGAAAAAGTATTTATACTCCAAGGTTTGTTACAGGAAAAAAAATAGAATAAATAAAAGGAAGAATTCGAGTGAAATGTATGAAATCTCTTACCTATGATGATACACATATCCCAATAACCATTAAATCGCTTAGGGGAGATCGTGGATTCCATTTTTTGCACGACCCGAAGACGATTGAGATTATAGTTTTCCCAATTCTGACCTGCATCTCGGGTTGAGACGTTTAGGTCAAGTCAGTCTGGCTTTGTTGGGCAGTGTGGAGTTAGACTTCAAGGATATGAGAAATCTCGTAACAGATTTAATTTTAATATTATTACAGTGTAAAAGTTTTACACCTGATGTCAATAGAAATTAAAAAAACTAAGGTCTTGACGGGCACGACACGTTTTTTTAATTTTTTTGTCAACTTATGTTTTTTATTTTTTGGAATTTTTCTCATGATATTGAATAAAAAATAAAAAATAATATAGAAGATGATTATTAAAAGGAATTCTATTTTTTTAAAATATTATCATAGTAAATTTATATGTAAAATAAATGAGGTAGTTAAAATATAATTTGAATTGAGAAATTAATTATTCTTTTTATTTATTTAATTTATTTTTAAAATTTTTTTATTTAATTTGAATGGAGAGACCAAAAAATAATTTTTTGACAATTTTTTTTATAAGTAGTATAGATAATAATAAATTACGACTAAAAATCACTCAACATAATTTGACATCATTCCCAATTTCTATTAGCTTATTCATGATCAAAGCGTTAAAATTAATCTCATTGTTTATTATTTTTACTTGTTTGATTGACTTGAACTGGGTAGATATTTAAAAATTTTCATAAACAAGAAAATCTGAGAATCATAATGAAATCTTAACTATACATAAGCAAATAATCATTATGTTGATAATTCAAAAAAAAAAAAACCTATTATGTCTAGATAATTATGAGACTCGACACAATTGATAATTAACTGAACTCCTTAGAGATGATTTCATGGTTAGAGATTATCCTTCATGAGAACTCTTACCTCAAAGGAATTAATGGTGGATACGGATGCTCCTAGTAATATTATTTTTACATCTCTTTTTTTTTTATTCATATTTTTTATTTTATCATCTCTATATTGTTTTTTGTTCAAATTTTGCTTTTTTGTGTTCCGAAGGCCCAAGTGGATCCAGCTAGCTTTAACCCAAAAAAAAAATCAAAGGAAAAAAAACCCTAAAATCTGGAAGGTTTAAATTTATAAAAAAAAAAAAATACAGTTCATCAAAAAAAGAAGAACTCCGAAATATCCGCCACTTGAATTTACGAAATTGGCCCTAATAGGCAAAAAATATCTCCACGCCAGCTTCGCGTGAGCGCGTTCCTCATAATCCGGTGGCATCTTCGTAAATTCCTCAACCTCCCAAACCCAAAAGTGTAATTAAATAAAACCAATCACACGCATCAAACACAAGCGAAAGCACATCGCAACAGTACCAAATCCTCCTTTAGAGGATTCGCGGCTTCTACAAAACACACACACAAAGGAAACACAAGTCATTTAATCACAACCCTTCAATCCAATAGCATCCAAGCACACGGATCGCTGACGTGGCACAAGATCTTCGAAATCCCGCGTAAAACCCCAACTTCAATTTTTTTTTTATTCTTTGCGAATTTGCGAATCCAAATTTTTATTATAGCGTTTTCTCTTCGTTGCCCCTACTCCCTTCGGCTTCTTAACCTCGCGCGCTCAAAGCCCAAACACCACAACGCAATCGCAACTTCGCAGAGAGAAAAAAGAAAAAAAATAAGGAGAAGAAGAATAGAGAGAGATTTTTGTGACTCAGAAACCCTTTCTGCTCTGACTCGGACCGAGTCTTCGCGATTTAACAACTCGTTCTCGATTCAATTCTCGTGATTTCGCCATGCCGAAAGCCAAAGCTGATGCTCAAGTCGCCGATAACCGGTTAGTTTTATCGTTCGTTGTTTTTCTGTTCGATTGATTATTTCGGTCGTGATTTTTTTTTCCGATTTTTTAGATCTGATTTGTTTCGATCTGGATTTCGGTGCTTTTGTGCTTTTGTTTTTGTTTATCTGCATGTATATATTTTTGTTGACGGTTTTTTTTTCGATTTGTTGTTGTTGTGGTGGTTTAGGTTGAAGCGCAAGGGTGCTGGAACCGGGAGGAAGCAGGCGAAGAAAGCTAAGGATCCTAACAAGCCTAAGAGGCCTCCAAGTGCTTTCTTCGTTTTCATGTGCGTTTAGTTATTTTTTTTTTAATTCTGTTCGAAGGAGTTTTCTGGATTATTTTGACATGTTTTTTTTTTTTAAGATTTTTTTGCTTGCAATGTTTCTGAATTATTTGTGATTGTTTTAGGTCTGACTTCAGAGAAACATACAAGAAGGAGCATCCAAACAACAAATCCGTTGCTGTTGTGAGTTTTTAAATTTCACTATTGGTTTGCCTGATTTTTTAAATTATTAATCGTTTTGGAGTGATTTCTAATTCGTGTTTTTGTGTTTTAAATTGATTAGGTTGGAAAAGCTGGTGGTGACAAATGGAAAAAGATGTCTGATGCTGTGAGTTTTTACTTTTAGGTTTTGTTTAATCCTTATGATGATGATGATTATTATTATTATGATATATAGATATGTTATAACAATAGTAATAATGATTATGAAATTTAGGTATTAGTCTGACCTAATTTGCATATTATAATTTCTATTTTAGGAAAAGGCTCCTTTCATTGCTAAGGCAGAGAAGAAGAAAGAGGACTATGAGAAGACCATGCAAGCCTACAATAGGAAGCTGGTGAGTACTCTCACTCTCTTTTACCCTCAATACCATACCATGATAGTCCTTGGAGTTTGCTTGTGTTTAGTTTTCTTATGATTAAACTGATGTTTGCAGGAGGGTAAGAATTCTGAGGAAGATGAATCTGACAAGTCAAAATCTGAAGTGAATGATGAGGATGATGAGGAGGTAGATTCATAATATCACATATATCTTGTGTTTTACTTTATGATAATGGTTACTTTTTTGTTAATAATGTGATTTGGTTTTCTTAAATGTAGGATGAAGATGATGATGAGTGAAGACATAGAAAAGCTAAAAGAAGGAAATGGAGGGAACAATTATTTTGGGATAGATTTGCTTAGTACTTGATAGTATTTTTCCCAATCCATTCCACATATAGCTTATGTTGCTTGTTATTAGTTTCAGAATTCTTATTATGTCTTCTTTATTTCTTTCTAGGTCTTAATAGATTAGTGAACAATGCTAATTAGGGTTTCCATCAGTATCATGATTATGTACTTAATAGTTGATCTCTATCTTTAATCACATACTGAAATTTCCATTATGCTTTTTATTTGTCTTCTGGATGAAAATTTTCAACCTCTTGTTCCTTTTATTCTGTTTTCAAATACCATAACTGAAAATTTCAAGATTATGCGCGCGTTGAAATTTTGTCCTCACTCTAAGTTAAGTGGGGAATCGTGCAAAGCGTTGAACAACATGAATCTGCTTCCAATTTGTCAGAGTGAAGGGGCTTCGATATGTAAAAACAAAATAACAAAATAGGCACATTATATTCCTTTGTTATTCAATTTGTCAACTTTGCATTTCTCACGTTTCTTTCATTTTGACACTACATAAACTGTTTGAGTGTTGTTGACCTTGAAGAACAACTGAAGGAGTGAGATTTTGATTCCAAATTGTTAACTTGTGAAATTAAAATCCAAAAAGTTTATACAACACTGTTTTAAAATTTTGATTGGGGGATTAAGCAATAAGCATAACAAAATGTATTAAACAGAAATGATCTCTCTTGCATAAGTTATATTAAGTATGAGAGGGTCTTTCATTCTTTAGCATTTTCTGAATGTACATTTTTCTTGTCTTTTCTGGCTCATTGTCAATTATGGTCAATCAATTATGAATAGTTCCAATTTGAGTTGGCAAAGAATGATCCATTATTAATAATGGCAAAAACTTCTTTTTCAGCAAACAATTAAGGAAGAAGCTGATCTTTATGTACATATAAGCCGATTGTAAACGCATGAGCAACAACATTTAAGTGTTTAAGAGAATATACAATATAATGAAACAACAAAACATTTTTTAAGCAACAACAAAATGTTTAATCATCTATGATTTATGAACTCTTATCAACTTCGCCTATCTTGTTCTGCAGATTGCAGCACTTGGTTTGCCAATGATGAAAATGATTTTGCTGTGTCTTGCATTTCTGTAGTTCTAGTGTTGATACCCTGCAAAATCAGAGAAATGAAAAGTTACTAATTTTGCATGTTTTGGTTAATCAAATAGTAATGAAATTACTTTAGAATACACTAATGTAGAGTTTTACACTACAAAATTTCAACTCATGTATTATATGTTAAAGAGTTTTATTGATACCTGTAGTTTTTTTATGTTCTCTTGAAGTTTGCTTTCTGCCAATTTAGCAGCACTTGTTTCCTGCAGAACCAAATTCATGATTGAACCAAATTAGAGATAACCTCTACCACATTATTGTAGTCTAATTGGACCCTTCATTAATTAATAAGCTAAGTGAGATAACTTGTATGATAATTGAAAAGCTCATATAAGTAGAGAGCAAGTCAGATTCAAGCTCCTTGGTGATGGTGATGATAGATTTCAACGCTGAAATAATATTATAAATTTACAAATTCTGCAGAAAAAAGTGGCCAGTTTTGTGTCCTAGGTACATCCATTCACCTATAAAGAAGCAAAGATCATTCCATTCTTAAAAATGGAATGTATGTTATTGTCGAGTCTATTCGATACAGGGAGGAGAAGACTCCGACTCGATATTCTTAAAAGAAACATAGAAAAATCAGAACCAAGTCAAGATGATACAAATCAGCAAGCATAATAGAGGATGCAATCTTACATTTGAGGAAGAAGAAAAGCCATATTTTTTCTTAATTTGATCTACTGCACCAGCTTGCTCATCTTGTTGCTCTTCCTTACCTGATGATTTCTGTATGTTGCCCTTCATCTCTTTCAATCTACCTGCACATGGTTACCTAAATCATTACCTTAACTACACTTATGATCATGAATGAATGATTAACTTTTTTATCATAAAAGTAAAACTCATATTCCACTGACCTTTTAGAGCATTGAACTTTCCAGCCAATTTCTTCTTATTAAGAGCTCCTAATCCTAATATATTATTGTGTTCTTTGTGTTTTTCTTCATGATCATCTATATCAATGTCATCTATATAAGATGAAAGTGGAAAAAATCAGATTTTTTTTATCTCAAACTCAAGTAACCATTTGATAGATAACATGTCATACTCATACCTATGTCTAATTCGGCATCATCTTCATTGACATTCCGGTTATCGTTATTATCTGCATCACAAGGAAAATTCGCATTCGAAAAGACCACAGAGAGTTCCTTGATACTCTCTCTAGAATCTTCTGTTTCCGCGATCGGCGCGTGCTTTTCTTTACTGCCAGTAATATCTTTGATGACTGAACTGAATATGCCCTGTGGAAGCCAAAAAACAAGACCAAGCACCTTCAGTAACATAAATACTTATGGATACAGTTTGAGAAGTTATTGAAAGCTACTTGTACCTTTTTCTTTTCCTTATGGACAAATTCTTCTTGTGATGAAACCATTTCTTTTCTATAGATGGTACTAACAGAATCCAAAAGCCTGAAATGAATTCAACCAAATGTTAAAATAAAAAAGGCTCTAAGAAGAAATTTTTGTATATATATAGAGTTAGTATATAAATACAGTTAGTGTATACCTGAAAATGTTACTTTGGACTAATGTGGAGACAGCAAAAATTTCTTGATCACCATTCACCTGTAAAAGGAATTAAGTTGAGTTAATTTGAAATAATAAAATCTCAAGAAACTTGTACATATAAAAAAAAATGGTATTACCAAAACAAGGTCTCCTCTGGATGAACAACATATCTGGATATCAGAAAATGACTTCAATTTTGGAGGTGAATAAGTGAAACCTCTAAGTGAAGTCTCCACAACCAGGGATAACTCTGGCAAAGACCTATTATTTGAAATATGTGTCTGTATTAAACAAATACTTGAAAAGATATATATTTACGGAGTTTAATTTTGATGCACTGACAGTGTAAAACACTCTGTTTGTATAACTTTTCAGGTGTGACAGCACATGATTGGATGACTGTGTAAAAAAGTTGTATACTGTCCGTGGATGAAAATTAAATCTATATTTATGTACTTGACATGAAATTAAAATTTCTAGAGATAATTGTAGTTTTGGTCTTGAAAAAACATTCAAGATCACCTTATTTCTACTTTTCCACTGGTGAAAAGGAGTATAAGGCCAATATGAGAAGGGCTATAAAATATTGATGCCCAGCAACAAGTAGAGGAATTAAACTTCTTCTTGTAAAGAACCTTTTTAACTCCCTGAAACATAAATAGAGTGTCATTGAAAGCATCAAGCTAGTATTGATTCTGAGTCCTGATTATATGGATGGAAGTGAAACTATATCATGCATTACCTGAACAGCATGAACTAATGAATAGACATATAAAGCTTTCTCGGAACAAAGAAAAATATGTGATTGCTTTGTTCTTGCATCCTCAGTATTAGTAGTTGATTCACCTTGTCCATCTGTATACAACATTATCATTATAACCACCTTAATCTTTTCAATCATTTCCTTACCCAAATATCAATACTATTGAACCAATGTTGATGATCCTAAGCATTTGTTTCGGATTTTGAAGCGAATTCTTACCCAACACCTGCATAAATAGAGCTTTAGAGGGCTTCTTTGGATGAACAGATCCAGTGCTAAGTGCATTTCCAGCTTCACTATCAAGAGCTAGAACAGACGAGTCCTTTGTTCCGACCGCTAAAATGTTTTTGTCGAAACCGTGTAAACTGCAGGTTAGGAACTGCAGAGAGATGATACCAGAAGAAATCTCACTAGCAATGTGTTTCTGATATAACAATGTTAGGCCATCCAAGCTAAAAACTGAAACCTGTAACAAATTGGAGTAACATATATTACTTGGAACACAAGTTAAGCAATAGATACATTTTCAAATTTGAGGGGAAAGAAGAAAAGGCTATAACATTAACTCACATGTCCTTGATCAGATCCAACAGCAAGATGTGTTGAACTATGATTTATGTTCATAGAAAGCACGACGCCGTTAATCTTTACAAGTTTCACACTATGGATTATATGATCAGTCCCTTTCTTTGAACCTCCTGCAAAACAAGTTTAGAAGTGAAAATCACTCTTAAGTCTTAATTATAATGTTAAGTTATATATATCAGAAACTAAAGCAAAAGCCACATGCTATGTCATACCAGTAAGAGACATGAAGCTGTTGGTGGTATATGGTTCAGGTCTGAATCTAAAGATGCGAACCTGTTAATCATGTTTATGGCAGACATACTATAAATTTGAAAGGAAGGACAAGGAGATTATCGAGTTTAACCGAATTTATAAGCGAATAAACCTTACCGTTCCATTCTGATCACCGGAAACAAAAATAGGTGAGGAGCTAGTATCAAAATATAATGTTGTCAATGGTATGCCACTTAAAGAAAAATCATGTTCACTCTGCATTAAGACAAAGGAAACAAATTAGAAAAGATAAAAACATGAAGAGAAAGTAAATGCTGGCTAAAGTTTTTAACATGACAGCATTTTTTCTGTCATAGGAACTTCTAAACATATTTAGATCTCTTCATAAATCGACTATAATCGAATTCTATACACAACTTATTGCTTGATTAGAAAGCATCCTTCACCATTTGATGGGAAATTTGGATACAGAAATAAACTTGAAGCACAAGAAACATCCAATAAAAACTTACCTGTTGCTTTAGCTGCAAAATTGGGATGAAAAAGGGACATGAAGCATCCCAAAAGTTTACAGCTCCATTGCTGTGTCCAGTTATGTACAAGTTTTGAACTTTCGAAAATCCGGTAAATTTAACAGAACTCAAGATATTCCCATCCTTTTGATTTGTTTCAAAGTTGATGAGTGGTGGATAATTTTTTATCAGCTCTCTGTAGTACTATGTGAACAAAGATAAGAAAAAGAAAAAAAAACAATACATTAGTACAAAAGAGGTAAATTGTAAACAAGAATGAATATATAGTTCCATAATCCTATTACCTCATCTTCAATATTTAACATATTATTGGTATTGTTGGAGATGAATTTTGATGTTGTGATCATTGAATCTATCAGTGGTAATTTCACAATCACTTCCTTTGGAAATGAAGGTGAAGACTTAGACTGACATTGTAGCAGATACCTCTCCATCAAACTATCATCATAAAGATAAACTCGGCCCGAATTCCCTAGCAGAAGGAAAGAATCTTGTTTGTGCTTGCTTTGTTCATTTGAAGCTGATATGATCTCCATGTCAATACAACATTCAGGCAAATTAAGTCCCAATTTAACCGTGCGAGATTCCGTTTGCTCATTCAACAACACTACCTGCATCAGAAATTTCTAGATGAATTTGTCCTAGAACAAGAGATTTCAATAAAAGATTTTTAGCAGAACATGTCAATAACCTGCAATGAGTTTGAAGATGTGGTTTCAGCAGCTCCCATGACATAAAGTCGACTAGCCTTCCCTTCTGCATAAACCCATTTCATTGATCCTATGAAAATTTTCTCTGACTTGTAGCCCAAGTTAAGCCTTAGCAAGGGATTGTTTTGACTGCTATGATCCGGTGCCGAACCGTCTACCATGTTTGGGGAGGGAACACTCCAAACAAAGATTTCGCCGTTGTTGTAACCGATAACCACTTTGCTTCCAAAAGGACAAGCCCAACATGCAGAAGTCACCTTCTTTGTTTCATTATGCAGTGGTTGTGACATGTTTCCACCTGTTCTGAAAATTGATCTGCTTTCTCTTATATCCCATAAAATTATTTGGCCATTTCTAAAGATTATGAGGACCCTGCATTGAAACACAATAGAGGACTCAAGTTTGAAATCACTAAAGAAGAAAAAGCAGATACTAAAGAATGGTTTGGTTTGTAGAGATCACCTCTTACTTTCGGCTGCCGGTTGAGGCAGAATATGCACCACGGCGGCAGCATCATCAGGAACTTCAGAATTCCCTACACAAGTTGGTCAAGAAAACTTAAATGACAAGAGAGAAATCAGGGAGGAATATCCAAAATCCAAATTCTGATTTTAAAGAAAGGAGAAAACAAAAGAACGCTAAAATATGTATTCTGAATTCTTACTATAGGAAGCTGAAAAGGGTATGGTATATTTCATCTGTACCATGTGCCAAGGTTCTTGATCAAGATTCAAAACTGAAATGTTACCATTAGAGTCACCAATATACCTGCCAATAATGCAGATATATATGCTCATAAATTGATCTCTTTGATCGGTAAGGTTACTATGAATAATAATACATTTTACTTACATAAACTGGCTTTGTGGAATGACTGCAAAGGATGTAATCTCTTCCTTAACAATGTATGCATCTGACAAATGTTTCTTTTCTATGTCCCAAACCTAAATGTGAAATTTTTTTTTGGAGTATCAATTTTCTGAGTACACTGTACTTAAACAATATAATAAGAACTTAATGATACATGCACAAATAGAAAGGGCGGTCCAGTACACGAGGCCTTATCAGTAGATGTACACAACTTTATCCCTACTTTACGAAGATGTTGTTTCTAGGATTACTGTACTGGGTATATATCGGATATTGTAGTGGACCAATATGTAGAAACAATGAAATTCTGAGGCAACTTTAAAACTATTATACAATTGAAGAAGTTCATAGGTAACTTGCCTCAATATGGTTATTGGAAGTGACATTTACAAGGATGCCTTGGTTCTGGATGAACTGCAAAACATTAAATGCTAACATAATGTTAATGTTAAATTACCGCAACATTTGATATTCCATATTTCTAGAAAGCATATATATATATATATATATATATATATATATATATTTGATGACAGAAAGAGTTGGAAAATTGATCATGAAAAGAAAAAAGGACAATAACCTGTAAGAACTTGCTAGGAAGTGGCTCACTGGATTCAAGTATGGCTTGGGCATTACATTTTCCATATAGTTTAATTCTTCCATCCCTTTTTGAAAAATAAAATTCAGTAACCTTAACATGTTCAAATAAAATGATCCATTCCATAAGATTTCACACTTCACTTAGTTGATTAGATTCTCTTAATTAGGACTCAAGATAAGGTGGTCTCAACTCCCTAATTAATGGTAAAAATCTATACATAATTGAAATTTTCACGTGAGAAAATCCATTCTTGAGTTAAATATTTAGTTTATTTGATTTGAACAATTCATTAAACAATGTATAATCAAACTAATAATAATAATATACTTTGTAGAAAGAGCAAGTATCTTGTGAAGATTGTCATAGGCAAAGTTGGTAGCACCAGATGGCAGCCCTTGATGAAACAGCACCGTTGGATCTACATCACTTGCTTTTAAACCTTCTGATGAAGAATTTACTCCTTGCTGCTTTCATACACAATCCATAAAATGCTATGTTAGTTTTCTAGTGCATGACATGAGCTATATAATTTTGAGTAAATAACTACTTTATTTATTTATTTATTTGTTTATTTGTTTGATGTATATATTTGAAATTCAAACTCAAACTAAGAAGAAGGTATTGTAACAAAAAAAAAAAAAAGTAAAATATCATTTGGGTCCTTCACTTTATATGAATGAGTCATTTTAGTCACTCACTTTTTAAAATAGGCAAATTGATCCTTCACTTTATAAACTGTGAATCACTTTAGTCACTCACTTTTTGAAATTAGCGAATTGATCCCTCACTTTATAAATTGTGAATCATTTTGGTTCCTTACTTTTCAAACTATGAGTCAAATTAGTCCCTCTTTTTGTCCAAATTGGTCTCATGAGAGGGACTAACTTGACTCATAATTTTTAAAGTGAGGGACTAATTTGATCGTTTTAAAAGTGAAGGACTAAAGTGATTTACAGTTTGTAAAGTGAGGGACCAATTCGCTTATTTTAAAAAGTGAGGGATCAAAATGACTCACGCGTACAAAGTGAAGGACCAAAATAACATTTCACTCAAAAAAGAAAGAAGAAAGAGCATATATATATATATATATATATATTATATTATAATTTAATTTCCATCTACTGATAGTGTATAATTTTTTATACAGTTATTCAATCATGTGTTGTCATACGTGAAATACTTTTATACTGTCAATGTATCGAAATTAAACTCTTTATTTATTTTTTTATACAACTCTATATTTTTAATCATACATTTTTAAGTAACAATATATTTTCTTATTTATCAACATAGCTTGATTTGTCATCATAAAGAGTCACGTATCTCATTAATTAAACAAAATATTTTAAAACCGTCAAATCAATAACTAAATCATAACCATTAAAATATATCAAAGTATTGGTATATTAGAGGGTACTAAAATAAAAATCATAATTTAAATAACAAAAAGAAAAGGAACCTAATATTTGAATTGAATCCACAAATCTGAAGTTTCCTGCATCTTGGGGCTTTGGATTCTTAGTAACAAACGTGTTCTAAGGGTTACACCAACATTAATTGATGCATCCAAACGTGGCCTTACTCACAATATCATGCATGGGCCCACACAAAAGACCCTTCTCATTAGAAATATCACCGACCATTGCTTTCAAAATGGATAAGGTCATATCTTCATTTTCTTTTAATTTGTCTCTTTGGTCACATCAAATAGTTAATATATTATTAATTGTGTGTCTGATTTAATTTATTGAATCTATATAAATATAAATAAATTAAACATTTTAATAAAATTTCTATCGTAAATGGGCATTAATACTATATGGAGGATTATAATTAGTTAATTACTTTTGAGCTGAAAACAACTTTGATTGTTAATTTCTCATATTAGATGTCATTTTTCAAAAGCAAATTTAGGTCCATAAAATAAATAATGGTATTCTAAATTCATTTATTCTTTAAAATGTATTATGCAGAAAATATTAAAATAATAACCCTAATACTAATAATAATACTACACGTCATTGATTTGAGGAAGATGAGATTTTGAACTAACTCAAACCTACCAAAAACTTTATCATTAAATAAAAGATTCTGCATTAAAAAAAGTTAATTCAAAGAAATGAATCAAATAGCATTAAAATAAAACTAGGCCGTCCTATAAGTATCAATAATGCTTCGCATAAAACATAATGCTACATAAACTACTTTTAATAGTCATAATAATCATTAAAAGCATTATTATTAACCGTTGAGCTATATAGAATTTCAATTTTCAATCAGAAGTGAAACGAACTTTAGGGACTTAAAAATATATTATGGATTGAAAAAATAATATAAATGCCGCGAGATCCAGGAACATATAAAATAATCAAACTGTGATGCTAAGATCGAAGTTTTCTTTTTGCTAAAATCCAAAATCGAATATCTAATTAAGTTCAGAGAATCAAATGAGAGAAAATGAAAATCTGGATACATCAAATTGGCAGAACTCACTCATAGCTATATTTCACCAATGGATTTAATTTTGATTCAGCCATAAAAATTTGACAAGAGTAACACACGCATCATATTTACAATAGTGTAAGATTAATTTAAACTGTTTTATGATTTTTTTTATGGATTTTCTTCGGGTATCCTGCTGTTGACTACATACACTCCAAATATCGAACTCGGGATATGATGCTTAAATGGCCTAAGTATCTACCCCTTTGCTACCCTACGTGGTTCTGTTTTATGAATTTATAATAGATTATTGCTATTTATACAATAAAAAAATCAGCTAAAATCAGAATATAGAGATTTTGAATCATAATTACTTCACCTATTAAAAACTAATTTGATTTTTTTTATCAAAAAGTTGAAAAATGGACCTGGTTTATGATAAGAAGAGATAAAGAAGCAATAATAAGAGAAGGATCAAATTGGAATTACCTTCTTTATGGAAGCTATCTCAACGAGCTTCTTCACAAACATTGTTGATTATTATTACAGGATCTGAGTGATGAGACTCTGAGTCTGAGATTTTTTCAGTTGTTGAAATTGATTAAGCAGATAGAGAAGAGAAAATGTGGTAGAAAGAGAGATCTCAATCTCAGAGAAGAAGTTAAGAGTGAGTGAGTACTTTTTGTGTCTAACTAGTCTTACTTTGCAGTTGATGGATAAATATATGGACACAGCCAAAAGACAAGCATGTGGTTTTTATAAGAGAATGAACTCAACTTTATCCAAGGGCTATAAACAAAACAATGATCTGATAGATTTTGGATCCCATTACTAGTGTTTGACTACAAATACTAACTTTGGGTTTACTCTTGTAATCAACAAAAGTCATCATATCTGAAAGTACATTTTTTTATAGAATCATCTAATTATGTGTTGTTATGTCACTCATAATTATATTTTCTCCTTCTTATTATCTGAAAAAGTCATACAAGTGAATTATTTTGATTAGATGATAGCGTAAAATATCTTTTACACTGTCGGTGTATCAAAATTAAATGTTATAATATAATATTATAATATTTATTGATATTGTGGTAAGTAATTGAAAAAATAAAATAGAATTTTTATCAATCCTAACTATATGTTAATTATATATTGTGTTATTTATTAAAAAAATATTAAGAATAAAAGAAGAATAGAGAAAGCAAATGGTTGAACGTTACCTTTTTCCTCGGACAAGTTAGATACTACAGGACACGTGTCAGGTAAGGATTGAGTTGCGGGACCCAACAAGTGGACCCCACAGTATTATTAAGTATTGACTGATACCGTGGCTTCACCGAAAGGACCTTGCTTCCTCCAATTGCATTACTTCATCCACCACCCCCACCTCTTTTTTTTTTTTTTTTCTAAAAAAAACTTTGAATAATCTTTAAATTGATTTGATTTGCATAATTTTATTTACTTATTTTATATTATTTAATGTTTTTTATAATATTCTGCGAAATGTGCCAATGTCATATGTAAAAATATAATTTTAACACTAATTTTTAATATTTGTACTAATATTCATATTTACTATCTCTTGAATTTTAATAATGTGATTCTACTTTTAATATTTTAATTTTTTTTATCTACTATCAATTATGATAAATGTCACACATATATTCAATTTTAAATATGAGTTTAGTTATGATACACTGACAATAAGTTAAGTATATTCATTAATTTGTGTACGTAACTTTTTAGTTAATAGATAATTGAATTAAAGATTTCTGTTAATATGTCAATTCAAAATTGAATGTTTGTATAAAATTATTTTATACTGAAAATAGATTGAAATTAAATTATTCTAAATATCTATATAACATTAATGTATCATATACTACAAATAAGAGATGGTAATAAAGAAAATGGTATTCCTTATTTAATTATTTCCTTCTAAATCTGAGATATGTTGATATGGAAGAAGCAGAACTAAGTCTAGGAAGAAATAAACAAATCTAAAATTCCAAATTACTTTGATATCTTGAGCCAAATGGAGGTATCATGCACATAAAATTGAAAATACACAAACCTATGAGCTGTTGATTACTAGATCTCAAAATAATCCAATCATAAGATTCCAATTTGTATATTTAATAATAATAATAATATAAAGCTTATCATTATTCTTTTTCATGATTAACACCTGTAATTCTTTGGACTTAAACTTTTGTTTGAAAAGTCTGAGTTTAATTCCCATAGATTTCTTGCTCATTTAGGTTACAAAATAATATTTGTATTCACCAACAAATACAATAACAAAGGACAAACCTCTCGAGTAAAAACTATTTGATTTTGTAATTTTGATCATAATCATAACAATCTTACATGGACATATCACAGAATTCACAAGAAAATCTCAATTTTGATAAAATCACACATACCTTTTTTTAAATAAAATGAAACTTTTTCTTCTAGCTAGAGATCTAGAAACACCTAAGAATTCCTTCTGCATTACTCATTTTGATCAATAATTTAAACTTGGCAGGCTTCAAACCAATAAACTAATAAAAAAAGAAAGAAAGAAGAGAATGATTAGCAAATAAATAACTTAGCTTTCATTTCATTCATTCATTTCCAGCAATGAACTCAGAGGACTTGTTCCCCTTTGCAACACTAACATCATCATAGCATTTTCCTATGTCATCATCATTAACTTTATTATTATTATTATTATTATTATTATTAAATATTTTTTTTATATATATTTGGGTCAATTTTTCTCTTCATACATACTACAAAATTGTCCATTTTTTCCATTTTACACACATATTCCCTCTTTATATGTCATTTTTCAGCTATATTGCCACTCCATTAATTTCAGTTTTTTTTAATCAAGTTACAAACTTTTATGCTTTTCAAGCACACCCATTTTCTTCTTTTTTGCATTGCATGCATTGATTCATACCTGAAGATTCAGTTCTGTTCTGGTTCTTCTCATTGGTATGTTATTGATATAACATATTCTTATATATGTTTTTCACTCTTTTTCTCTAATTGCTGTTCTTATATATTTTATCCATTGCATCCCCTTGCTAAATTATACTGTTTTATTATAGATTGGATTTGTGCTAATTTTGTTCTACATAGAACATAATAATAACTAATAAAGTAACATCATTTCAAAATGCAAAAGTGCAGCTTTTAAATATGTGTGTATATTTGGTTATAGCATACAGAATTTTCAGAGGCTTATTTCACAGTTTTGGAATTCAAGATATATATATATATGGCAAGGAAAGTTCATGCTCATAAGAGATCAAATGAAAGTAAGTGTTGATTTCTTATGATTCTTTCCCTAAAGGGAAAAAAAGCTTCAATTTATTTGCTTCACAAGTTTTTGTATCAAATGATTAAATGGTTATGAATTGTATCATATCACTAAATGGAGGTGGAAACAGAGTAAATTCCTATGCTGATAACTGATAACTGATTAGTTTGACACAACTTTGGAGATGTATGATGCAGAAAAAGATTGATCTTGATTGGTTATTGCTTATTGGTTTTCGAATTATTTGTCATGCAGGCATCAAAACTCCTCAAAATAGTCGGGAGCTGCGAGTAGAAACGTCGAAAATCCGCCATCCGAAAGCACAATTACCAGTAAGTTTAGCTTTTCTTCACATGTCAAGGCTCTCAAGAAACAATCATTCTTCCTTGCTTTCTTTTTGTCTTCTTTGTGGATGGATTTTGCAATTTAGTCCAATATGTTCCTTCTAACAATGTCTCTCTAGGTTGCATTTGATAAGGTATACATGACAAAAATACATAAACAACAATACATAAATGAGGTATATCAGTATATGTAATGGAGAGAGGGGACACAAAATTCACTAATGCTATATGTACAATGAAAATTGTACAATACTTGTACAACAATCATATCCAGCCACCGTTGTATTGTAATATAGATTTACAAATTAATGTATTCCAACGGTAGATATGATTGTTGTACAGATATTGTATAATTTTCATTGTACAAATATCATTCCTCCACAAAATTAGACAGATTGAGACAGAAATTATTATCCTTATATTAATCTAAATGTGATATAAGAAGGCTTGGTCATGATTTGATTCTATTTAAAGCTTCATTTGTAGTAATGTAGTGATATATGCATATTTTACCAACATTTGAACATGCATAGTTCTGGTTGTTGTATCATCCTCTCCTATTTTTCAGTTTTCACTTATAAGTAATGAAATTAATGATTCATTCCTTCACTCATTCATTACTCTATTCACCTCTAATATGAGTCTACTCTTACCACATCACCTCTAATTTGATTTTTCAGTACTCTATTAAAGTAGAGACTGATTGTTCAAGTGTGGCTTCAGTGAGAAAACTGATGAATGAGGAGCTATTCAAACAGTCAAGGGCGCGAAATAATGTGGCAAACCTTGTCGCGAGGATGATGGGATTAGACATGATGATGCCATTAGACACTAAATCTATTGCTAACAAAAGTTATTCAAATGTTGCTTCAATGAGAAAACTGATGAATGATGATGAGTTATCCAAACAATCAAGCACAAAAGTACATAATAATGCACCAAATCTTGTGGCAAGGTTGATGGGGTTAGACATTATGATGCCATTAGAGACAAAATCTATTGTTCTATCAGATCACAGCACAAGTAAAAATGTGGACAAAAAGATTACAAAGAAGGGAATGTATGGAAGGAAGGGTTCCTCCAACTTCAATTCTTCTAGCCGGATGCAATTCGGTTCATTTGATCAACACATTGATGATGGTGGATGGGGACAAAGCTTGCGAAAACCGATGCCTCGGCGACATCCTCATGAAGAGGAACTCCAAAAATTAAGGAGAGAATTGGAAGCATATCAAGCAGCACAAGAGAATCTGAGCAAGGAAATGGCGCCACACAACGCGATAGGAATGATGGAATCTTTTCCTTCAAGGAACAGAACACAAAGTAGAGACTTTGAGGAGTCTTTAGTGATGAAATCTACAAGAAGATTATTAGATATATCCTCTTCTCCCACTACTCATATAACTGTCTTGAAGCCTTGTTCTGATAGGATTTGTCATTGCAATTATGAAGAAAATCGCATCGATTCATCGGGAACATTACAAGGTAGGACTAGTATAGAAGATTTTCTTGAGGAGGTTAGAAAGCAGTTGGTGTGTGAACTGCAAGGGAAAACTGTTAAAAAGAGTTCTGCATCAACAAGATCATACAAAAGTGAAATTGAGTTCAATCACAATATTAGACTAACGCAAGTAGAAGATACTATGAAGCAATCACAAATTTTGAAGGATGAAAATGAAGCACAAGCCGGATCTTTCCGGCATGAACCGAATGACAATATGTCGTCCCCTAGGAACCTTCTAAGATCTTTGTCTGCCCCTGTATCAGGTACATCATTTGGAAGGTTTTCTCTAGAGGATCACCATATTTTAAGGAACCTTGAAACGGTTGAAACAATGCATATTGTTGATGTTAAAAAGCAGAACAAGCATAGATTTAATAATATCAAAGAAAAAGTTTCAAATTTTAAACATAGGATTGGTCTAAGAGGGAAGTTTCTTGTCAAGAGGATTCAGTCAATGGTGGAACCATGTCACGATCATGACGCCGTCGTGGTAAGCGATATCAGAAGTGGACCAACTGTTCTCATGAAACATAATGAGAGGCATGTAAGTTTGTTACATTACATGCATTTTCGGCATTCGCCACAATGAAATTTGTTTTCAATTTTACTGCATAATTTTTGTGGTGATGTTATCTAATCACTAGATTTTCTGTCATATATTGGTTTCTAGGAGAACTTCACTGAGGTGCCTCCTAGTCCTGCATCTGTATGCAGCAGTGATCAGGAAGAACTTTGGCGCCGGACCGGATATTTAAGTCCAATATCAGCTCAAGTTGCATCTTTAGTGGAAGTTAATGTTATGCCTGAGGTTAATAGGGATATAAACTCTGGTTTGAATGGTAAGAGACAATTCTAAATCTGGTTTTGCTTTTGTTTTTATATCTTTTCGGTTCCTTGGCTCTTAAGAATTGTAATTGCTTGTTTGGAGTTTAAATTGTCACTGATTGTTCTCTAATCTCTTCCCTTGTTGTGATTTGGCAGAGCTGAGTATACAACTAAGCCAACTTGAATCTGATGTTCCTGAAGAACTCGTAACGAAACCGGAATCGGTCGAGTATGAGCTAGTTCAACTAGAGGATCCAGCAGAATCTTACATAAGAGATTTGCTTGTTGCTTCTGGCATGTACTTTGGTTCATGTGATGAACATTTATCAAGAGGTGACAAATTGGCTGAGCCTATAGGAAACTCAGTTTTTGAAGAAGTGAAAGAATCTCACAAGAAATATTTGGTCAAGGAGAATTATGAGAACAAGTTAGAGCACAAGATTTTGCTTGATTTGTTAAATGAGGCACTTTCTATTGTTCTTGGACCACCTTTGACAATGTCAAGATTAAGAAGGAAAGTAAACAAATTCTATATGCAGAATCCACCATGTGGAAAGGAACTATTGAAGTTAGTATGGAAAATCATCAATGTTTCTTTATATCCTTCATCTAACTCATCTTTTTCACTTGATAGTGTGGTGGCTACGGATATTGGATCCATCTCATTGTGTGGACTAATAGATGATCATATCAATATATTTGAGAGGGAGATATCATGTTTAATCATTGATGATTTGGTAGAAGAATTCATAAAGGAGATATGTGCTCTCTTATAACACAGAATTTGGTTACAAAACTTCTTGTCCATGAATTATGTCTCATTCTTTGTTTCACCATTTATGATTTTGCAGTATTAAATATAAGGATTTAAAATTTAAAGATGGTTTTCAATTATGTGTATATTATTATTATCTTCCAAGTACAACATGAGTATAAAAAAAACATATTTTTATTCTTCTTATTATAGTACAATATTTTGACATTAAAAGTGGATGTATACATCCAAAAAGTGAGAAAAATGATAGAGAGAGAATAAGATGAAAATACAAGTAAGTGATAAAGTCATAAAGATAATAGGACACACATAGTTTATGAGTAGGATATTTGAATGTTTGAAATTATTGAATGTTCAAATAACATTATTCATTATAATATATAGTTCATGTGGTTGACATTTTCAAGTATAAAACTTGAAAAATAAAAAGATAAAACGATTTCACAAATATAAACATAATTATTTTATATACTATCATAACTTCCATTAGAATATTTATGCAAGAATAATGTGTTCAAACTACGAGAAAAATAAAAAAGATTTAGAGCGAGAAATGATTTATTTTTCATCAATTAACATAATATAACTTTTTTGCACAATCATCAATGTGTTGTCACGTCAGCTATAATCTCTCTCACTACTTGGAAAGTCATATAAACTGAATATTTTGATTGGACGACATTATAAAATACATTTACACTGATAGTGCATCAAAATTAAACTGATAAAGAAATTAAATCATTAAACTTTCAATTATATCTATATAAATTATAAATAGATTCATTAAGTTTTAAACTTTACTTATTATGACACATAATTCATATGACAAATATCTTTGAGCATGAAATACCTAAAAAAGCTCAATATTTTTATTTTACTTATCATAACACATAATTGATTAGAGTAATATCTTCTACTATGTTGGTGATATTAACTCTACCTATCATAACACAATACATATATGTGCAATATAACATCTTAGTGCATAATAACGTTGTTCTTGACTCATTATTCTTTCTTCACACAAAATTCATCATGCACAATTTTCACTCAAAACCCTAAATTTACTGCAACTTATAAAAATGAAATTATGGTAATGCAAATTGAGGCAACAACAAAAGTATAAAAACATTAAAGAAATACGATGTTACTTTTGAAAAGAAGAAGAGTAATTAATTGCTGTTTTTGTGGGTTTTGCGTGTTTATCGTTCTCCAACCACAACCAATTGAAATTATTTAAATTTTTTTTCCTCTCTATTTTCTGATTTTTCTCACATTTTTCTCATAAAAAAGTATAAATGTTAAGTATAAAAGGAAAAAAATGAAAATTTTAAGATCTTGTGTTTTTCTTACATGCCCTGGATTTTCTTCTTCTTGTTGGTTCTCTCTCTAAAAACCCTATTCCCGGATCTTCCCTTACCCTTTTTTTTATCTCTCTGCCCTTTAACTTCCTCATCAGGATCAGGTACTTATGGACCCCATTCATTCTCAATGCTCCAAAAACTCTATTAAGATCCCTTTTTTTAATGTTCCTGAATGTCCTTGTTTTGAAAATTCTCATTGATTTTGCATGATTCTGCTGAATCCAGATTAAGGGCGTGTTTGATTGCTCCTTGTTCATCATTCATTGCTTTGTGGATTGATTCAAACAGTTTTGGCAATTGGGGTGTTGAAAAATAATTTAAAAATGTAACTTGTCTTGTGCTGCATGGATTGATAGAATTGAAGTGAGTTTCTTCCTTTGATTGAATTTGATCTTTTGATTATGATGCTGAATTATGTACCCTTGGTTGTTTTTCTGGTTTGTTAGGAATAGTGGGTTTGGATGAAGTTTGAGAATTGGCCTTTTCTGCTATGTTTTTTGTTTATGGTTTCTATACAAGGAGTTAAATTTTGATACTTTGATTAATAAATTCTGTTATAGATTTAATTTGAGCTTGATTTTGTTGTTTTTTCCTTTCTTTATGGTTAGGAATCAAAGTGGTGTGATGGAAGAATATGATTCTGGGTATGAGTCAATTTTCTTCTTGTTGAGGGTTCTTGACAACTACAGAACATGACATCACCTTGGATAGTGTTTCAACTGGTCTAAGTTTTCATGTTAGGTTTGGTTAAGGATCTTGTAGTTTTGGTAAAATCTGGATTGAATCCGGAATGTGGAGTTGTGTTCATTAGCTAGATTGGGAAAGGTTCGGTTGTTGTCTGGATGATGTAATTGTCAGTGGTGTGGCGATTTTATTCATGTGAAGATTCATTCCTTATTTTCCGAGCATTGAATTGAATTTTTACTGGGGGAGCATGGAGAACTCGTGTGATGTCAACCAGTTGGATGCTGATGTTCTTTTACCTCCTCGGAAACGTCTTCTTGCTGGGTTGAAAAAACAGACTCCAAATGGTTACGTTGCGGCTTCACCATCTTCAGTTGCTGCTTCTTGTGTTATGGATGTTGCTTCCCCTTCCTCCTCGTCCTTTCCGAGTGAGTTTGAAGCCCGGCTTAAGCATTTGTTGAGTTGTAATTCAAATAACCATAACCTCACACCTGTGGAGGTTGTGGAGGCCTCAAAATCAGCAGCAATGGCTGCAACTAAAGCCGCAAAAGCTGCTAGAGCTGCAGCTGAAGAGAAAGCCGCAATAGCAGCAAAGGCGGTTGCTGCGGCCAAGAGTGCTCTGGAGCTGGTTGCATCTTTCTCCGAAGAGGCAGTGAGCAAGGAAAGGAATATGAAAAAGAACAAGTCAAAGAAGCATCTCCCGGTTCAGCTATTGTACAAAAAATACCAACCAATTGAACATTGTGGTGAAGATGAAGAATTAGCTCGTAAGTTGCACCGATCCATGAACAGCTCTCCTAGAATCTCCAAGAACTCCCCAAATTCGGACTCAAGAGGAAGTAAACGCAAGAAGCCTAGAAGCTCTTCGAGTCTTGAAATAACTGAGGGCTCTGATGCTGGCATGGCATTTGGACAAGATTCCTTATCTTTGAACAACGGGCTTGCAATTGCGGGAAAGATCGATTCCGAAGGATCAATTCAAGAGGTATCCTCAAGTAAGAAAGATAAGAAGGGGTCCAAATATGATAGATCTAGCCAAACAGAGGTAGAGACTGGCGAAGCGGAGTCGAGCCGATCAAAGGAGAAAAGCGCCGAGGATTTGTCGCCCACAGGTAAGAAGAGAGGAAGGGTGAAGCTAAAAAAGTTGCCCTTAAGCATTTTCTCCTCCAAAGACAGGGCACAGCCAAAGGAAGAAACACAGGCCAGAACTTCTCCATTGACTAAAACCAACACAGAAAATCATCCTGTTGATGTACCGTTGTTTCCGGTGGCGCCGTCTACCGAAAGAGTGATACCGATTGAGGCTACATCAACGTGGAAATGCCAGGAGTTCAAGGCACCTGTTTCTATCAAACAAAATAAAGTTGTGCAGTCATAAAATTCATATAGTACTTTGGCATGACTCTGTGCTATAGTGATAGAATGTGGATAGCTGAGGTAGGAACCATGATGCTTTTGTTTCATTTTATTTTTTTCAATATGGCATTTATATTTTTGTTCATCTTTTTGTTTTTGTAATGTAATTGTACTGATTCAATGTAAATTTAGTTTTTTAGTTGCTTGTATTACTTCTTTCATTTTGAAGTTATGTTACTTTCAAGTGACAGAAAAGCTTGAGTTTATATAGAAAGATACAGTGATTTCAACAATTTTTTTTCATTGTGCTGAGAATAAAAGAAAGAATGTTTTGTTATGTTTATACTTTCTTATTCCTAGATGGCTGTGAATGCTTATGGTGTCATATTTGGCAAATAAATATGTTAGAGATTTGAACACATAATAATTATGGAATTCAGATATATGCCAAAATAAATGAACATAAACAAATCTAAAATTCATTCTAAATTAGAGTCCATTGACCTGCAACTACAAGAATAATTTATGCATGTATGATACACAACTTATTTTTTTAGTATCATAATTCAAAATTTATTCAGTTTCTCACAATTTTTACCATCATCACTTAAAATCATAAGGGTACTAATATACAAAACTCCTTTTTCTTTTCCTCTGGATAAACAAAATTATTTGGTAATTTACATCATTTTAGTAACCAATAAAAGGAACAAATCTTATTAAATTTTATTAAACCAAAAAAGAAGTCATATTCAATATAAGTCATCATGTAAAAGGAGGGTGTGACTTTAAAGACTGACTTATATATATATGTCAAAATTTACAGCTTTCTCCCCTTTCACTTTCCCATATCAACATTCCTAATTTTCCATACTATTTTCATTTATGATTTCATTTGGAGTACAATCTTTGGCCTTTAGCCAAGGGTGTTCTAGGCACTGTTGTGCAGTTGGTCTTTTCTCTGGTGAAAAATCAAGGAGTGGCAAAACAAAATCTGAGAACTCTTCTGCATCATTCTTTGAAAACTTGTATTTGTCCATCAACAATTTGCTGAGTGGCAAAAACTTTAGCCTTCTGATCCTTTTCAGATCCCCATGTCTGTCAAAAAAGTCCTTAGATTTTGCTCCACCAATAGCAACCTAAAACCCACAGTAGTAGTAGTTTTATTAAAGAAAAACAATAGAAAGCCAAATACTTCATCAGAATTTAGTTATCAGAAACAATAGCTATGTACCCTCCGGGGCATTTTTCCTAGGAGTTCCATCATTAAGGCAAGGTGATCCTGAAACCAAACACAATGTACAAGTTTTATCAGTAAACTTCATGGTGCACAAGAATAATTTCATAACAATTACATGTAAATATCAAGCAAATCCAAATCAAAGAATCACATAATAATGAAACTCTTAGAAGCAAACATTATAAATTTTCTTTCAACATAGTTGTGACCTAGAAAATGTCGTAAGTTCAAATTCTCAAAACAGTTTATCAGCATAACATGGATTAAATTGCGCACATCTACCCTCTCCTGACCTCACTAGACAGGAGCTTCGTGCACCAAGTCATCCTTTTTAAGAAAAATGTTAATCAATGAACGTTCCATTTACCATTAGATTGAATGTGATCCACACTCCACCATCTCACGATGGATGGAATGTTTATCGACATGGAGATCGAGAAAAAATTCGTACATGTAACATAACTCGTTTTTTATGCTTGATTATAAAATCTACCATGCATTACATAAAGGAAAGTTTAAATCACTACAAAAATGTGGAAGCAAAGCAAAAAGCAATGATTGATTCATACCTCATCCTCAGCAAAGCCTTGACCACCCTTTGGAGCAAATAACATATCACCAGTGGCAAGCTCAAAAGCAATACAAGCAAAAGACCACATATCAACAGAGAATGAATATCCAGCTTGCAATATAACCTCAGGAGCTCTGTACTGCCTTGTCTGAATCTCCTCAGCAAACTGCTTATCAGCCCAACAAGCATTCCCAAAATCAACTATCTTACACCTTACATCTACTCCATCAATGTTCCTATTATTACTAGACTTTGCAGCATCACTTGCTCCATCCACCGAATTTCGCCGGCCGGAAATCTTCGCAACCGCCCTCCTTGCTCTCCTTTTAAGTCTTTTCTCAATAAGGCTTGTGACACTACTTCCACTCATCATGCTTCCCTCAGGCCTCTCTAGGATTGGAGTTACTAGTCCGTGCCTAAGAGGGTCATTAGAAGGATCAATTGTGGACACAAGAAGAACATTTTCAGGCTTAAGGTCAGTGTGAATGATTCCATGTTCTTTATGCAAGTAATCCAAGCCAATCAAGATGCATTTGCAAATCTCCCTAACTTTGTTGAGTGGAATTCCTTTGTAGCGCGTGTGTTTGATCAGGCGAAGCAGGCTGTCGCCGAGAAACTCGAGGATCATGCAGAGGTGCTGGCCATTAGGACCTGAGTGCTTGAAGTGATCTATCAATTGGACAATAGATTTTGAATGTGATGGAGGGCCATCAGAAATGGATGTAAGAATCTCAATCTCATGAAGAGCAGCTTCAACAAACTGTGCTGCACTTTTCTGGATCTTTAGAGCAACATATGCCTGAAACAATTCACAATCACAAAAGAAAACATATGCATATTATAGTACACATTGGATACGTATTTATGTTGTACAACAGACATTATATTGTGGTAATTAACATAATTGCAACACACTACGATGCATGCATGGTATTATTTACCTTAAAAGAATCAAAACATGCATGCACATTACATTTTGAATGAACATACAAACATATTATTGAAAAAGAAAAGAGAGAGATCAGATGAGGATGCTCGGATGGAAGAACATACAGAGGTAGTAGTATCATAAGCGAGCCAGACAGTGGAGAAGTGACCCCAACCGAGCTTGCTTTGAGCAATGTACCTTCCATCTCTGCCGAACTTATCTCCGATCTTCACCGCGTGGTACCCTCCTTTCCGGTACCACTCCATCCCCTCATCCTCATCATCTGATGAGGATGACGACGATGAACACGAACACGATGCATAGTACGACATCACTACATCATCCTTTAGTTTTTTCCTTCACATTTTGAAAATTATTATTTAAATTAATTTAACTATTAGTTTTTTTTAAGGTGACCATCAGAATTTGAAGCTTTTGTTTCGGGGGGACGACATTGGATTGAGGTTGGGAGTGAACATGCTTGTATTGTATTGTATTAGTATTTGTGGTTCAAATGCAATTCAATGCCCTTTTCAAATCAATACGCCACCTTTTTCTCTTTTTTCTCATCTTCTTAATTCTACAGCTTTTATTTATGAAATTTTTCCTTTTTCGATTCTTCGGATTTTTTTAATATAAATATGTATGGTCATTGCACTTGTCATATAATATAATTCTATATTTTATAAATATATATGTGTGAGTGTGAGTATTACATAATACATAAAATTTAGTCAGGTGAGTAAGTTTACACTAATTTAATTGAAAAGAATTTTTGCTAAAAAATCTCTTCTAATGTTATTAAAATAAATTCAGAATTATTTTTAAAATAAGTAAGAATTATTTATAAAAGACAAATATATTTTTCTTGATCCAACTTTTGCAATGACAAAATGAAACTTGGTCCGGGTAATTAACACTATGAGAGAAGTGAAATTAAAGCACTCCAACATTATATTCCTTTACAATATGCGATATACGATATGTAAGATATAATGTGCATATTATATAATATATATTGTGCATTACATATTAACTATTTTTTTATTATAGACGATGCAATGTTTATTCTTGTTTTGTCTTGTTACTTACACTGAAAAAACAGAATTTATTTTGTACATATCAACATTATTTTTGGTTTCAGAATGTTAAAGCTTGGTTAGTTTTACATAATACATTTGGGCCGAAAATGGGATTGAATAATTGAAGATAATATTTTTTGTTTTTATAATTTAATAAATATCTTATTTTTTAAATAAAACCACTACGAATTATTAAACAATGATAAAGAGTTTTACGAATTTCTTAAACAAATACTTAAATTTTGTTATTATTATTACATAATATATAAAATTTAGCCATGTGAGTAGGTTTACACTAATTTAATGGAAAATATTTTTTGCTAAAAAATCTCTTCTAATTTTATTAAAAAATTCAGAATTATTTTCAAAATAAGTAAGAACTATTTCTAAATTGGAAATACGTTTTGCAATCAAATCTAAACGCACCCAACAAAAGGAACATCTATTAGTTAAGGAATCCTAACCTCACTTCATATCAATATCATGGCTACCGAAAAACGGATACCTATCTATAATCCTAATCCTCATTTTAGCAAATTGCAAACCTTGAAAAGAGTGTACCATATATCTAAGAAAAGATTACATTTGCAAAATGGAACATTTCTCAATTGGCCAATATTTACATGTCATGAAGTACATCTTGTATCCTTTTTCTTCATCATCTACTTTACTTATCTTCAATACTAAGCAGAACAATAATGCAATTGATACATATAAGAGTACATACACCTCTTTTTTCCATCTATTTTATCACTTTTATCTAAGGATGATAAAGTATGTGAAGAAAGAGATGTATGTACTGTTTATATGTATCAATAGCATTTGTGCTGAATCCTATAATACTAAGTGGGACATGAACTTTTTTTCCTTTTTTTAATGTTGTTGTTCCAATATAATCATGGCTTAGGGGGAAGAATCTCCATTAGGGAAGACCAAGTTCCTTTAATAGCAATAACAAAGCCAAGAACCACAATTGCCACATCCCAAACCACACACTTCAAACCCAACTCATCCTTAAACACCACATAATGAAACATAGCAGGCAAAACAAAGCTAAGTATAACACAAGCACTGCTCCCAACAAGTGACAGAAAATCTGTGAAATTAGGCACCAAAACCGCCACCAAACTCACCCCAAACACCATCATAAACCTCATCCACAAACAGTACTTATAATCACAGAACCTCCTCTCAAGAACCTCATAAACAGGGTTCATCATCAATGGAAAAGTGAAGAACAAGTTTATGCAGAGACCAAATTTGACCAAAGCACTAATCAACCCTTGCCCTAAATTTGTTGTTATAATCCCCTGTGTCTCTTCACCAAAAGCAAAATACCCTAAAGCCCCAAATCCACCATATAACAGAGAAATTAAGAGCATTGCCAACCCCAAAACCCCACCAAATTTGTCCCTATGTTTGGCCTCAGATTCAAGAGGCAGAACCATTGCTACCCCTTCAAATGCATACACAGAAACACCAAGACCATAGAAGAACACATTCAAGCTCCCAAAAGCCTTCAAAGCTGGCCTGTTCTTGAAGAACACAATCACTTCCTCCACCATCACAAGAACCTTGGATCCAATATCAACAGCATCAGCAAAAATGCTTAGAGGGGCCAAATGGGTCAGTGTTGGAATCGCATTCAGACCAAGCTGGAATGGTAAACAACCCCAAAGGAACAGAACCTTTGATGTTAATCCAAGAACAGAGGCATCACCAGCAAGATGGGCCAGAGTGGTTGAGATGAAAATCAGGTAACTTGCACAGAAACCAGATTGTGATAGCACAATCATCGCATCAACAGAGGATTTCCCAAAATTGCCCCAAATTGCATACCCAACATCACCAAAAGAGCTGATTTTGATGGAAGAAGAGTAACAAGATTCGAGCTTCTGCCTTGTTTGGACAAGGAGAATCATGCAGTGATATGTGAAGAATGAAACGAAGAAGAGCATGATCAAACCCATGATCCAACCCGTTTTCTTGAAGCTGTAGGGTAACCCTAGAACACCAGAACCAACAATGGAGATGAAGATGTTTGCAAAAGTTTTGAATGTTGAAGAGAGTGGTGGAGATATACCCAACAGAGGAATCTCTTCATTTTGTGCAGAGGAAGAGCTTCCATGATTATTATTATGATGATGATTATGCTTCTTCTGAAATTTCCCCATTAATTGAGATAATGGGATCAAATCAAAAAAGTATTTTTTTTTTGTTTGGAAATGAATTTGTTTTGATAAGGTTGTTGTTGTTAATGTGAAGAAGAATTAAGCAAGAAAATGTTGATATGAATGAATGATGAATGTGTGTGTGAGGAAGAAGAGATTCTTGTGAATTGAGGTGAGAATTTTGGGTGGTGCTAATATAAGTAATGGTCTTCTTTTTTTGTTCTTTCCTCAAAGGGGACAAATGCTATTATTGTAGTAATGCATTGGAGGTATTTCCTATTTGGATTTGCTGGAGTATTATTTATTATTATTATTATTTGAAAAATTTTAAAAAACAGAGTTTTCTTTTAAAAAAATATTCATGAAAATGATGATGTCTGGTATATAGTAACTCTAAAACTCTGTTTTGGATTTTATCTTTAGGGCAAAAAATACAGATGCCAAGAGACAGAGATAGGAAGATAAAAAGAATATAAAGATATTATTGACTCTTAATTGTATAGTTGTTTATCAACAAAATCATTTATGATATGAGCATATATATATATAACCTAGAAGCATTATTGAAAAATAATGGTACCTATTTTTATCTCCATCTCTACCATTTTTACTTTGTGTAAACAAGAAATTTAATATAATCCTGAATCATATTTTATATATGCTCTAAAAACATCCACAATCAAATATTTTTTCTAAATTGTGAATATTATTATTTTTGGGTGGATAAACCGGACAAAAAGCCCAAAATAAAAACTACACTGTCAAATTGTGAATATTATGTATCAAAATAAGATATTAACCAAAAAAAATGTATCAAAAGATATAGAAAATACAAAAAATTTATAAGTATGTCGGACATATCCAAACGTGGCTTAATCGTGATAACGTTTTATGGTAAAAAATAATATCATTCTATTCCATTCAATAATTGTCTCATGAATCATCTATGTCTTGTATATAAAAAATCTTATTATAATAAATGCAGTTTTGTAGTATTATTGTGTGTGTGCAGATTCATTCGGTGGAAAATGGAAGACGTGTAGAATTTGGTATTGAAAGGATCAACGTGCATTGTTGTGTCGTCCTTTCATGAAATATTATAGAGAGCAAAATGATAATGGTTATGAATTTAGGATCAACATTTTTATGTAGTAATAATAAGACTAAAGAATCTAAGTGAATATTTGGATTAATTTTTGAGTAATTGCAAGTTGTTATATAGTTTTATCGAATTGAATTTTTTTCGGTATTTTATAAGATATGAAGATTCTATTGAACTCAATAAATATAATTTAATCGTTTATTAGTTTGATGAATCTGAACATTTTAATTTTATGGAACACGTATCAAATAGTCACAGATTATCTAAAACATATTAATTAGTATGCTTAAATTTTATAGAATATTAAAGAAATCTCATTATTTAATCAAAGAAGTATACAAAATCTTTTATTTTAATTTCCTATGTAGTTCTTCTCAAAGATAGTAGTGGAAATCACTATTGTCACATGAAATGAAAGAAGTTTCTTCATTTTTCCATAAAGAATATAATTTTAATGTAAATAAGTTTTGTACTGACGTCCAATCAAAACATTTCAATTATATGACTTTTCAGGTGAGACATAAAACAAAATCTTATCCGATATAATAATACATAATTGGATTTTACATTGTCTAAAAATTAAATCCTTCTATAAAAGGCTATTAATCTAATAATTTTCCAAATCCAATTTCTTACAAATTAAAGCTATATATGTCTAACTAGCTAGCACTTAATTAAGCAACCAACACTCATGTTATTCTTTTCTTCCTTCACTATCTCTTCCTTTTTCACTTTTCCTTTTCTGTTGATCCAAACAAGCTATATATATATATATATATATAATACAATTTCTCCTCTAAAATTAAATCTTACTACACACATACCCTTAATTATAAATAGTAAATTGAATTATGTTGATCATACCCCATTGATGAAACCCTTAAGAACATCAATTCCTTCAGCAGAAATACTCCTCCTCCTCTGACACCTAGACTTTTCAATCTTAGGAGGAGCATCCTTATTGAAACAAATAACAACCACAGTAAGATTATCACAAGCATTCCTCTGAAGTGCCTCGCTAACAAGTGCTTTTGCACATTCCATAGGATCATTATGTTCCATCAATTCCCTCCTAACCATAGTCACAGCACCTTGGCTACTCATAACATCCCATAACCCATCACACCCCATGATCAAGAACTCATCTTCTTCGCTCAGAACAATGTCTTCCAACTCTGGCTCTGAGCTTAAAGGGCTCTTTGATCCTTTGCATCCTTTTATGTGCCAATCTCCAACAGCACGTGCCACTGATAATTGTCCATTAAGGTAACCGTCATAGATCACACCACCTAGTTTCTCAATCCTTAATCTCTCTGAAGTGCTGTTTGGTTTGTGATCTTTGGAAAGTTCAATTGCTCTGCCTCTTTTTCCTAGTACAGCTCTAGAATCACCCACATTTGCAATTATCATGTCCCTAAAAAATAGAATAATGTTATTTGAACATTCAAAATTTCTAAACATTCATAAATCTAACTCATAAAATAGGTAGATTTTATTGCAATTATTACTTATTTTCACTTTCAACTTATTTCCTCTTCCTATTAATTAATTTTCCTCTCCATTTAGATGTATACATCTACGATGAATGTCAATCTATTATTTTTCTGAATATATATATATATAAAAGATATCAAGAAAAATAATGTTACATATATAAAACAAGATAATTTTATAGAAATTATGGTGATTATAGCATGAATGAAGTGAAGTAATATAACTCATGTATTTAATTGAATATATATCGATAATCATATCAGATCATTTTAGTAATTGAAACCGAAAATTGCTACTATAATTTGAAAATTGCTAAACAAATAGAAATTTTACTCAAATTCTATATGTAGAAGGATCACTATAATCATTAGTGTTAAATTTCAATCCATTATCAGTGTAAAGTAATTTTACACATACATCCAATCATGAATTGACATGTTAACAAAAAATTTTAACTCAATGATTTGCTAACTAAAAATAAAGTCTCATAAACTAATAGATGTAGTTGACTATCAGTGTAAAGAAATGGTATGGAAGAACACACATTTGACCAAATGAAGTATCTAGTTTTTTTCTTTTGGTAAAATAATTATATTAATTAGTTGATGAGTTAATTATAGCACCAATAACTAACCTTCCCCACATGAGAGCAATTAGAGCTGTGGTGCCTGAAGAACTATCAAGAGAAGTAGCATCTGCAAATGCATGATCAATTTTCACAAATGCACTCTTAATAGCTTTCTCAATGTTGGATGGGAAATTAGGGTCTTCAATTATTAGCTTAAGTATGTTTGTTTTGGTATATGATGCTGCATCAGTCCCTCCATGTCCATCAAATACCTATATATACATATTAACAATGCAATATATAATAAATTAACCTCCATAAGTTTCTTATAAAAGCCATCATGCTTATGGCTAGGGCTAGCTATAAAGTCATCAATCAAAATGCAAAATCTTCAAGGCCAATGTGGGCTAATTATCAATCATATGTATACTTTTACTCCTAAATTTTAAAAATGAGTAATGTTACGTGTACAGTCATTATCAGTCACTATATGTAATAATCAAATATTTTAAAATTATTAATCCAACGTTTAAAACTGTTAGATTAATGTATAATATTAATAGTTGGATTAATAATTTTAAAAAATTGAATTATTGCAAGTAGTGGCTAATAGTGGCTGAATTTTTAGTGTACACAATAGACATTAAAATTTGTGATATTTAATTATTAGAATTCATACCCCATAAAATCCTGCTGGAGAAGGGAAGGCAAGCTCTGAAGGTACAAAAGATTTGTGAAGAATATCAACACAAATGAACTCATCTTCCATGAATTGCTTTGGTCCTTTCTCTGACCAACTTCCAGATCGCAATATAGGTGAATACTCTGACTTTTCTTCTATGATAATATTCCCAATATCTAGTTCTTCCTTAGAAATTAAAAAATAAGATGTAATTATATATTAATTAGTGAGAAAATAAAAACTAAATATGCGTGCATGGTGTGTTAAAAAATGTTTAGTAGCTATAACTAAGGTTTTGTATCAGTAATGTTTGTTGTACAACATAAAAACGTTCAACTAGTATCCAACGTGTGCATGTGTACCATACTATACGTACGTGAGCTATATATATATGACACATATTACATATTATGTATAGCACACGTTGAATATTAGTTGAACGTATTTCTATTATACAACAAAGATTACTAGTTACGTTTTGCATACACATTTTCAATCAATAATGTTTGTCGTATAACAGAAATACGTTCAACTAGTATCCAACGTGTGCTATACGTATAACACACATTCCACATTATGTATATCACATGTTGAATACTAGTTGGACGTATTTCTGTTGTACAGCGATCATTATTGATTTTCAATTGAATCCTAATAATTAATGATTTGAATGATGGTAATAAACATGAAAAGAAGACTAAAATAAATAATAACATAGGATTTCATTTCATTATACTAACCGACTTATCCAACCACAAGTTAGTGCTGCCATGGTGAATAATTGAATGATCTCTTGGAGGTTTCCCTATATCACGATTCAAATGATCTCCAATAATCATATTTGTTTCACCATTTTGATTATTCTCTATTGAAGACATATTATTATTATTGCTGCCTTTATGATCAAATCCACACCACCACCACCCAATGTAGAAGAAATTTGAGACTCGAAGTTTGTTCCTAGAGCCATCCTTTTCTATTTACACAAATCATATATACAAAAAGACCTCATCAACTTTTGTCCATTGCTTTGGATTATTCAATATATATACCAAGAAGATTTTTCATCCAACAATTACAACAAAAATGCCCATATAGACAACCACATTGAGGCCAATCCAAGAACAAGGGATGGATAGACAAAAATCACAAGAACAATAATTGGTTCTTTTGCATTTTCTCTCAAATTATTGGACTTTGGCTAATAATAAGAAATAGTAATTGTATGTTGGTGAGTTTGGGGCATGTCAAGCAACATTGTGGATTTAAAAGGTGATGATCGATTAAGTAGAGAAAGAAGGAAGACCTTGGTGAAAAGAGAGAAAGTAGTATATATATAAACACACAAAAATTAACATATATATATAAGTATATATATATATATTAGATTTTGTGGTTGTCATGGTTTTGTGATTAATTGAAAAGAGAGAATAGGAGAGTGACATGTGTGTTGGTTTTGTATCAATAGAGCTAGTTGGCCGGGTGGCCTTGTGTTATGGTGGTAGTAAAACTTCTTTGAAATATGTGATGGTGACTTCCCTCTTCTTGGCTTAGATCTTTTGAGCCCTTTGAATCTCTCAAGTATTATATTTTCTTTACTATTATCTATAAAAAGTTAGATTTTTCCCCCAATTTTTTCAATTAATTTGATATTAGCTTAGGATTTATGCACATGAAAAGAAAAATACTTTGACTTAATTTTTATTTATACATTGTATAAACATTTTTTACACAATCACATAATCATGTATTACGTATCAATTATTATAGTTGGTTCAGCCATTTACTATATTTAAAAAGTCATACAAATAAAATATTGTTATTGAAAAACTGTGCAAAATATTATTATATTGTTAAATTAAAATTGAACTCAAATGCTATTGAGAAAGATATATATATATATATATATATATATTGTTGTATCTTAATAAATTAATCACTTATATTACTAGGATATAGAAAAAAAATCACTCAGATTAATTTTGATGCATTTGTTGTGTAAAAAAGTTTATGTCAATTAACATTTAACCATGCTTATTAGAAGTGTAGGTAAATTCTATATGGAGTGTTGTTAAATGTGATACACATTTTTACAATTCTATCTTCATTGAAACCCTAAAATTCAACAAAAAGTGGATTTTTGACCTTTATATTAGGGGTATATATTCAGAATTTTTTGTTGATCATGAAGTTTACATTTAACCGCATTTTAAAAAGTGTGGATAAGTTCTATATGAAATTGTTAAATTAAATTAAATGTGCTACACCTTTTTACAGTTATATATATGATGGTGTGATGTTTACTTCAGCATTGGTGGTGGCTGCTGATGTCACATACATATTCAAATAAAATAATTAATTTGAAGTTCTTATGATCATCATAACCTTATTAATTAGCTCCACAACTTGGTCTCAAGCTAAACAAATACACAATTAATATTTTTGTCCAATAATGTAAAATATTGTTAGTGCTTTAGATATGGTAGGTGGCATTTGAGCCACAACCAATTAATCGTACTGGCTGGGGATCTCATCAAGTTTTGGAACCCTTTTCTCCTATGGAATTTAATGGAAATATCTTTTCTGACCAATTTTTATAGGGAAAGGATTTAGGTTGATGTAAGATTTATCTAGAGTTGTCAAGAGATACCTTCTAATTAAGAGATTAAGACATATAGTACTTTAACTGATCCATGCATGTTAATTAGTAGAATAATACTGATCAACCCTAAATTGAATATTTAATTGTTATTATTTAGTGCATAGTTCTTCAACTATACTTGTAGTGCATAAAAGAGCACTAGTGAGTAGTGACCATACTATTACTAGCTACAATCAAGTTGGAAGCCATATCCATATCTTAAAAAGATAATGGGAACATTGCTAACAATCATGATAAATAATTTAAGGAGAATGATATTAATATAATAATGAATTAACGAAGAATTTGGTAGTTGTTTAAGGGGAAAATTAAATAAGAGTATTGCTACATTACATATATTTTATGGATGTTTATAGACATCTATTCAAATCTAAAGGTGTAGAGTGAAAGAAATAATATGTAACTGAGCGTCCCATAAAAATTAAAGATAAAAAATTAAAAATTTACACAGAATGCGAGATAATGATTATTAAAATAATTTTATTGATTAAATAAATAAATAAGTCAACCTTCTTGAAAAGTCTACTTAATTATCCATCAAGTTGCCCTGCAATGAAAAGGTTGTCATTGTGTTAGACACAATACAACACTAATTATCATATCACTATTTAATTAAGTTTGGTCCAAGACTTTAAAACACATTAGATAAAATTAATAATGATGTAACCACTAATTAACCAGCACTAAGATGTATGAATGAGATCTAGGTCTATTTTTTAAAAAGCTGATTTGTAGATACTTCAATAATGGGTGTAACAACTATAAGTATTAAGTATTTAACAAATCTTTTTTTCACCAATTTACAGAGCATAATTGATTTAAACTCGAAATGGACTAATCTAGATCTTTCTACCATGTAAAATTATAAAGTCAAAATGATGGCATACATAATTACTAAAATGCGGTCCTCCATTTTAACCTTATAGTAAAAAGATAAAGATGTATGAATTTTCTTTGAAGTTAAAGAATATATATGTTCTTATCAAAATTATATTTTCATTAAAAATTTAGGGAATGTTTTTATAATTTTAATCAATAATATTTGTCATACAACATAAATACGTCCAATTAGTATACAACGTATGAGATACATACTATGGAATGTGTGTTGTATGTATAGACACATGCATATAACATACATTCTGTAATATGTATAGTACACATTGGATATTGATTGATCGTATTTCTGTTGTTCGACAAGTATTATTGCAATTTTAATTATGTAGTATTACTTTCACTACTATTATTAAGTCTTTTAATGAATAATAATATTATGATTATTGCTTCCTATTGGCTGAAATTATTAATTAATTAAATGGAATTGTGAGAACACGAGGTGATGGTCTCAAAGTTGCAAATTATGAAAGGGTAATCTTCCATAATATACTGCCTCTTAGCTTTGCCTCATCCAATCAAAGTTATCATGCAATACACATCGATCACAACAAACACTAATTAAGTTTCATCTTCATCATTACTAAAGATTATAGTATTTAAAATGCAACTACACTCACAACTTCATAGAAAGATGAAAGTGAAAACGTGTAACACTACATTGACTTCTTTATTTGTAGCTGTTTTATGTGAGAAAAATCAATCAACGCGATAGAAAGGAGAACGTCAAAAAAAGAAAAAGACAAATAAACCAAATTAATTAAAAAGCAATCGAAAACAAACATAGCAGTCGTAACTTCGATCGTAGCTCATACAATATATATCGTATCGCTTGTGTGTGTGAATATATATTTATATACAAAAATTTGTCATGTATACTAGAAATACTTACTCCCATATATTCCACACATACATAGATAAATAACTAACTAATTAATTAAATATTTTTTTTCTTCTTCTCCTCTTTCTCTATATTTTAATTAATGAGAGTAAGTCCAATATATGTATTATTGAAGTACAAGGAGCAATGCTTATATATATATATATATTACCATTTATAAAGAGAATTCTAAAAAATTTAGTTACTTTTTTGTCTTTTCATTCAAATTAAATAAAAAAATTAAAAAATAAATTAAATAAATAAAAAGAATAACTATTCTCTCAATTTAAATAATTTTTCATTTTTAATATTGTATTTTCTCATATTTCTCTTTTGTTATTTTTTAAATATATAATTTACTCCATTAATTATTTTAACCAACCCCACCTTATCATCTTAATTATTCTCACCAACTTTTACTTCAATCCTGAGATTGACTACAACAAAACACATGCCATTGATCATATAAAATTTAGGTTTCCAAAACTCAGAGAGCAGCTGCCGCTGCACCTCCACCCCGCCGCGCACTGCAATGCCGCCGCTGCTCACCTCCACCTCCGCGCGCCCCTCGCTGCTCCAAGCCACTAAGGTTTCAAATTGTTTTTCATGAGTGTCTAGTAATCATTCTAATTTCTAAACCAAAAACATAGAAGTCTACGCAACACGGTATTCATGAAGAATATATATAATACGGTTCTTATTTTGTCTCATTTTCAAACCAAAAAAGTGGAAAAGAAAAAGTGCCTTTTCCACCAATAATATACTTTACGGCTGAACTTCATTTTACATCGGATATGGCAAATTTAATTGATGACAGTCAAAGATTTATTTATATAATTAATATATGTTATATTTTTTCATTATTTAATAAATTAATATAAGTATTTTTCTTAACAAGTATTTTCACTTTCAAGTTTTGTAATCATTATTATCTTTGAGTCATTGGTTAGTAAAACTTACAGTACTAACTACTAAGTGCCCACTAATGACGATTGAATACAATAATTCTGATCGAGGATGATGCAACTTAATTACGCGTACATGCCACACTCAATAATGCTTTAATTTTTTTTACTTCTCCTTATTAATTATTCATATAATAATAACTTATTAGAAAGTGAAGAATTCCTATTAATTTCAGTGAAAAAATCGCATACATTAAAAAGAAAAAATTAAAAAAGGCCAGCTCGATATTTTAAATAAGTAATTAAACAAGTAAATGACCTAACTCTAGACATTAACACATCCATGATTTAGCATAAATATAAGCCAATTATATATTGTTAATGCGATAATACATAATTTTTAAGTGCACTAGATATAATGTCTCTTATCGATAGACAAAGAGAAAAAATATGTCTTATAAAAGTATGAATATCTTTTTTTTACAATAATACTAGTCGTACAACAAAAATATGTTCAACTAGTATCTAACGTGTGTTATATATATAACATGAAATGTGTGCTATATATATAACACATACATATAACACACATTTCATGTCTTGTATAACACACGTTAAATATTAGTTTAACGTATTTCTATTGTACAATCAATATTATTATTGTATTTTTTTTATGATACGGTGAGTCTCGTCGAAAGATACGAGACCAAAAGCTAAAAATATTAGAAACACACATACATCATGAGTGTCCACTTGCTATAAAAGGGTGCCATGCTATGCATCACAAGCAGCACAAACCTAGTTGTCTGTCTGAGTAAAGTGCAAGGGAAACACATTTGTGTTCTTGCAAGGGAAAATTAAAGTAAGTTAACTTATATATATAGTTTAATTTTTCATTTTTACATGTAGTTATGAAAGTAAATAATTATACAATAATGCTAAGTGAACTATGAAAAATCAGCCCATACAGCCAATAAATCTATTTTGGCTTTAGTTTTGGCCCAAATAATCATTGAGATTGTAATGTGCTGAGTAATTATGGCCAAAAATCTCATTTATTGGCTGGTTTGACTGATTTTGTATTGTTTATTTAGCATCACCCATAATTAAATGGATCAGCACCCACTTTTTAATCTTTTCTTTCATTTTCTTTTACAATCTATGCAATGACATTAATTAATTGTTGTTCCAAGCTAATAAATAACCTTTTTCATTAATTGCAGCTAGCTAGCACATAACAATACACAGCATGATGAGCAAAGTTTGGTTCCTTGTTCTTGTGATCTTGTACCATGGAATTATTATTCCTTCAAAAGGGTTAAGCAGCAATAATGACTCAACAAAAGCACCAAATACAGTTAACATAGGAGCAATCTTATCTTTCAATTCAACCATTGGAAGGGTGGCAAAAATTGCCATAGAAGCAGCAGTGAATGATGTTAATTCTGATGAAACAGTTCTGAATGGAACCAAGCTTAATATCTCAATGCAGGACACAAAACTCTCCACTGGATTCCTTGGAATCATTGACTGTAAGTTCTTCCTTGTCAAACTCACACAATTTAATTAATTTCTCCACTTAGTATCCAACATGTGATATACATGATACATAATGTGTGCTATACGTGCGTATGCTAGACATATCGCACACATTTCGTATCATGTATAGCACACGTTGAATACTAGTCAGACGTATTTCTGTTGTACGACAAACATTATCACTAATAAAACCATGTTGATCTTCTTCTTTTTCCAATTATTACAGCATTACTATTGATGGAGAAAGACACTGTGGCAATAATAGGCCCCCAATACTCAGTTATGGCTCATGTGATCTCACACATTGCAAATGAGATGCAAGTACCTCTCCTATCATTTGCAGCAACAGACCCTACACTAACATCTCTCCAATTCCCATACTTTGTCAGAACAACTCAGAGTGATCTGTTCCAAATGTCTGCTGTAGCAGACATCATAGACTACTTCCAATGGAGAGATGTCATAGCAATTTACATTGATGATGACCATGGCCGAAATGGGGTTGCTTCTTTAGGTGATAAGCTAGCTGAAAAACGAGCCAAAATCTCTTACAAAGCCCCCCTTAGGCCAGATAATGCCATTAACAAGGAGGAGATTAATAGTGTTCTGTTTAAGGTAGCTTTGATGGAATCTAGAGTTATAGTTCTTCACATTTACCCAAATTTTGGCCTAGAAGTTCTTCATGCTGCTCAATCCCTTGGCATGATGGGAAGTGGCTATGTCTGGATTGTCACTGATTGGCTCACAACATTGCTAGATTCTGATCCATCACTCTCCACAACTTCTGCCATGAATGACATGCAAGGTGTCATCACTTTGAGAATGTACACTCCAGAGTCCCAAATCAAGAGAAACTTTGTGTCTAGATGGAGCAAAGATATTGGTTTGAACATATTTGGTTTATATGCTTATGACACTATTTGGGTCATAGCTTCAGCACTTGATGCATTTTTCAAAAGTGGGGGTGCTCTGTCTTTCTCAAATTACTCAAAAAATTTGGACTTTTTAAGATCAATGGGCATGTTTGATAATGGTAATATTTTGTTGCAAAAGATTTTAGAGGTTAATAGAACTGGCTTAACAGGGGAAATGGTGTTTGATTCTGATGGAAACTTGCTGAATCCATCTTATGAAGTGATTAATGTGATTGGTAGTGGAATTAGGAGGATTGGGTTTTGGTCTAACTCTTCTGGCCTTCACACTGACGAGTATAAATTATTAGCACGAAGTGGCCCACAAGACGCTAGTAATAATAATGATAATTCAAAATTGTATGGTGTGATATGGCCTGGGCAGACTACGGAGACGCCACGTGGATGGGTGTTTGCGAGCAATGGGAAGCATTTGAGGATTGGGGTGCCACTTAGGATTAGTTATGGAGAGTTTGTGTCGAGGGCCGAGGGAACAGAGAAATTTGGTGGGTATTGCATTGAAGTGTTTCTTGCTGCATTGGAATTGTTGCCTTATCCTGTTTCATACAAGTTCGTCTCATTTGGTGATGGAAGAACCAACCCTTTGAATTCTGAACTTCTCAACCAAATCCCACTTGGTGTAAGTACTATTCCCTTTCCAATAATCTTTGTCGTACAATATGTCCAATGAGTATCTAACATGTGCTATATATAAGAGGTAATGTGTGCTATACGTACATGTGTTATACATACAGCACACATTATGTCTTATATACAGCACATGTTGGATACTAGTTAGACATATTTATGTTGTACGAGAAGTATTGTGCTATACATATAGCACACATATGTATAACACACATTTCATGTTATGAATATCGTAATTAGACGTATTTCTGTTGTACATATTAACATTATTGTTATATATATATATGGTATGTAGGTGTTTGATGTTGTGGTGGGGGACATTACTATTACAACAAACAGAACAAAGATTGTGGATTTTACACAACCATATATTGAGTCAGGGCTAGTTGTTGTGGCTCCTATAAGGAAGTTGAAATCAAGTGCATGGGCCTTCCTAAGACCATTCACTCCAATGATGTGGTTTGTCACAGGAATGAGTTTCTTAGTTATTGGAGTTGTTGTGTGGATTTTAGAACGTCGCTTAAATGATGATTTTAGAGGTCCACCTAGAAGGCAATTTATCACTATTATCTGGTAATTTTAAATTAATTTATATATATATATATATATATATATATATATATATATAAGAGAAGGATCTTACTATATGATTGATAGAATACAAAATGTATGTGTTGGTTTCTAATAACTTGATAATTGTTTCTCTATGCAGGTTTAGCTTCTCAACCCTGTTTTTTGCACAGAGTAAGTGGTTTCGACTATCTTCCATCTAATTCATCTTACTGTTTGGATGTTGTTCTAGTCCTCTCTCAATCTCAACTAGTGCAGAATTTTACCATTTTTTTATCGAATTTTATGGCAAGAACCATAACAAAAAAAATAAGAATTACCTTAGCAAAAACTAATCATCCTAAAACCTAGGCTGATGATATGCTTAGAGTAATAATAAATTAAGAATAATATTATATGTATATCACAAAATCAGCCACCATATATATATATATATATATATATATATATATATAAATAATAATCTATTTTTTTAAAACTATTAGTCCAATTTTTAAAATATTTGATTAATTACAAGATTCAAAGTTATTACATATAATAGTCGATGATAGTTGATTTTACAATAATGTTTCTCGGACAGCAGAAATACGTCCAACTAGTGGAATGTGTGCTATGACACATACGTATAGCACACATTCCATATTATGTATAACACCCGTTGGATACTAGTTAGACGTATTTATGTTGTACGACTAACATTATTGTTGATTTTATAGTGTAAAAAAAACATTTCACTAAAACTAAATTCAGTTGTTATTGTTGTTGTGTGCAGGAGAGAAAATACTGAGCACCCTTGGTCGATTGGTGGTAATAATATGGCTGTTTGTGGTATTGATACTAAACTCAAGCTACATTGCAAGCCTAACCTCAATTCTAACAGTAGAACAACTCTCATCCCCAATTAAGGGAATTGAGAGCTTAGCAACAAGCAGTGACAGAATTGGCTACTTGAGAGGTTCTTTTGCAGAGAACTATCTGACTCAAGAGCTTAACATACATAGGTCAAGGCTTGTTCCTCTCAACTCACCATTAGAGTTTAAAAGGGCATTGAAGGATGGACAAGGTAATGGTGGGGTTGCTGCCATTATAGATGAACGTGCATATATGGAGTTGTTCCTTTCAACCAGATGTGACTATAGTATTGTTGGTCAAGAGTTCACCAAAATGGGATGGGGCTTTGTAAGTGCATGCATTTTTTCTCTTCTTATTGTCAAATTCAACTTTATATTTATACCAAATTCATTCTTCATATGTGTTAAACGTTATGTTCTTGAATAGTATTGCTATTTTAACAATGAAAAATTAGTCAAAATAAGCTAATATAGAGATTTTGGATTATAATCACTCAATCCATTGAAAATTAACTTTTTTTAAGGAATTTTTTTTACCAAATAATTGTCAAATAGATCAATTGGCTAATTTGATTATTTTTTCATTGTCAAGTATTGTATCTAAAAGAATTCATGTAAAATGATTCAAGTCATATGGGTCCATGAAGGAAGTCATAAGCATTGTTCTGAAAACTGGATCGGATCGGCCGGTTGAACTGGGAACCGGATCCCTGTCCGGTCCGGGTGAGCCTTGAAAATCGAAAAGTTAAAAACCAGTTAAAAATATATAGAGATCACACATAGATATCACATGTTGAATATATACAACTTAGCTTGGACATGTAATAATGTTGTAAACTAATAATGTTTCAGGCATTCCCAAGGGATTCTCCCCTAGCAATTGACATGTCAACTGCAATCTTAAAACTGTCAGAGAATGGTGACCTACAGAGAATTCATGACAAGTGGCTAACAAGAAGTGCTTGCAGCTCAGAAGGTGCAAAACAGGGCATAGACAGGCTTGAGATTAAGAGCTTTTGGGGTCTTTTCCTTCTTATTGGCATTGCATGCTTCATTGCTCTGCTTTGCCATGTTATTAAAATGGCCTACCAATTTAGGAGCCATCCCACCAATTGTAGCAACATTGAAGGCTCAATCTCACACTCTTCTCGCCTTAGATCATTCATTTCCTTTGTCAATGAGAAGGAAGATGAAGAGGAAGATCACAAATATAGGTCCAAAAGAAGGAGAAAGGAAAAAGGGTTTAGCAAAAGGGTAGCTCATGAAGATGTTGGATCATTGGGGCTATAATAAATGCACTTTCTGCATGATGTAGAATGAAACTAAGCATACTCAATTATTTTTCTCATGTCATACAGTCAAATTTTGAAAACAATGCTTAAGCTTAAATACTCCCATCATATTCCATTTATATACATGATATAAATATGAAATAAAAAATATAAAAATAAACTATTTAGTCACGAAGACGAAGATGTGACAAAAAAATTTACATATTTTATAAAATTTAATTTTCATCCATTGATAGTGTACACAATCATTTAATTATGTGTTGTCACGTCAGTTATGATAGTGTTTATCAGATTAAGATTCAACAATCATCGTCTTTTTTATTTTATTTTTTATTAAACAAAAGAGAAACAACAATTTAAAATATGTATACAATATATATTATAATAAATATATATTTGTATTGAATGTATTTAAATAGCTTAATTACTAAGAATATTAATTTAAAATTGGTATTAATGTGTGTCCCTTTCCCTTACCCACACATTTGCCCTTAAGTAGTAGCCAGCAGCCACAACACATCACGCAGAGACGGTGAGTGAACCAAATAAACCAAAACACAATTTCCTTCACTTCAAAAGTCTCCTATGAGTTGAGTCAAGTCATCTCCACTTTCTCCATCACTATTCTTATCCTCAAACAACATCACAACACAATAAACACAAAATTCAAACCATAGTATCACCTAACATATCACTAATTAATTCTTGGTGATTTCTATGGAACAAAATAAAAAATGGGGTAACTTACCTAAATATACTTGACATCTTTTTATATTGGATTGTTTTTTTATAGTGGACCCACTTATAAAATAACTTATATGTATTTTATATTTTATATTATATTTAATGTATTTGCAACTAAACCCCCAACATTAACTCAATAGTTAACTCAAGAGTTATCGTAATCCTGTCATTAATTTTTTTTCTATTTCGTTCTCCATCATATTTTTAACTTCTTTCTCTCGTAGTGACACAAACCCTTCATTTTCTCACCATCATCCATCATCATAGCCACTTAACATATTACTTCCACTTACTGCCGCACTCATCACTCAACAATCACTCAAAAGAGACACAAAGTTTCATTTTATTTTTCTCTTCAACATCATCTGTTCACAACACTATTTTGCTGCCAATAGCACCAAAATTTTCTCACTTAATTTAGTGTCTAGTGTCATTTTTTGAACCTAGCTAGCAAGAACCTAAGGAACACATTCTTAATTAAAGTTATTTAGTAAACTTAATTATCGTTCAATTGGAGTAACTAAATGAAAATTAGTTAGTTGATTACAAGTTGGGGATTGGGTTCACAAGTGTGATTAGGGTTTTTAATTGGGAATTTGGCGGATAGTACTGTAGCGATTGACATACGTAAACAAAATGCAAGATAAACTTTGAAAAAAACGCTTGCCCCAAAGATGGCCAAAACAATACTAAGATTTGTGCAAATAACATGTAGAAGCTGGGCTCAAAAAGTGGTGCTTAGCGCAGAGATATTTAGACATGTAAAATGTAGAAGATGAGCTCAGAAAACAATGTTTGACATAAAGATGGATGAAACTTGTGGCACTATGAGGATGGTGGCAAGATGGAAAATGTTTATTATTGGTGTGGGGTGGTGGGTTGGAAGCGGAAGAGATTGTACTTTGTGAAAATGAGAAGATAAAGAAGATGAAGGGTTTGTCTTTTGATAGGTTTTAGAGAAAGAGAGAATGAAATCAAAATTAAAAACATGCCAATAAGTGTTAATTAGTTGGGTTAATGAGAGTATTAGTTGGGTTGGGAAGTTGAGTTAGTGAGGGTGTTAGTTGCAAATAAATAAAATATTTGAAATAAATATAAAAAATAGAGAATACTATAAGTTACTTTATAAATGGACCCCACTATCACGAATAATCTAATACAAGTGTGCCACATGTATTTAGGTAAATTACCCCTATTTTTAATTTTGTACCATAGAAAACACCTTAATTCTTTACCTTTTCTGATCTCACAATTATATAACTTCCCACCACACTCATTCCCCTCTTCCTAAACCAAACACCCATCCCTCTTTCTCTTCTTTCTAAATAAAAATTTGTATCAATTTAATTCAAAACTTTTTAACTTTTTCCATTCTCATGACTCGAACTCCGAGAATCCTTCAGTCTGCTTCTACTGACGTTGTGCCGTCAGTAGAAGCAACCTCTGTGGAATCTCACTTTGTTGTCATCCTGGCAGCTCTCCATTGTGCTCTCATCTGCGTTGTTGGCCTCATCGTCGTCGCCCGCTGTGCCTGGCTCCGTTGTGGCCACGTCGTTGGCGGAGCCTCGCCGCGGCGGCAGGCACTCGCCAATCGCGGCCTCAAGAAGAAGGTCCTCAATTCTCTCTCGAAGTTCACCTACGGCGGTGGCAAAGATAGCTCCAACTATGGTGACAAGAGCAAGTGGGTGGCGTCGTCGGAATGCACGATCTGCCTAGCGGAGTTTACCGCCGGCGAAGAGATCCGAGTGCTGCCGCAGTGCAGCCATGGATTCCATGTGACGTGCATTGACACGTGGCTTGGATCGCACTCTTCCTGCCCTTCCTGTCGCACTCTCCTCGTCGTCGCCGTCACAAGGTGCCAAAAGTGCGGCCAGTTCCCGGCGGTTGCAGGCGGAACAGAGTCGAAGACTATTGATGGTGGTGGCAATGTCGGTGCTGCTGTTAATTGTAGTAATAGCAACAATGTTAACAATGATTTCTTTCCTTGAAATTTTATAGTTTCTTTTTTTTTAATTTTAAATTCATAGTTTTAAATTGCGGTTGTAGTTTTATTGTAGCTATAGTGACGGTGATGCGGTATTTTCAACAGGACTCCTTATGTCGCAATGTAAGTTTGGAGCCTATTGAACAATAATATTGCGGTCACAATTGTTGTTATAAGCATGACTGAAGGTCATCTTTATATGCATTTGTAGATTTTACGTTTATTTTAGTTTTCTGTTTTGGCCCTTTAAGCAAGCTTATATGAAGAGATTGAAGTTGGGCAATTTTCCTCTTTGTTTATGTATAGAAGATAGATGAGTAATTTTCTCTGCTAACTGATTAACTGCAAAATAAGGTCTAGTTCATGATCTTATATATTATTATTGTCTATATTTATCTGATTATAATCTTTGTCATAATATTTTTCCATTTATAGTTTGCTTAGGGGACAAGATTTTTATAAGAGAATCTTGATCCTGTTTCTAGATAGATATGTGTAATACTGTAATTATCTGTAGCTTCTAAATCAATTTTGGAAAGTACAGAAAGAAATTTAAAAAAAATGACATAAGATTTTGAAAAGATTAAGAAAAACTGTTAATCAAATAAGGTGGCTAGCATTTGCCACAATACAGCTTGCAATTTGGTTGGCAAGCTAGATGAATTAATTAGTGCATTTAATGCACGCGGTTTTGCTCTCTATAAATAGAGCTTGATGCAAACTGTGAAGTGCATCGAAGCAGAGGCAAAAATCAAGTATTTGGCTTCTGTGTTAGTGAGATATAGTAGAGAGTGTGTAGTATATTCCAAGAGTGTAGTGAGTAAATATACACTGGGGGTTTGGGTACATTTTCTAGGTCTCACTAGGATACACTATATTGTAATTATCTTTAAATATAGTGGATCATTTTCGGAGTTTGGCCCGTGGTTTTTACCTCATTATTTGGGGGTTTTCCACGTTAAATATTGGTGTCTACTTTCTCTCTTCCTTGTCCTATTTATTTATTAACTAGGGATAATTTCTTAGTATGCTCTGTGGTTGCAGCTCTGTCTGATCTTCCACATCAGAACCGAATTATTTCTAGTTGTTAGTGTCTAGCGGGTCTCACATAAAGTGTCAAACACGTGTTTTATTTTATCTGTTACTCTCCACAAATTTGGGCGTGCTTCCACTGTTGTATACGGGTACACACACACGGTACTGTTCACGTATACTGTTACTATTCACGGCTACTATTCACCGAGCACTATTCACGGTTTTGTTCACTAAAGAGTGTTGTTTTAGTAGCTGTGGTGGGTTCTCTCCCTAACAAGTGGTATCAGAGCCACTTGGTTTCGGATCCAAGATGTCTATGCCAAAATTTGGAATGGAGAAATTTAACGGTTCCAACGACTTCAGATTATGGAAGCTGAAGGTGGAGGCATTGTTAGACCAACAAGGTCTTGCAATGGCGTTAGAGGGCAAAGGAAAATTGCCGGCATCAGTACCTGCTGATCAGAAGGTTGATGCGATGCGTAAAGCACGGAGTATAGTACAGTTGAGTCTTGCAGATAATGTTCTGCGAGAGGTTATGGATGAGAAGACCGATGATTCTCTATGGAAGGCATTGGAGAAAAGATATGCTGTGAAGACGCTATCAAACAAGCTATATCAAAGGAAGAGATTGTGCACATTCAAATATTCAAGAAATAAATCAATGCAAGATCACATAGACGACTTTAATCGGATGATATCCAATGTTAGAGCTGCCGGAATAACAGTAGATGATGTTGACCAAGCCATGATCTTATTGACTTCATTACCTCCGTCCTATGATAATTTCTGTGATACCATACTATATGGTAGATCTGACATCATAATGCAGAATGTCAAAGACGCTCTGATGATGAAAGAACAACAGAAGTTAGTTTCAGAACCTGGTGCTGATAATCATGCAGAAGGGTTGTTCGTGAGAGGTCGTAGTCAAGAAAGAGGATCGAGAAGCTCAAATAAAAGGAGATCAAAGTCCCGAAAGCACAAAACTGTAAAGTGTTTTCATTGTCACCAGGAAGGACATATCAGAAGAAACTGCCCACAGGAAAAGGAGAAACCAGAAAATTCTGCTAACATAGCTGCAAGTTCTGACGATAGTGATGCTGGTTCGGCCTTGGTAGTATTCACCAATGACTCTGATGAGTGGATACTGGACTCAGGTGCATCTTTTCACATGACACCAAATCGAAACTTCTTCTCTTCTTATAAAAGGCGGGAAGGAAAAGTTAGATTGGGTGATAACAGAAGAATTTCAATTCTTGGTGAAGGAGATGTCCGAGTCAGATTACATGATGGTACAAAAAGGACGTTTCAAGCATGGCATGTTCCAGAAATGGGTAAGAACCTGATCTCGTTGAGTGCCCTAGACAATCATGGGTACAAGTTCTCTGGTGAGGGTGGTATCTTGAAGGTGACCAAAGGCTCGATGGTGGTGATGAAAGGGAAGCTGCAGGGCGGGATCTATCTATTGCAAGAAAGAACAGTTGACGGAACTACTGCTGTTTTATCCTCTGAAAGAAGTGATGATGCTACACGACTTTGGCACATGCGGCTTGGTCATATGAGTGAGAAAGTAATGTCCATACTTGCTGGAAAAGGCTTGTTGAAAGGCCTGAAGAATTGTAAACTTGGTTTCTGTGAAAACTGTGTATTTGGAATACAGAAACGTGTGAAGTTTAGTTCTGGCAAACACAATAACAAGGGGATATTGGAGTATGTCCATTCAGATGTTTGGGGTCCAGCCCCTGTTAATTCATTGGGTGGAGCTCGTTATTTTCTTACGTTGATAGATGATTATTCCATAAGAGTCTGGATTTATTTCTTGAAGAAAAAGGATGAAGTGTTCGACAAATTCAAGCAATGGAAGGCCATGGTCGAGAAGCAAACCGGGCGGTCAGTCAAGCGACTGAGAACTGACAATGGCGGAGAATTTTGTAGTAATGAATTTGCCGAGTTCTGCAAGAATGCTGGTATAGTGAGGCACCATACTATACCTGGAACACCACAGCAAAATGGAGTTGCAGAACGGATGAACAGAACACTTCTAGAGCGTGCGAGATGCATGTGACTCAACGCTGGACTTCCCAAATCATTTTGGGCTGAGGCAGTCAATACAGCTGCATACTTGATAAATCGATCTCCATCAACTGCTATTGATCTGAAGATTTCACAAGAGGTATGGTACGGTCGACCCGTAAACTATTCTGATTTGAAGATATTTGGTTGCCCTGCGTATGCCCATGTGAGTGATGGTAAACTTGAGGCGAGGGCAAGAATGTGTATATTTCTAGGGTATGCACGATGGGTGAAAGGCTACAGACTGTGGTGTACGGAGAAAGCATGTTCGCCAAAAATCATTGTCAGTCGAGATGTCACTTTTGACGAGGCGGCGATGTTAAATCAGAAGGTGGAGTCTATATTAGATGAGGCAGAAACAGATCATGGTTCTCAGAAACAGGTGGAGCTAGAGATTGACTGCGGGAAGTCAAAACAAGAAGCAGATGAAAGTCAGCCGAGTACTTCAGGTACTGCTCAACCTGAAGTAGAACAACAAGATGAACCTGATGATGCAGATGCTGGTGAAGAAGCCAGAGAATCAGAACCATACAGTATTGCCGCTGGCAGAGAAAAGCGACAAATTCGAAAACCTCAGAGATATTTGAATTCTGTTGCTTGTGCAATTGACTCATCAAATGAAGATCCTATAGCCTTTGCATTGGCTATGGCAGATGGTACAGTTGGAGATGAACCGTGTACCTATCGTGAAACGATTGAAAGCAAGGAGTCAAGAGAGTGGCTGATAGCAATGAATGAGGAGATTGAATCTCTTCAGAAAAATCAGACATGGGAGTTGGTACAACTTCCAAAGGGGAAAAGAGTAGTTGGCTGCAAATGGGTCTACAAGAGGAAAGAAGGAATCCTTGATATTGAATCTACAAGGTTCAAGGCAAGACTGGTAGCAAAGGGCTATACTCAGAAGGAGGGTGTTGACTTCCATGAAGTATTCTCTCCGGTGGTGAAGCATAGCTCGATACGAATCCTATTAGCTATTGTGAGTACGTTTGACTTGGAGCTTGAACAACTTGATGTGAAGACGGCGTTCTTACATGGTGAGCTAGAGGAGCAAATCTACATGAGTCAACCAGAAGGGTTCGTGATTCCTGATAAGGAGGACCATGTGTGCTTGTTGAAGAAGTCATTGTACGGCTTGAAGCAATCCCCGAGGCAGTGGTACAAAAGGTTTGATGCATTTATGATTGGTACTGGATATGATAGAAACCAATATGATAATTGCATCTATTCAAAGGAGCTCACAGATGGTTCGAGGATTTATTTGTTGTTGTATGTGGATGATATGTTGATTGCAGCTCGAAATAAAGCTAAAATCAATATATTGAAAACTCAGTTGGGGAAGGAGTTCGAGATGAAGGACTTAGGTGTGGCAAGGAAGATTCTTGGAATGGAGATTCGTCGGGAGAGACATTGTGGCAGGTTGTATCTAACACAACAAAACTATATCATGAAAGTGTTGCAACGCTTCAAAATGGATCAGTCCAAACCAGTTGGCACTCCGTTAGCTGCACATTTTAAGCTTTCTTTGAAAGAATGTCCGAGAACTGAGAAGGAGGTGGAGCAGATGTCTCATATACCTTACTCTAGTGCAGTTGGCAGTCTTATGTATGTCATGGTGTGCACTAGGCCAGATATTTCACATGCTGTTAGTGTGGTGAGTAGATTTATGAGCAATCCAGGAAAGGTTCACTGGGAAGCTGTGAAATGGATCATGCGATACTTGAGAGGTTCCACCGATGTCTGTTTGGTGTTTGAAGGTCAGAAGGATCGAGGAGTTGTAGGCTATGTCGATTCAGATTATGCAGGTGATTTAGATAAAAGGAGGTCATTGACAAGTTATACCTTTACGGTCTTTGGATGCACTATTAGCTGGAAGGCGACATTGCAATCTACAGTGGCATTGTCAACTACTGAGGCTGAGTATATGGCATTGACTGAGGCTGTTAAAGAGAGTATCTGGTTGCACAGTCTTTTGGATAGTTTTGGATTGAATCAAAATGTACCAGTTGTACATTGTGATAGTCAAAGCGCCATTCACTTAGCTAAAAATCCAGTCTATCATAAAAGGACTAAGCACATTGATGTCAGACTTCATTTTGTCAGAGAAAGTGTCAGCAGTGGCACTGTTGCAGTTCAAAAGATAGCTACAGCTGAAAACCCAGCAGATATGATGACGAAACCGTTGCCGATTGATAAGTTCAAGCATTGTCTGAACTTGACCAATATTTGCAGAGGTTGAAGATCGTTGCAAAATGCAAGCCAAGGTGGAGAATTGTTAGTCAAATAAGCTGGCTAGCATTTGCCACAATACAACTTGCAATTTGGTTGGCAAGCTAGATAATTAATTAGTGCATTTAATGCACGCGGTTTTGCTCTCTATAAATAGAGCTTAATGCAAACCGTGAAGTGCATCGAAGCAGAGGCAAAAATCAAGCATTTGGCTTCTGTGTTAGTGAGATATAGTAGAGAGTGTGTAGTAAATTCCAAGAGTGTAGTGAGTAAATATACACTGGGGGTTTGGGTACATTTTCTAGGTCTCACTAGGATACACTATATTGTAATTATCTTTAAATATAGTGGATCATTTTCGGAGTTTGGCCCGTGGTTTTTACCTCATTATTTGGGGGTTTTCCACGTTAAATATTGGTGTTTACTTTCTCTCTTCCTTGTCCTATTTATTTATTAACTAGGGATAATTTCTTAGTATGCTCTGTGGTTGCAGCTCTGTCTGATCTTCCACATCAGAACCGAATTATTTCTAGTTGTTAGTGTCTAGCGGGTCTCACATAAAGTGTCAAACACGTGTTTTATTTTATCTGTTACTCTCCACAAATTTGGGCGTGCTTCCGCTGTTGTATACGGGTACACACACACGGTACTGTTCACGTATACTGTTACTATTCACGGCTATTATTCACCGAGCACTATTCACGGTGCTGTTCACTAAAGAGTGTTGTTTTAGTAGCTGTGGTGGGTTCTCTCCCTAACAAGTGGTATCTGAGCCACTTGGTTTCGGATCCAAGATGTCTATGCCAAAATTTGAAGTGGAGAAATTTAACGGTTCCAACGACTTCAGATTATGGAAGCTGAAGGTGGAGGCATTGTTGGACCAACAAGGTCTTGCAATGGCGTTGGAGGGCAAAGGAAAATTGCTGGCATCAGTACCTGCTGATCAGAAGGTTGATGCGATGCGTAAAGCACGGAGTATAGTACAGTTGAGTATTGCAGATAATGTTCTGCGAGAGGTTATGGATGAGAAGACCGCTGATTCTCTATGGAAGGCATTGGAGAAAAGATATACTGTGAAGACGCTATCAAACAAGCTATATCAAAGGAAGAGATTGTACACATTCAAATATTCAAGAAATAAATCAATGCAAGATCACATAGACGACTTTAATCGGATGATATCCAATGTTAGAGCTGCCGGAATAACAGTAGATGATGTTGACCAAGCCATGATCTTATTGACTTCATTACCTCCGTCCTATGATAATTTCTGTGATACCATACTATATGGTAGATCTGACATCACAATGCAGAATGTCAAAGACACTCTGATGATGAAAGAACAACAGAAGTTAGTTTCAGAACCTGGTGCTGATAATCATGCAGAAGGGTTGTTCGTGAGAGGTCGTAGTCAAGAAAGAGGTCGTACTATTCACGGTTACTATTTACCGAGCACTATTCACGGTGCTGTTCACTAAAAAATGTTGTTTTAGTAGCTGTGGTGGGTTCTCTCCCTAACAAAAACAATGTTTAACTCATTCTTCTTATCTTCTCCCGAATTTGAAAAAGATTAACAAAATAACATTACTCCATCAAATAATTCAATTTCAAATAATAATGATAAAAATTAACTATATTTATTAACATAATATTATATAGTTTTATAATTGAATATCTTTTTCATAAATTCAATCCTAACACAAAAAAAAAGGTTTAATTTTAATACTTATATAATATAAAAAAGTATAAAACTTATATATTACATGATCCAGTAAAAGTCATTTATATTAATTGATGTGACAATATGATTAGAGGACAAGTATAAAAGTTATATATATGTATATGTATTTTATTTAAAATGTGATACAAGATAAATGGATAGATGGATGATTGCATTACCTACAATAGCTTATAAACTTTTAAAACCGTAGTCGGTTTTAATTTTAAAACCACAGTTGGATTTATTATGTATCTCACACACACACACACACACACACACACATAGAGGGGTTAGGGATATTTGGGGATTAGGTTAGAATAGTGAGAGGGAGAGTCCAAGAGGCGCCGTCGAGGAAGGGAAAAGAGAAAAGGGGGAAAGGGCAGGGAGCGGATGGTGTCGCTGGGTGTGGCGAGAAAGGGGAAGCGCGGCTTTCGTGTCAGCCGCGAGGCGCGGCCAGGAAGGGAAGCAAGGCGGCGAGCTAGGGTGCCGAGGAAGCGGATGCTGGGTGCGGCTGAGAGGAAAACCATCGCGGAGTCGCGGCCTAGGCGCCGCTGACACTGAAAGAGTGTTTTGTGGATGAGGGAGGCGGCTGATGCGATGCCGGAGGAAGGAGTTCCTGCGGTGGGAGGAAGAGGAAGCCGTCGCGGGTTGTAGGGAGGTGGTGCGGCCGAAGGGATAGAGGAGGCGCTTGTTGCTGCCGCCTCCGGCGACGGCTGTGATGAGGATGATGGTGAAATGCTCCCCTTGTTCAATTTCTGCTTTCTTTTGTTTATTATACTTATTGCATAAGAAACTCTGTTGGTGCCATTTGATTGTTGTTTATTCATTTTTGGAGGAATGAGTGGACCTGTCATCTATTGATTCTGTCGCATTTTCCAGATGACAGGCTTGGAGACTTTGTGTGCGACGAGACTGCGATCTACTGAGATTAAGGTTGCTTTCTGATCTACCTTTTAGCATTTAATTTTGATAAGGGTGCTTTTCTTAGGAGGGACTGCCTTAAATTGATTCAAACGCTTGAGCTAAATCTTGATCAAATACTAAAACTATATTGTGTTAACATACTCATGCTATACTTGATTAAATATTAAAACTAAATTAAAGATGACTCATCCCAAGATAAAATGAAATCCCTAAATCATCACAATTTCAGATAATGTCATGTTTTGTTTGCTTCAATAACATTGATTTGTAAATAACCCGTACTAGTGGAGTGGACGGTATTGAATATTCTTATCAGGGGTATTTTACCATCTTTTTCCAACTTCCCTGACTAATGAAGTATGATAATGATAATAATTTTTCTCAACTCTCAAGCACGTGAGACCATTGATTAGGAGCATTGAAGTGTAATTTGTATTCTTGTAATTGTTTGCTGGCTTTTGTGTAGGCGTCTGTAATTTGTGTAGACCAACTCGAGAGATGCTTGAACCATTGGTATGTACTACTGCTGCATTTGGTCTACACTTGGAGGTTTCATCATTAAAAGCATTGGCTGATTCTCTTGACCATGCTGTGGTAAATTTTCTTTTTAGGTCATCATCTTTTTTTTCCCATTGTTGCATTGACAATATATGATATATGGATTAGTATTAGCTATATTCTTTTTGGCTTTAGCAACTTCAATGGTTTATTTTTCATTTGTTAGTTCAAGCATTTAAACTTTTAGGGACTTATTTGGTTTCGAATGTATTCTCCTTGCTTATGCCAAACACTTTTTTCGGGGTGATGATCCATACTTCAATAAGTTGATCCTCATTCTGGCAACTAGGTGCGTGACTCAGGTAAATTGAATTTGAATGAGAAAACCTAGATTTAAAATTTACCAGAAAAAGAATTGATTTTCTTTTGTTTTGATTTTTAGGCAGTTTATTTCTGTAGTGGGGACCTTAGCCCTCCAGAATATCATCATTTCATTGTGGGCTTGCGGCTCCTTTATATACGCACTTCACATCACCTATCAGACGATATGCTGGTAGGTATCTCTTGTAACATTTGTTTTGGTTTAAACCACCAGTATCTAAAATTCAATGAACTCCAGTTAATCTGGCTCGAGTCGTATCGGATTACTATGGGGTGGAAAACTCTCCCAGTGTTGGTTTTCTTTTTTTAAATTATTTTATTCACACGAGTCAAATGCAATACTTCGCATAAAAGGAATGTGTCAAACCACTTGAACCAACCAAGTATTGGTGTCTCTTATATTATGTTTATTTGGCCAATTGAGCACAACAATATGAGATTGAACAATTTTCCTTGCAGATGTCATTGTGCACAGGTTACTTGCTGAATATCAAAGTTACCTACCATATTTCAAGATAGGCTGCAGCTCTCTAGTACTGCAGACAGTATGAAATCTCTTCCATTGTCTTATCAGAATTTTATTATTTTATGTTCATGTCTTTAATCATGTCTGCACTTAATGGTAGTTGCCTTTAGGATAACTATATTCGTTATCATTACTCATTACAAATATCATATCAAGTTTATCCCCGGTTTAGTTCTTTTGTTGTGACATACATATTAAATCCTAATGGTGCTTTTTTTTTCCCTTGTGTGTGGTTTAGATTTAAATTATCAACACAGGAATGCCCAGATGGCTGGGCGGGCCTCCGTAGAGCTCCGTACTCTTATTTATTTCGGAAGGGGTATGTGACATAGCTTCCCCTCCTTGTTACTGTTATATCTATCTATTTGCAGCTTATTCTTGTGTCTGTTTATCTTTGCTATTGCAGGCCAACAGATACAGAGGGAAGGATAGTGAAAATAAGAGCCAATGGATTTTTCGTGTTTGTTCCCAAGTAAAGTTTCTTATCTCTCTTTTTCTTTCCTATTTTTCTTTTGCTTTGTCCTACAGTCCTACACACAACACAGGATTTATGGTTGATATATGAGGTAAGTGTTGTTCTTTACCTTAATTAAAAAACAAGAAAATGCAGGTCTTTTCACATCTATAAACTATAAATTTGTAAGGTGGGATGATAGAAGTCTCATCTTGTGTGTGATAGAATTTCAGAACTATTTATAATTCTAAACTATTCGGGAGATTTCAGAGTTAGAGAATTTTCATTTTTTTATCAGCTGGGTTTGATTACCCAGAATGTCTTGGTAAGTTATAGCAACAATTGAATCCAGAAATCTTGGTTGTTTGTGCCTTTTTGTTGGCCTATCTGCTGGGATCCTGGTGGTGATTGGTCACGAGTTATTCTTTTCTTAAAGATTGCTGAGAAAAATTTATAAAACTTTCAGTTGTACATTGGATAACAATGCTCCATGATTGTCTCTTCGCAACCATTAGTCTGAGGGAGAATTGCAATTTCAAGGCTGATTTATTGCAATTTTTCTTAAAGTTGTGGTCAATACCAAATTAAAGAGAATATTTGCGGTTAAATGACATTTTTTCACAAAGGTTGGACTAAAGTCCCAATTACTGAAAATTGGGGCCTAATATATTGTTTAAAGATTGGACTGTTTTTAAAGTCTCAAAGTTTCGGGCTATTAAAATAGTTTAGTGGAAGGATAAACTGAAGTTAACATTTAACAACACTTCAAAGTTGTGTGGAAATGCTATATGTTGTTAAATGTGCAACCCCTTTTCACAAATATATGCCTACTCAGACATTGAAAATTGATTTTTTTAGCTTTTCGAAGGGGGTAAAACAACTATTTTGCTAACATTTAACCTCACTTAGAGAGCGTGGGGAAATGCTGTAATAGATGTTGTTAAATGTGCCACCGCTTTTTACAATTATGCCCTCATTGAAATCGAAAATTTTGATAAATATGGAGTTTTGGGGGTTAAAATAGTAATTTTGTTTCACAAAATCAATTTAATATTTAACAACACTTACAAAAGAGTGGGTAAATGCTGTCATGTGTTGTTAAATGCACGACACTTTTACCATTTTGCCCTCAGTCAAACCGTGTAATTCAAGAAATATTTGATTTTTTCGCTCTTTACAAAGGGTAAGACCGTCTCACATGTAAGTATCTGACCACACATAAAAAGTGTGGGAAAGTTCATTAAGGAGTGTTGTTAAACGCACCACACATTTTACACTTTTGCCCTCAGTGAAACCATGAAGAATATGAAAAAATGAATTTTTCGCTCTTTAAGTAAGGGTAAAATCGTAATTTGGCTCATTACAATGTAAGAAATTAACCGCACTTTCGGTGTGTGGGAAAATTCATTATGGACTGTTGTTAAATGCACCACACATTTTACACTTTTGCCCTCAGTCAAACCGCGAAATTCAATAAAAAATGCACTTTTCGCACATTTTGTAAGGGTAAAAGCGTAATTTGGCAAATTACATTTAAGCAATTAACCACGCTTTGATGGTGTGGGGAAATTCAAAACGGAGTGTTGTTAAAATCACCACGCATTTTACAGTTTTGTCCTCAGTCAAACCGCAAAATTCAAGAAAAAATGGATTTTTCGCTCTTTTTGTAAGGGTAAAACCGTAATTCGGTACATTAAATGGAAGCAACTAACCACACTTTCTGTGTGTGGGGAAATTCATTAAGGAGTGTTGTTAAATGCACCACTCATTTTACAATTTTGGCCTCAATCAAACCGCGAAATTCAAGAAAAAATGGATTTTTCGCTCTTTCTGTAAGGGTAAAAGCGTAATTTGGCTCATTACATGTAAGCAATTAACCACGCTTTGATGGTGTGGGGAAATTCAAAACGGGGTGTTGTTAAAATCACCACGCATTTTACAGTTTTGCCCTCAGTCAAACCGCAAAATTCAAGAAAAATGGATTTTTTGCTCTTTTTGTAAGGGTAAAATCGTAATTTGGCGCATTACATTTAAGCAATTAACCACGCTTTGAAGGTGTGGGGAAATTCATAGAGAAGTGTTGTTGAATGAACCCCCATTTTACAATTTTGCCCTCACTCAAACCGTGAAATTTGATGAAAAATTAATTTTTGGGCTTTATTCTAGGGGCAGAAAAGTAATTTTGCGCGTTACATCATTTAAACAATCAACCACTCTTTAGAAGTGTGGGAAATTCTTTAAAGAATGTAGCTAAATGCACCATCCTTTTTATAATTTTAACAAAAAAAATATTTTTTTTACAAATTCAACTAAATAGATAATTTTGCATATGACATCGAGTTAACATTTAACTACACTTAGTAAGTGTGGATGACTGCTATTACGTAAGTTGTTAAATGCACAACCTTTTTTAACAATTACGCCCTCACACCCAATCCTAAAACCTGATAAAAGATGGATTATTGTGCTTTTTCTAGAGGTAAAACATAATTTCACATATAACCAGTCATTGAACCACACTTAAAAGTGTGGGGAATTGCTGTAAAGATGATAAAAGTGCCACTCCTTTCATGCCCTTCACTCAAACCGTAAAACTCAATAAAAAAAGCCTTGAACTAGAATGCTCATGATACTAAAAATTGTACTGTGATAAATATGCATATTTGCGTTGACAAGGGTTTCATTACTGCCTATCTTGATTATAATCTGTAATTTACGAGTTTTAATACTATTATTTTGTATTAGTTAACCACGTAAAATTTACAACTAGATCACAATACACATATAATATACAACAAAGAATATATCAGTTCCGTAAAAATAAAAAACAATAAGGAAGAAATCAAATGAACGATCTCCTCAATCGAGTCTCCATGATAATGGAAAAAGATGTTCAAATAATGTCCAAGTTTTATCAATTACCAAAAGTATACTAATTACTCCATAGCATACCAATTTTATTCCTTCCTTTATTATCTTAAGGCATAGTTTGGTTAATTGCTAAAGGCATGATCTTAAGACAATACCCATAAGAGAAAAGTAGACCATGTAGTGAGTGCTATAATTGCAGCACCATATGTCCATAAAAGGATAACTGAAGCCTCTTCAGTACCTACATCAAACAGCTGAGCCATGGTACCTGCATAATCAAATATCATTGCATCACATTATCAATAATAAAGAAGATGAAAATCACATTCATGTCCCATTGATCAAATTTTTAACATTTTGAGATGAACATTTAATGGCATTTGAAATTTTAGAATTGTTACTACATATGATCTTTCACGTAATAATAAGTGGTTGATAGAACAGAGAATAAGACACTAAAGATAATTCTCCTTCCCAAAAAAGAATGTCACTTACTAATGTTCATGGCCGGTGGCATGGCATACTGCATAACCAGCACATATTGATACAAAGGGTCCAATGGGAGGAAGCCAAAATTTGCAGCTGATTTAACAACATACAATCCAATAGCAGGTAGCAAGACAAACCTAGCTATGATGATAGAAATGAGGATCATTGGTTTGACACTTAATGATCCTACTCCTGCAATTTCAATACAAAGTTAGAAAATCTAAATGAAAAAAAAAAAATGCAATGCAGCCAAGACTTTTTTGCCAGAATTGAACTGTTTGAATAAGGTGGCATTATAGTTGGTGGCACACGTCATTCTTTTTTGTAGGCCATAATCTTTAAATTCTTCCTCTATTGTCATAAGATCTCGACACACCTTTTTGACACATCATATTCTAGCAAAAATTCTGGTTGTGTAAGCTAAGTTCTTATACCAAATTACTATAACATCTGAAATAAGAGTAGTATATCTAAAATAGTTAAGTTTTTCTATACCTTGTGTGAGATTGCCACCAAGCAAAATGGTAATGCAAGAAATTGTTCCATTCCTACAAAGAATAAGTTCTATTAGATAATTGTGGTGCTTAGATAAGACAAAAGACAATTTTGGTAAGGCAGAGGAACGTACCCTAGTATTTGAATAGTGTCTTCAATCACTTGAAATGGTGCATTTTCTCCCAGTATTAGGCTCCTTAGCCATGTTACCCCACCAAAGAGAAAACCCAAAATCTGATCATGGAAGGGTGTAAAATTTCTCACTATCATTGAGTCCCTTTTCACATTCAAATGGAACCATATATATGTGAAGGTAAATTTCAAACTGCACTTAAGAACCAAATAACAAACTCAACAATAATAAAGATATAGGAAGAGGAAAATAAAGTAACTCACTGTGGCTATTGTTGGGGGTGACATTAACTCTGCCAGAATTTGGCTCACAGTTTCAACCATTATATGCCAAAATGATTCTTCCTTCTTCTTTGGTACACTTGATGCACTAAGCCCAAAAATCTGAAAAATTTGGATCCAATTTATAAGCCAACCAACAAGTACTTGAGCATAAACATGCTTCATATATATAGGCAATATATACTTAACTTGAATGAGTCTGTGCAAAAAGATAAGGTATATATATAGAAATAAGGAGAGGAGTAAATCTAAAATGGGATTTGGGAATGGGATTCAATTATCAGTTACTATTACTTAGTATAGGATACAAAATCACAGTCAACTTATTTTCACATTAAAAGAATTTCCAGAATGGTTCCAACTTCATCATCCTCATATCTCTAAGTTGTTTTGAGATCTAAACAAAAGTATCTGAAATTCACTTCAATCCAATTAATCAGATTCGAGTAGGGTTGGCTCACTATGGGATCAAACTCTTTCACATTGGTTCATTTTCATCTATAAATAATTGTATCTACTTGAACCAAGTGTTGGTATCATTCTCATGTTTGTGTTGCAATACATAAGTGTGAAGTGATTTTCCTCCTAATGTATTAAACATAAATCTACAGTTCATGGGGAGTCTTACTATTTCCTTTTCAATGTCTGCAATATAGCTCGATGGCTGCACTTGTATCTCTGTGTCTTCATTTTCTGTTCCTATGAGAAGGTTAGTTTCTGCATTGGTGTCAAGGTCTCTGTTGGGAACCTTATAGGTCTCATCAGCAATGAGTGACTTGTATTTTATGGAGCTGTATCTAATCATCTGGAAAGTGTATGTCCAGATAAAGATACCACCAACCTATAATTAACAGGAAAAAGAAATAAGAAAAAAGAAAGAATAAAATGAGATAGAGAAATGATATTTGTATTTAGACATTGATATTTGGGTCACACTTTGAATAGTTACTGGTTTCAGTAACACTTCTAGTGAAATAATAATATATATAAAAAATTATCTGATTATGTTATGATACAAAATTAGGATAAGTAGGGAGAGTCTCATTTGTAATTGTTAGTTAATGAATTTGTTATGTTGCAGTCATCCAAATTCTCTTCTATTTGATTCGCTAGAACTTGACTCCAATTCTTCCTGATCAATGGATAGATGGTTCAAGCCCTAAAAATTTGCATACTCAAAACACATCCATAAACCAAAATTTATCCTCCATATCAGATTCACCAACTGTATTTAATACATAATGACACATGTATTTTGTCACAAACAGATTCATCAAAAGTGCAATTGAAACTACCACTTATTTAGATATGATTCTCTAAATGTCTATAATGTTGTTCAAAAATCGTGACCTTCAAATAATAGTACTCAATGAGATAACAACTCCTTGATGATGTGTTACAAAGTCAAACAAATCATGCATACATTTAGTCAAGAAAGATGAACTTGTACATGTGTTGTAGAAAATAGTTTTAAGTGTACAGAGAACGCCTTACAGCCAAAGAGAATGAAGAATAAGAGAGTGCTCTAACACGGCATGCATCAGCTGCACCAAATGGGCCTCCTTTCTCATCACAGATAGCAGGGATGATTACAATAGGAAGGTTACCCATATTTCCTGATCAGATAAGTAGGCCATGAAATTAGAGGATTTTAGATGAAGTATTTATGACAAGTGTATAAATGTGTTTAGTAGGAGTGAATTATGGAAGGCATGGATGAGGATAGAAATAAGTTGTGTGTTACTGTTAGGTTCATGCAATGGCAGAACCTCTTCTCTTATTGAACACGGGTGGTGATGCACCAAAACCCCCAATAAATACAACTACAGAGAGAGGAAGTGTTCCCGCTCTCAAACTACCAATTCAGTTACAAATTCAATCCCCTAATTACATAGCTACTTGCCTACTTCTGCTATTTATACTAACTCCAGGGATAACTAACTCCTAGAGTTCCTAACAAACAAGTAACTAAGCCTAATGTTTTGCCACATCAGCTCTCTTTCTCACATAAACCTTCCCATATTTCCCTGGCCTAACAGTTACATACCCTGGTAATGTAAAAACATAAGCAAAAGAGACACTTAGGGGCACAAAAGGAAAAATGCAACCACTTCCTTTTCGATACAGCAGAAGAAACAACAGAAAGGGCACAGAAGGAACCATTAGGACCCACATGCCACCTGGCACTGAGGACAGAGAGGGTGTGTGATCCCAGGTTGATTCGGTGAGGAGGGTATTAGAGTTCAGGAGTGTGGTGAGAAAAGGCATTCTGAAAAGTGGAAATTGGATAGGACTAAGAGAGAGGCAGAACTCTCCAATTTCTCTGCCATTATATTTACCTTTTCCTAATTCAGCATACTGCCTAGACATTCTTCTATTATCTAAATATAGTAATATACTCAAAGACTAATACAATCATTCTTCCCAGTTTCTATGTTACTGTGATATTGCTAAGTTGGTACCTGTTGAACATGCAGCCTTAATAAGACCTTCAAGTTTCAAGCTAGGCTTTAGCAATTTTACAAGTATCCATCCGAGAATCCCTCCAAATAAGAAAGTAAGTCCAATATTAACAGGCATAAACCACCTGCACATATGAGAAATTAACCAATGTATGAATATCACAAACATTTACTAAAATTAACAGGAATGATTTTTTTACATCACTTGCACCATAATCATGGACATCCTATAAACTGAGTGGGAGAGACTGAGATACAACATTAAAAAAATCTGAAAAATGAGTTTTTTTAAGATTCAGAGTTAGTTATTCTATTCCTACCATGATATCATGTCTTCAAGAGAAACATTTTTGGCAACACTGGTAAATATAAGTGCTGGAGTGAATGCAGTGAACACAACCTGCAAAATGAGTAAACAAAAGTTAGTCACAAATGGAGGAATGAATGTATTATTTCACTGAGGAGGAGGATAACGATACAAGCTGTAGAAAAGGGTTAGAGCACTTAGAAGCTCACTCTCTCTGATCTAAGCTTGATTCTACTATCAGAATGCCTGGCCTCTATGGCTAGGCTATCCCTTTTCCTTTTCCTTTTATACACTTTTTTTTTTTTAATTTGTTATTTCGTTGTATGATTTAACCATCTCGGGATTATAAATTTTGGAGGTGTTTGTGCAAATCATCGCTCTGTACCTAACATTCTCTAAAAAATATCTAACAAACAAGTATTTTCCACAAGAACGACGTGGGTTTGAGTTTTTCATTGCACTAGAGGATACGTCGGCACATACTACAACATGTCAACCCAAAATTTACTTTAAACTATTTTGTTTCTTTTTCAATATTGCATTTTTTGTGTTTATTTTAATTTCTTTTTAAAGAAAAATAAGGTGGTGATTGGTTTGTGAAAACATTTTCTATTTTCATTTTCTGTTTTCATTTTCTGAAAATAATTTTCATTTTTAATTTTTTAACTTTTAGAAAATATGTTTGGTTTGTGAAAATAAATTTTGTTTTCAAATTAAGAAAACATAGAAAAATGCTCAGTACATGAGAGAAAGAGAGTGGAGAGTGATAACTTAAGAGAGAGAGAGAGCACTTTGGGAGAAGGAGAGTGGTCATTGCAAGAGAGAGAAAAAGTTGTGTGGGAGTGGGAGAGTGGGTAACTTACGAGAGAGAGAGAGCATTTTTTCATCAATTTTTAAAACAAAGTTCCAGTTATTTACAAGTATGCCACCGTGTTTTTAAAGAAAATATTTTTCCTTTTCTATCTCAATCTCTAGAGAAAACAAGAAAACAAGAAAATGCTGTTTTCTAAAATTGGTTATATTTAGAAAATATTTTCTGAAAACATTTTCTACAAAACATAACCAATCATGTTTTCAAAATATGTTTTCAAATTTTTAGAAAATGAAAATAGAAAACATGTAAACCAATCACACCCTAAATGTTATTAAATTATAAATATAGATTTGCATGACAAGCTCTAGGGTAACCGTATTTATACGGATGTATTAGGAGTGCAGTGAGATTAAATTATCACCATTCCTCTTATCATAATTCGACTCCCGAATCTAATATCTAAAAGACCAATTTTCTACAAAATAAAAGGCTTTCCAATTTTTTCATAATTAAAATTGGTGGTAACTCCCTTTCTTTTTTATTTTGGTCACGACACCTTTTGGGACATTGTGACATAAATTTAGAAAATAATAGATTAATAATGATTGGATCATCAATTGTCACAACATATGTGTTTTACCAAATAATCTAAAAGTGATTAATGTTTCAGTTTCTCACGACAACTCACATTAGAGGATTCAAAATCACGCATAAAGTTTGTGTGAATCTAACATATTCATTGTATGTGACTAATTTGACATTCAAGTCTCTTACCTTATTCAAGGATTTACGAAAGTCCGGTGAAAGAAGATTATTGCCATAGCTAGTTGCCATAAAAGCTCCTAATGCGCTTATAAGTAGCACTTGAATAACTGGTGCAGATGCCACCTCCAATAGTTTAAGAAACCCCATCCTTCAGTTTCTGTGCAATAGCAATGAACAATCATTGACAAAATCTTAAAGAAAGTGGTAATGAACAATCAAGTAATAAACAACTATTTGGTGTGGTACATTATGGAATTTGTGTTTGCTCATGTGATTTTTTGCTGCTAGAAATGCAAGGAACGTGAAGGTTGGAGGATCATGTGTCTGGTGTGAATGATGGTGGTGTGGAGTTGTGTTCGCATCACTTATGGGTTATGGTTGTTGTTGTAACTTGAATAACATGACAATGGTGTAGTTCTGCCAATGGGAATGGTCTTGGAAGCTTATGTCATTATTTGTAATGATTGTTCCTGGTGTTATTGTATTGAATTTAAGTGCCTAATGTTTCTCTTAATTGTATTTTTCTTTTCTTTTTCTTTTTCCTTTTTCAACCTATCTTGAGTGTAAGATTGATTTGAAGGGAAGGGTAATATAACAAATCTAGTGGATCCGAATAATCCAATAGTAGAATTCCCCTTGTCATTCCCATGGAATTTTAATTTGTGAGGAAATTTATCAAAGGAAATTTTCCCTGAATATTACACAGCAGAATATACATGCACCATAGTTTGCCCTCTAAATTTGTTTTTTACTTCTAACTGAATTATGCTTTTTTTTTCTTCTCAAAATTACATTCCAAAGTAAAATTCGATATATGTCATGAATAACAACATGTGTTTCGACAACCAAACCCAAACAATTAATTCAAAAACCTTTGCATACGTACCTTAATTATCCAAATGAAATGAAGAACTATGGTTGAGGCAAATTAGATGACAAGTTAATTCCTTGGCTTAGATTCTTCTCTTTAATCTTCTCTATCAAATACCAATGTGCTGATATAACATTATAAGGAGCGACAAGCCACAATATTCAGATGGTGAAAATGAAAGAAAAATTACCTCACTCTATAGATATTTATAAATACCCATTTACAAATATCTATAAAGTTGGAGGTTGAAGACTTAAATAATTCTATTGACTAGAGAAGTAATATCATTCATCATTTCCATAAAAAGGGTTTTTTTACTATAAAGTATGCAATTTTTGAAAAAAATCAGATCCTACCCTTCCACAGTGGCAAAGACGTGTACTCATACTAATAAAATTTTAATAATAATCAATTATTAAACAAAAGAGAAACAACAAATTCAACATCTAGTAAATGTCATTAATGATTTTCTAAATAATTTTCGGATTTTGGTCATCATATCTTTATATTAATTATACCAATAACATATTTCCCAGCCGAAAAAATTCGACTTTACTTTTTTAAAAATTTATAATAAATGCATTAGATAAAATTTATATATTTATAAGATCCGTTTGACAAGATATAATTTAATATTTATTACATCGTAATTCTTATAAACATTGAATAATCTATTATTCTTAAGTTTTATAGAACTATCGTCTAAATCATTTCTATCTTATTCTTCATTATTAGATAACTATAAATATCGTCTTTTATGTCAAGATAACTAATTCCTTATAATAGTTATTGCTCACTTATAGTATACCTTTAATCATTGTATTATTAAGAAGACTTTTTAAACAATCCTATGATTAAATCCACAACAAAGTACTATTCTCGTCATCACTCAACCAAAACAAATTGACTCATGTCATTGATTTTGATACCACTTATTATTATGGACAACGAAAACCAAGGTTCTGAAAACCGGACTGAACATTGAACCAGATGAGGGAGGGATTCGGTTTAAAGATTTAAGCGGTTTGACCGGAGGTTCAACCGGATATAATAAAATATGTATAAAATATATATATTATAATAAATATATATTTGTATTAAATGTATTTTAATAGCTTAATTACTAAGAATATTAATTTAAAGTTGGTATTAATGTGTATCCCTTTCCCTTACCCACACATTTGCCCTTAAGTAGTAGCCAGCAGCCACAACACATCACACAGAGACGGTGTGAACCAAACCAAACCAAACCAAAACACAATTTCCTTCACTTCAAAAGTCTCCTATGAGTTGAGTCAAGTCATCTCCACTTTCTTCATCACTATTCTTATCCTCAAACAACATCACAACACAATAAACACAAAATACAAACCATAGTATCACCTAACATATCACTAATTAATTCTCTACCTTCTCTGATCTCATAACTAAAAACTACCCACCACACTCATTCCCCTCTTCCTAAACCAAACACCCATCCCTCTCTCTTCTTTCTAAATAAAAATTTGTATCAATTTAATTCATAACTTTTTAACTTTTTCCATTCTCGTGACTCGAACTATGAGAATCCTCTGCTTCTGCTGACGTTGTGCCGCAAGCAGAAGCAGCCTCCGTGGAATCTAACTTTGTTGTCATCCTTGCAGCTCTCCTTTGCGCTCTCAACTGTGTTGTTGGCCTCATCGTCGTCGCTCGCTGCGCTTGGCTCCGTCGTGGCCCCGTCGCCGACGGAGCCTCGCCGCGGCGGCTGGCACTCGCCAATCGCGGCCTCAAGAAGAAGGTCCTAAATTCTCTCCCGAAGTTCACCTATGGCGGCAAAGATAGCTCCGGTGACGGTGACAATAACAAGTGGGTGGCGTCATCGGAATGCGCGATCTGCCTGGCAGAGTTCGCCGCCGACGACGAGGTCCAGGTGCTGCCGCAGTGCGGCCATGTATTCCATGTGGCGTGCATTGACACGTGGCTTGGATCGCACTCTTCCTGCCGCGCTCTCCTCGTCGTCGCCGTCACAAGGTGCCAGAAGTGCGGCATGTTCCCGACGGTTGCCGGCGGAACAGAGCTGAAGACTATTGATGGTGGTGGCAATGTTGGTGATGCTGCTAATTGTAGTAATAGCAACAGTGTTAACAATGACTTCTTGCCTTGAAATTTTATAGTTTCCTTTTTTAAAAAAAATTTAAATTCATAGTTTTAAATTGTGGTTGTAGTTGTATTGTAGCTATCGTGACGGTGATGCGGTGTTTGCAATCGTATGTCACGACAGGACTCATCATGTCGCAATGTAAGTCGTGACAGGACTCATGTTGCAATGTAAGTTTGGAGCCTACTAAACAGTAATATTGCGGTTGCAATAGTAGTTATAAGCACGGTTGAAGGTCATCTTTGTATGTATCTGTAGATTTTACGTATATTTTAGTTTTCTGTTTAAGCAAGCTTATATGAAGAGATTGAAGTTGGGCAATTTTCCTCTTTGTTTATGTATAGAAGATAGATGAGTAATTTTCTCTGCTAACTGATTAATTGCAAAATAAGGTCTAGTTCATGATCTTATATATTATTATTGTCTATATTTATCTTATTATAATCTTTGTCAGGTTTGCTTAGGGGACAAGATCTTTATAAGAAAATTTTGATCTTGTTTCTAGCTGGATATGTGTAATTATCTGCAGCCGCTTCTAAATCAATTTTGGAAAGTACAAAAAGAAATTTGAAAAAAAATGATACATCAGATTTTGAAAAAGATTAAAAAAAACAATGTTTAGCGTAATTCTTCTTATTTTCTCCCAATTTTGAAAAAGATTAAAAAAACAATATTACTCGATCAAATAATTCAATTTCAAGAGTAAACCCCAAGTTGGTCCCTGACAATTTTCGCGGTGGACAAGATAGTCCCTGACATTGAGAAATTGACAAGTTAGTCCCTGACAATTTCAATTTTCGGACAACCGTTAGTCCCTAAACGGCTTCCGTTAGTTCGAGGGACCAATATGGCTTATTTATTAATTGTTAGGGACTAATAAAAGAAATTTAATAAAAATGAATCCTTTAAATTATGATATGAACATTGACTCATATTCATTCTAATTATATATTAATAGCAAGCTACATATAACTAATCCGGTAAATATTAAGTCTCTATTTGGATGTATTACTATCAAAAGACAAATATGTTGGGTAATTTTTCAATTGAAGAAGTAACAACATTTTATTACCTTGTCCATTGCGAAAATTATCAGGGACCAACTTGGGGGTTTACTCCAATTTCAAATAATAATGATAAAAATTAACTATATTTATTAACGTAATATTATATAATTTTATAATTGAATATCTTTTTCATAAATTCAATCCTAATACAAAAAGAAAAGTTTAATTTTGATTGTGTGTGTGTCCAAATATTAATCATTTATCAAAATTAAAATATTGTGTATTTTATTTAAAATGTGATACAAGATAAATGGATAGATGGATGATAGTGCATTACCTACAATAGCTTATGAGAGTAAGACATGCATAACACAAATATCAATTTATATTTCCCATACTTATGCTGTCTAATACAGAGATTTTATTATTTGTTTCAAATTGCTCCCTTAATGAGAATAATGCTATAAACTTTTTTGTCACTACAATCATCTATGATACCAAAAAAGTGAAATATACTTACATAAGCATCTTGTGATATTTTAGAGTTGTAGGGTTCATTAATAATTAATCTAATTAATTTTTAAAAAAAAAGTTATGATTAGAGGGCAAATAACAGGAACAAGGATAGAGCTAATATTAAACCAAAATACATACTGGGCCAAAATAACTGTACAATTGTAAATATGCAATAACTGATATTACCTTGATTTAAAATATGTTTATGTAACTGTACTAAATTATCTATATTTTAATTTTCTCTTTTCTAAATATTTTTAAGTTATAACATTTATCAAGATTATTTATTTAGAATATTAAGAAGAAAAAAGGAAAATATAGTACTACTTACACTCTCCATATTTTCCTTACAAGCAAAACAAAACCAAATCCTAATTATCAAATTAAGAAGACCCCAATAAAATATCTTATCCAGAACCATAGAAAAACCATAAAGCCTAATTGGATATGCCGATAGTATTGGATGTCAAAAAGTAAATTCAAGGGCAGAAGCATCTCATGTGGTTAAGTAGTTCATACCTAGTGCTCCACCATCTTTTCCAAGAACCACACCAATGCGAATTAGAGCTACTCTCACATCTCCATTTACTTTTAGGGCTGTCGATTCCCATTCTCGACAAACCTGGAAAGATATGGCAAGTTTTAGTCAATGGAAATGCGATCTGGAAGCTATAGTTGTACATTGCAAAATGCTTCAACAATTTGAGGGCAATACTCTCAAAATGTTCCTTCAGCAATGTAAATTGTGAACTTGGTTTTCCCATTTTCTTACAAGATTTTATTATTTTGAAGTTCTTACATTCACTGCAATAGTAAGAATAAAACATTTCTTTTTACCTCAGCCAAGTAATCATTTCCTGATGGACTTTGTTCATCAAACACTTGTTCATCAAACAGAGAATAATTTGATAAATCAGAAAGAAAGAAACAGGGAGGTTTGCAGACAATTAGTCAAGAAGTGAGGGATGGGAGTTGAAGAGTAAGTGTGAGTCACCATTTTATCACCAAATCAATCAAACTCCAAAAGACTATGAAGCAAACAAGATTGAGAAAACCTAAAATAAAAAATGATAAATCTTGTAGATAAAAAAATAGGAAGGCAGTGATGAACATACCTCAGTTATGGCACCACAATGAGGCATAATTGAGGGAACCAAAATCTTGTGGCATAAACATAACACAAGGAGATGAAGAGTGAGATTATATGATCAAAACCATATTTAGAAAAATAAAAAATAAAAAGGAAAGCTCCTGAATAACTTTGGAAACCTTGGATTGTCGGAAAGCCTTCATAGGGCTTGGGAAGAACCATTCCCTTCCCTTCGACCTCGGCCTCAATTCTCCATCACCGCCGCCGGAAACCGCCATCACCGCCACTGATCTTGACCTCTGCATCGTCACCGCCGCAGTCACCGTCTCTGGCCACCAACGCCTCCGTCATCTTCGGCTCGCTCTCGCGCTCCCTGTTTCCCTTGTGCGACTTGAACATCGACCAGAACGACCTCGCCGACCTACTCCCGTTGATCACAGGTAAATCCCTAGCGCCGTCAAGATCCGAATCGCCGCCGCCAGAGAACCTTGACCGCGACCGGAGGAAAGGAATCGCCGGCTCCTGTTCGATCAGTTTGTAGACGCGGCAAACGGTTCCGTTGCCGGCAACAGAGAAGCGCGAGAAGATGTACGTGCAAACTAAGTTTTCATGAATAATAAAATATGAAATTCTCAAACTTCTCACTTTCAAAATAAGTAAATAATATATACACATTGGCAGAATAAAAAAAAAAAAAACAAAGAAGAAAAAGTAGCAAAGGTTATGAAAGAATACAAGAACATAAATGTTGATTAGTGTGAGAGTGCAGGCAGTGTTTTGCGGCAACAAATACGAGAGACTTGTAAAAGAAACATCATTTTTTTTTTTTTAAGGATTTAGGGTTTAGGAAGAAGTGGGCTATCACTTGAGTAACCCAATTTGATTTTCTAATTTTTTTTATTTGTTTGTATGTTTACTTTCCGTGTCTTAAATTTTCTTCTCTACTACTTTCATTTATTTTTCTCTTTTTATTTTGATTTATCGCAACAACTATTTTAACAATAATATTTATTGTACAACACAAATCGTTTAATTAGTATCCAACATGTGTTATATATAGTATATAAAACATGTCATAAATACATGTATTATACATATGACACATAATACGTATTATGTATAACACACGTTGAATACTAGTTAGATGTATTTCTATTGTACAATAAACATTATTGCTATTTTAATTTGTAGTTACAATTTTACCCTCCTCGTTTCACTAGGATTTGATATAAGTATATCTCGCCTTTCAACCATAAAAGAGACTTAAATAGTAAAATATTTCATGGACATTTTGGTAAATTACATAATGCAGTCTTAAGTACTTCTATAAATTAATGACGTGAGCAGTTTCAACACTCAGTCTAAACTCCATAGTAGAGTTAGTCCAAACTCTAGAATAGAGTTTTAGTAACGTAACCTATGTTTAATATATGGCCTTCCATCGCTAGCGGGTAGCATTCACTAGCGAGCTTAATATAATGGCAACTAAAAATATTGATCTCATAGGCTCCCCTCCACCATCTCCACCATCTTCCATGTCATCGCTAAGCATCCTCAACTTTATTGATGCTAATTCAACTAAGCAAGTTCAATTTGGGAAAACGTTATGGCCCAATAATAGCCCAAATTCCAATTTTCCTTATACCAACCAACAACATACGGTACGATTAACTCTAATTTCAAGGTATGCTTATGAATCTACTAGGGTTCATATCCACCAATCAATAGAAATACATACTCAAAAAGTTTTAACAACTCTAGTTGTGTTGTCACGACCTTCACAGGGCCATACCTATGAACCCTCTCAGGGTGCTACTAGCTTCCAATCCAACATGCATGGTGAGCAAACACAAATTCCATAATGTACCACACCAAATAGTTGTTTATTACTTGATTGTTCATTACCACTTTCTTTAAGATTTTGTCAATGATTGTTCATTGCTATTGTACAGAAACTGAAGGATGGGGCTTCTTAAACTATTGGAGGTGGCATCTGCGCCAGTTATTCAAGTGCTACTTATAAGCGCATTAGGAGCTTTTATGGCAACTAGCTATGGCAATAATCTTCTTTCGCCGGACTTTCGTAAATTCTTGAATAAGGTAAGAGACTTGAAGTCAAATTAGTCACATACAATGAATATTTGTTAGATTCACACAAACTTTATGCGTGATTTTGAATCCTCTAATGTGAGTTGCTGTGAGAAACTGAAACATTAATCACTTTTAGATTATTTGGTGAAACACATATGTTGTGATAATTGATGATCCAATCATCATTAATCTATTATTTTCTAAATTTATGTCACAATGTCCCAAAAGGTGTGGTGACCAAAATAAAAAAAGAAAGGAAGTTACCACCAAAAGGTGTCACAATGATGCTTTGGGGCCCAACCTTTTTTTGTTTCTTGGATGGTAATTATTTTTCCTTTTTTTTTCCCTTAAATTGAAACTTTTCACTTATTAATGTTTGCTATTTGTGGTTGAAAATGACGACCTGAAATGAGAAGGTGTATACAGCTGGATGAAAAATTGTGAAAAGAAATAAAAAATTATACATTAAAAGAAACATCCCTCAGTAGCTAGGAAGCTACGTAGATCAGTGTAAATTAATTAATATATGGAAATGGATTTTTAATATGTATAGGTAGATCAGTGTAAATTAATTAATATATGGAAATGGATTTTTAATATGTATAGGTTTTGAAAAATAACTAATTGTTTTCTTCTATATATATGAAAAATTTTATTATTATCAGATAAAATTTGAATCTTTTTATTTTAAATAAAGTTAGGATTTAATTTTTTTTGACACAATCATTTATGATTGTATTTTCTCTTTCCCACTACCTGAAAAGTCATACAAATGAAGCATTTTGATTGGATGACAGTGTAAAATACATTTAGATTGTCGTTGCATTAAAATTAAATCATAAAGTTAACATTATTTTAACTATGATTGATATGCTCATTAAAATGGAAAAAAAATGGTTTGTATAAATAATCTAATTCCTTTTTGTTTGATGATGGATCAACAAGTCAACTTGTTGACTGTGAGAAACATTGAATCAGACCTAGTTTTCCACTTTTCAACCATGAATTAATTGATTATTGTACCCCAAATCACAAATGAAATGGGCCAATAAAAACATTAATGAAAAAATTCAAAAAACGATGAAAAAGGACAAATAAGTATAGACTTGTAAATTTCTTCATTTTTACTCGTTGGGATGTCTTGACTTGCAAAACAAGCCGATTAAACTCATTGCAAACATTTTTATTTTTTTAATATTACTATATTGCTATACATACAATAAAAAATTAATCACAATAGTTAACAAATTGTGCATGACACATGTAATATAAATTACATAATGAATATTAAATGTTGTGCACATTATATATCACATAATATGTACAATATATATTACATGTTACAAAGAAAGATAATGTTGCAACATATGATATATGTTGTGCACAACAAATAATATTTATTGTGTATTTTATATTATATATGTTGTGCACAATATATTAATAATTTTAACTTATTTTTTTTTGTTGTACACCAACTATTAGCCGTAATATATATATATATATCACAAATGCTTGGGGAATAACAAAAACCAGTCAAAACAGCCAATAATGACCCAAATAGCATTTTAATTATAAGTATATTTTTAATGAGCAGAGTGATTATAATCTAAATTCCTATTTATTGATTGATTTTTTATTGTGCCTCTAACAATGCTATATATATATATATATATTGATCGATGTCTTTTTCAAGAAAATAGTAAAATAGCATATTCCAGCTTGTGTTGGGTAATCGAAAACTCTACCATTCAAAGTATTGTTTACACTGAAACAATCTCACACCATATGTAATATAGGATTATATCCTTGTCTTTTTTGTTTACCACTTTTTCGGTTTTTCACACAGAATAATCAAATTGTAATCTTGCAACCATTGAGGGGTGCTTGGTGGAAACAAAATCCATGAAATGAATGTATGTTCACACCACAATAATATTACAATAGTATGCTTAATTAATTAATTAGTGTAATAATTGAAATTTATGCTATGTCATATTATAGCAAAATCAAAGGATCCAATTGCGCAGTTTGAATAGAAAAGCAAGGCAATGTAACCGTAAATCAAGGCCAAATTAATTAAATAGTATAAAAGTCAATCACTAACTAACAATGATATTTCCTTACCTTTTAGGACAAAATCTCAACACTAATATATGAATATGAGTTTTCAGAAAAGATAATTATTAGCTACTATATATTCTTAGGATTTAATTTTTTAACTAACAAAAGCTCACAGAATCCAAGTTAACGTTTCTCTACGCGCTTATCATCATCATTATTATTATTTTGATAAAATATTAGTATTGTTATTAGAGTTTAATTTTGATGCGTCCATGATTTAAAGATATTTTATATTATCGTCTAATTAAAATATTATGTTTGTATGACTTTTTCATATAGTGGGAGAGAGAAAATACAATCATAGATGATGTGATAGTATGTAATTAGATAAATATGTAAAAATATTTTAGACGTTCGGTATATGAAAATTAAATCATTTATATTATTAGAGTAATGCATACACTATAAAATATGATTACCTAATTTTTTAAAACTATAATTCAGATTTTAAAATGTTAGATTAATATAAGAATATGATTTAATTTTCATTCACCGTCGGTATATAATTCTTTTACATTTTCATCCAATCATGTTCTATATATTAGTCATAATTGCGTTTTATCTCTCAAACTACTTGAAAAGTCATGCTAACAAAGTATTTTAATTGAACGACAATGTATTAATGCATTAAAATTAAACTCTATATAAAATTATAAATTAGTTTAATAATTTTAAAAGTTAGAATTATTAAGTTAATTTTATTGTGACTAAAAAAATCATTTTCCATTTTAATGAAATCGTGTAAGCAATCTCGGGAACTGCTTTCAAAGCCTTGGCACTACTTGACTATCATCAGAACTCAGAAGCCACAACCTCTCTCACTCATTCATGTTCTCTGAGCATTCATCCATCCACCTAACAAATTAATGCACGCGCTTTTTAAAACATTGACAGATTCTTCCATTTCTGAACCAAACAAACAAAAAGATCACATACACATTATAAAGTTCTCACCTTTCTCTTCATTTTGAAACACCCCACATAAAAAATCTCAACCTTTTACCTGTTTCTTACAACCCCATTTCCCAGTTTTTAATTTTTTTTGTTTTTCAATCTGAAGGGTTCCTTAATCTGTGCTAGTTGTTTTGTTTTTCATCCATGAGTGTATCGAAGTACAAAAAGCTCTGTTTTCTTGTTGCTTTTTGGCTCTGCAGCCATGGAAGTTTTTTGGCTATGGTTTCATCAAGTGAGGACAGTGGTGAAAGCTCTAAGAATCTTGATCAGACACCAACTTGGGCTGTTGCTTGTGTCTGCACTGTGTTCATCTTGATCTCCATAACTCTTGAGAAGAGTCTTCACAAAGTTGGAACGGTAACTATCTCTCACCAATTCAAATCCTTTTCATTTTCTCTTTTTTTCCTAAAATAAAAGGAAGAAAATTTACTGAGGAGTTAGTTAGAATTTTGCTATGAGAAATTTCGAGAGAATGGTGTGACATTTTCTGTAAGATTTGACTGAAGGGTCTTCGATTTTTGAACTTATTTAGTTTTTTTTTTTTTCTGTGTAGTATTATTCTATTTGCTTTTGGTTTTTTTTGTCGTGTAGTTATAGTTATTTAGCACTATTTTTATTACTCTCTTCAATCCAGTGATGAAAGTTGAAAAATTTTAAGGGTTATGTGTTTCATTTCACTCTTGGGTTTAGCTAAGAACAGAGGAAGGGTTTTGATCGTTCTGTTTTTGTCCCATTTAGTTTAATTTGGTCACTATGGAATTTATATGGTTCTGTTCATGAATTATGAGGCTTTGACCCTTGATCATTGCGCTTGGAGAGTTTCATCATTTTTATTGAACTCTATTTTAGTATAAGCTAATCCAAGTGCATTTGTCTGTTCTTCATTTTCACTTTCACTTTCTAGGAATTTTGTTTCTGTGCAATTTTTTTATTTTTTGGTTGTCCCCTTTTGGAGCCTTTTTTTTGTCTTGTATTTAAATTTTGCTGAAAAATGTAAGACTACTTGACCAAGATTAATATGTTTCAAATTTTGTCAAAACATTTTCAAACTTGTAAGCATTTGAAGATTGAGGGATTGTTTTGTTTGAGGAGTTAAAATTTTTTATGGTGTGCAGTGTGCTTAGTATTTGGTTTGATTTTCTCAGTGGCTAAGAGAAAGGCACAAGAAGGCTCTGCTTGAAGCTCTTGAAAAGATCAAAGCTGGTATGAATTTTGCCAAGAAATTGTTAGTTATGAACTTGTGATGCTTATATATGAAGCCAAAACATTTTGACTCTTCTTGACTTGGTCTATTTTTCAGATTGATGTTGGCTAGATAGTAATTATTTCCTCGCATGTTCTCCAATTCTTTATTCATTTTTATGCAGAGCTGATGGTTCTTGGCTTCATCTCGTTGCTCTTGACTTTCGGGCAGAGTTACATTATTAGAATATGTATTCCTTCTAGTGTTGCAGACAAACTGCTGCCATGTGCGTTCAAAGGTTCTGACGATGAATCAAGTAGTGAGGAGAAACATCGCCGGAAACTTCTCTCCTATGATCGCAGATACTTATCAGAAGACCCTTCTTACAAGTGCAAGGAGGTAATTACATTTTGCTGGTATTTTCCAATGTTTTTCTCCTACATGATCAATAGTTGCTTGTCTAATAATTGTTAATTATAGGGACATGAGCCACTTCTATCCGGCAATGGATTACACCAGTTGCACATCCTCATATTCTTCTTGGCAATCCTTCATGTGATTTACAGTGCTGTCACAATGCTTCTTGGGAGACTGAAGGTCTGAATCTCTTTCTTTTAATACCCCAATTGTTTTCCCTGAGGGCGAGTTTTGGCACAATGGTAAGGTTGCAGCCTTATGACCTAGAGGTCATGGGTTTAAATCTTGGAAACTGCCTCTCTATAAAGCGAGGGCAATTCTACGTATATCTATCTTCCCTAGACCCCACCAGGTCGAAGCTTCATGCACTGGGATCTCAATTATTTTCCCATTCTGTGTATTATAAGGATGCTGAGTTGATACTCAAATTATGAATTCTTCTTATGCTTTGGAAGCATGATGTCCAGAGGATTTATATATTATGATCACTAGATTAAGTTTCATATAAGGGTTGTAACTTCTTGTAAACCATGACCAAATTAAGCTACATTATCAGCATATCAAAGAAATACTATTTAGATGGTAAAGAAAGGAATGTAACCATAGCATTTGCTCCTAGGATGTTATTATGGTTAGGTATGTGAGTATATGTTGGTGTGTTAATAATTAAATCTGAAAGCATTGCCATTTGCCATGCTCTTTTGTGTTTCTCAGCAATAAAGAGTTGGTAACTTAGTACGATGATTGAAAATTTCTTCTCTGCAGATACGTGGATGGAAAGCATGGGAGGAGGAGACTTCATCTCATGGCTATGAGTTCGCTAATGGTATGATGTCTAAAGATGTATTGAAGTGTTTCCATTAGTTTTGCTAATAAGTTCATTAGGTTTTATTTTGAAATGATTGCTTGCTTCATGCAATCTCATGCATATATTGGGTATTTGTGTGCAGATCCTTCAAGATTCCGGCTAACTCATGAAACATCATTTGTGAGAGCTCATGCCACCTTTTGGACAAGAATTTCAATCTTCTTCTATATAGTAAGATCCATTTTACTAATCTGCTGTATAATTTACCTTTTTTCATTTTTCAAGGTTGATGATTTGATTTTATCAACAAGATAGAGATACTGTTCAATTTGTTCAAAGAAAAAATAATGGGAGTGTCTTATTTGCACTATTTCAAGCGCAGCAAATTAGTCCATTGATGCTAATTTTTTTTAATGTTACTATCTATTCCATTTCGCCTATTTCAGGGTTGCTTCTTTAGACAGTTCTATAGGTCTGTGAGTAAGGCTGACTACTTGGCTTTGCGGAACGGGTTCATCACTGTGAGTCCTTCATTGATTCATAATATATGGTCTTTTTCATGCTGGGTTCACGACTCCTTTTTGACAGTGCATTTTGTCTAGGTCCACCTGGCTCCGGGAAGTAAGTTTAACTTCCAAAAGTATATCAAAAGATCCTTGGAGGATGACTTCAAGGTTGTTGTCGGAGTCAGGTAACAATCTTTTACAAAATGTGTTTGTAGCATTATGTTATGTACGGTTTGTCCGATAATAACTTGCTCTATATGCATACTCACCCTTTTGGACTATGTTGTCGACAGTCCTGTCCTTTGGGCATCATTCGTTGTCTTCCTTCTACTAAATGTTAATGGTGAGAAATTACTTTCCCAATGGATTTCTATGGAGTCAAAAATTTTGAGCTTGATAATTCAATTAATGAACGAATGTCAATTTTTTGTGATTTCCAGGATGGCATGCTATGTTTTGGGCATCCTTAATTCCTGTTGTTGTAAGTATTCCCGTTCTCTTCATAAATTAAGCAGAATTAAAGATCAGTTGAGACATATAATTACGAACTATTTAATTGGTCGCAGATAATTTTAGCTGTTGGTACAAAACTTCAAGCCATATTGGCGAAGATGGCTATTGAAATCACAGAAAGACATGCAGTTGTCCAAGGGATTCCTCTTGTTCAAGGCTCGGACCAATACTTTTGGTTTGGTCGGCCCCAGTTAGTTCTTCATCTCATCCACTTCGCTTTGTTCCAGGTATTTGAGGGAAACCATGTTTAACTCTGAAGACTAGAAGTTGAAAATGTCTTACCTTGAGGAAAATGAATATTACTAATGATATGTACATTATGCTGCTTACAAGATTAAGAATATAGCATATATTACCTTGAATTTTTTTTCTTTTGATAGATAACAACTCAAGAACAAACAATTTTCCTGGTTGTCTGAGTCTACGAGTTTCTATTCCATTGCTTCTAAGCTAAAGTATTTCGATGGATATGCTATTAAGCAAATTTTATCAAATTGCCTAGGTTACCATTCATACTAGTGAGATTAGTATTCTTTGAGAAAGTTTTGAATTTATCATTTATTAGTTAGTAGTAACTAACTGATTTTTTTTTTTCATTGTTCTTGCAGAACGCTTTCCAAATAACATATTTCTTGTGGATATGGGTACGATGACCCTTTCTACGCCTTAATCTTGAATAGACTCTTCTTGAAATTATGTGTGAGCTGCTGAATAATACAAGATCCGTTCTTTATTTGCAGTATTCTTTTGGACTGATAAATTGTTTCCATGCTGATTACAAACTCGCAATAGTGAAAGTAGCTTTAGGGTAAGTGTTAGGCCTACAATTCTCTTCCGCAATTCGATGGCTTGCCTTTATGTATATGCATTTCATACTTCAAATTGTTTTGTGCCTTTTATAAGAACCTGTGTTTGGTCGAAGCGAATCTCAGAATTGGAAGACGAATAGAAAGGCGTGAAATGTGTATAAGATGCACATCATAGACTAATCTCTGATGAATTCTTGTGTGGCTTTTTAAAGGGTTGGAGTGCTATGTCTCTGCAGCTACATCACCCTTCCATTATATGCACTTGTAACTCAGGTACTATATGTTTTTGTTTCCTTTCCTTTCTACTTTTTGATCAGTAGATGCTCCTGCAAGATTTGCTATGATTGGAACCATTTTTTTGTTGTTGGAAAATTCAACTTAATTGATATATATATATATGTGTATTATACTAAAACTTGATTTTCATGTGTTTATCCTTATTTACCATTATTTACACTTGCAAGTAATTTAAATTTTTCATGGAACACTAGTTGATGATTACTATCATGGTTAAGAGAAATTCAAGTAAAAGGAATGACTTAACCATGAAAATATGAAAAACCATAGTGAATGAAGAACTTGACAAGTAAATTTCGGGTCAAATACTCGTTTGTTCGTGTGTCATAGCTTGGTTCTATGAGATGAAATATGTTCTCTAACAATGGTGAACAATTTCCAGATGGGATCAAGAATGAAGAAATCAATATTTGATGAACAAACATCCAAGGCATTGAAGAAATGGCACATGGCTGTTAAGAAGAAGCAAGGAGTGAAACTAGGCAAGTCTAGTGTGAGAACCTTGGACGGAAGCACCATCGGTTCAACGACATTGCACTCCTCCGGGCCCACGCTACACCGTTTCAAGACCACTGGTCACTCGACGCGTACCGTCTCAAACTATGAGGACCACAATGGTGATGATGATTACCAATCCGATACCGAATTGTCTCCCATTTCACCGAGATCGAGCTTGATAGTAAGAGTGGATCATCATGAGCAAGAAGAATCAAAAGAAAATGAACAACATCACAATGTGGGAGAAACCAAAAATTAAGGTATCTTCACAAATTGCCACAAGAGGTTATTCTATTTAGCCATTATTTTTGAGTTTTTTTTTTTCACTTTTGGTGAGAAGCTCTTATTTTATTAGATTTATAGGTGTTAGTATATTTAAAACTATAGGCAATTTTGTATATTCTTGTTTTTGGTCCATGCTTTCAGCAAAGGCCCATATATAATGTAGCAAGTATTAGAGAACAGAATTGTTGGAATACAATTACCAAAAAAACCAAAAAAAAAAGAATAACTTTTGGATATACTATACTATTATTCTATATTAAAAAATGATTTGAGTTTGATTATTAAATTTTTTACAGGTAATCTGTAAATATTTTTGCAAGCGCGCAATGAGTGGAGGCATGTCTTGACCTTTAAATAAAACGAATTTTTTCTTAATCTAAACTTTAATGTAATTTAGTGATTAATTTTTATATAACAATGGTGTAAAGTTTTGCATTATTAGTTGATGGAAATTAAGGAATATGTTAAGTTATAGAAGATAGTTGCTATAGTGGGTGAAACCGAAACAAACGAGGAATCTTTGAGAAAGATTTTTATGAAAATATCTCTTGAGCTTGAATTGTATTGAAGATGTATAAAAGTGAATTTGACATAAGATTTTTTTGTTCTTTTGGGTAGATCACATTAGATATTTATATATATGAAGATTATGACATTACCATTGCTTAATATAGACAAATCATTTTCATGAGGAATAAGCAACACGTAAGTAACTTTTAGAGCTCATGCCATCTTGGATAAGTGATTTACATAATACAAAGAAAACAAAAGCATAAACATATTTTTTTTCATATTTTTTAAATTTTTAAGAGAATACATTGTAAATTAAGAAAAAGGTATATATAATTTCATATATATCAACTATTAGATGGAATATAACATCTTACTCAAGTAAGACTCACACTTCTCCTAGTGATTAATAGCCAACATAGGGGTCAAGATATTTTTTGTACACATTTTCTATTTTAGCGCCCGAGGTTTTGACCACACGACCACTGTTGACTTAAATGATAATACATATCTTAACATGTCATAGTTTTTTTGCCCCTCTTTTGCTTTCTACAATTAAAGAGAAGGCTCAAGAGTCTCCATAGTAGAGAGGAGCAGCCTCATTAACACAAGTCATATAATTTTTTTGCCTCCTTTGGACTTTGCTGACAAGGATTGTGTTGGTCTATCTAAATTCGATATACATTGATCTTCCAAAACTTCCTAGCCTTTCCTAAAAAAATAGTTCCCAATTTGATGAACATTACAAAACAAACAAATGACTCAGAGAAAAGGAAATATAAAATTTACACACTTTGAACAAGAAGGAAGCTATCTATAACAAAATGACTCAATCAATCATGAGACTTAACACATGCAATTGATAATTAGTTAAATTTTTTAAATATTTAATCAGATATTTAATCTCTAATATATCGTGTATATGTAGAGAATCTTGTTACTAGCGGTTTATTCTCTTAAATATAGTTCATATTTTAAAGAGATTAATCACTTCTATCGAAAATGTATAATTAGAGAGATTTATCTTTTTTTTTTCTAGTTGGCTAGAAAAGCAATAATGTTTGTTGTATAACAGAAATATGTTCAACTATTATCCAACGTGTGTTATATATATTATGGAATATATGCTATATATGTATAACACATATCCATATTGCACACATTAGATGCTGATTAGACGTATTTCTGTTGTACGATAAATATTATTGCTAGAAAAGTGACACATGGTGCAGTGTGGACACAGAGTGCAAAATTAAAGGGGACACCTTTCCGCTAATATCACTTTCTAATGTGGCTAGGATTGATGTGAAGGCAAAAAAAAGAAGGGTAAGGTTTGGCTTTAATATCTATCACTCATTGATTTAATTGGATCTAGGTTTTAAATTTGGACCATTACAAAATACAAAAAGTATTGTTGTGAAATGAAAAGGGAATAGGGGACCCTACTGTGCTAGACAATAGCACATGTTGAAATGAGGCTCAAATGTGGCTTCCACATCAAAACGGGAAAATGCTTTAAATTTCAAACATGTGGAATGAGGCTTAGTGGTTCACTCCTCAAAGTGGTGTGGGAAAAGCCTAAAGCTTTCACAAGAGGCACACACTCTATGTATGAAATCCATGGTTTTAATTTCACATGGTATATTCTTTTGGTCACAAGAGGCACACACTACTTAGGTTTTTGTACTTTGAGGTACATTAATTAAAATGGTACCAAATTTAATTTCAATCATTTATTAATTCAATAATGATTGTCGTACAACAGAAATACGTCCAATTAGTATCCAATATGTGTTATACATAATATAGAATGTGTGTTATATGTATAGCACATGTACGTATAACACACATTTCATGTTATGTATAACAAACGTTAGATACTAGTTGAATTCTTTGGTTGCATCTATGATTGAGCATTAGGTTACATATAGAGAACCCTTTATGTATTGGGAATTCAATTGATTGCTTTAATTTCATGAGCAATTATAGGAATGTTTTCTTATCCATAAAGTAGATATAGAACATATAAAAATAATCTTTATATTTTCAAGAGCATTGCTAGAGGTACAACAAAAAATCAGTCAAAACAGTCAATAAATATGAATTTGGGTCACAGTCACCAATCCCATTAAAAATATACTCATGACTAAAATGTTATTTGGGCCATAAAATGTTAAATGAACTTTATTGATTGTTTTGACCGAAAAAAGTATTATTTCCCGAACATTTTGTGTATTTTCAAATGGTACACCATTGAACAAGATCCACATTATTAAGTTAATCTCATTTGTTCCAAAATTATACACTTTTTAAAAAAAATTACACTCATATATTCAAATAATCCAAATTAAAAAAAAACAGAGATTTTTTATTTATTTTTTCAAGTATATATCATTGTACGAAGTAAGAGTTAAATAAATGTAATAATTATTTTCATGAAAAAAGGAGATTGTGTTCCTACAAATAGAATCCTAATAACGCCTTATATATATATTGCGCTAGGACTAGGCTTCAATTATTTCCAACTACCATCAATGTTGTTTTTTACTTCTTTTTTGGCTAATTAAGTAGGGAAAAGAAAAAAGGGTTTCTTTAGATATTGGAAGATCGAATTTATCTAAAGAAATAATGAACAAGATTCAAGATGTGACATCTAGTGGATGAAAGAAAATAGACACTACTATTGTTTGTTTAAAGTGAGGCTTACAATGTTTAACAATAATAATCTTTTTCATAAAGATAGAATAACAACACTACCTAGCTTAATTAAAAATACACATGATTCTCCAAAAGAAAAGAGAAAAAGAGCTTATTTTCTTATTGTTAGTTTATTTTCTAGCATCATGTTGTCCCAATAGAAAACCATTAGAATCTCAATAAATTGTCAATACTAACCATAATCCATAGTTATTAGAACCGAATCAGTGATCGACTCGATCAAATCACTAGGTCACTAAATTAGTTGTTCAACTGATGAGTCAGTTGTTCATCCTATTAAAATTAAATACATAAATATAATATAATATTATATGAATATTATCATATACTATATATTATTATTTGCACGATTGATATAAAATAACAAGTTGAGTAAACTTAGTGGTGGAAGCGCTTCTTCTTATTTTTCGATCGAAGGTTGGTTCAGTTCGATTAGTGATAACAATATTGATATACTAGCATTAACATAATAATTAACACATTACACGTGTAAATATTCATTTTAGTTTATAAGAAATTTATCTAGAAAAATTTAAGATTAGAAAATTTCAAATTAATCATATAATAAGAATTCAATAAAGAGAACAGGTTTAATTTGGTCTCTTTATACATGTTTATACAATTAAAAGCACTGAAAGGGCTACAAGGAAAGATCAAATTGTCCTATATTTTTTGTATTTGAGGGACAAAACATGTAATTTTTAAATCTTGAAGGATTAATTTATATATCTTTTAATTTATACATCCATTATGTGAATAATTCCAAGTGAAAATTGAGAATAGTATTGAATTGCTTTTTTGTTGTTTTCCGAGAAACATGAAAATGAAAGGGAAGCACTTGCTATTCTTAGTTATATTTAAAATTATCAACAAAGAAAAGTGTGGATTTGAGCGCCTGATAAGTTGATAACACAATCAAGTCTTGTAAGATTCTGCATCAAACACTAATCTTCTAATTTATTGGTACAATTCTTGTCTTCAGAATTGGGATAAAGATAATGTTGAATGCCATTCTCAATTTATTGCATGTTATCCTCTTTTCATATTTACATTTGGCTTTGGACGATGAACTAATTAATTCAAAGATGAAAATTATTGATATATTTGAGTGAAAGTTTTTTAATAAATGGAGGATCACTAAAAATTTTTTTTAAAAAAAGTCTTCTAACATAAAAAAACTACGATCAAATACAAAAATTTTAGTATTGCATTCAAATATAAACTAATTTTATACTGAAATATAAGTTAATAATCATAACTTTCTCAAAAGATTTATTTAGAAAAATTAATTTAAAAAATATATTTTTTTATAAACTCCACTAAAACATTCCTATATATGCAATAATCAATGATAATAAATATATATTTGTATTAAATGTATTTAAATAGCTTAATCACTAAGAATATCAATTTAAAGTTGGTATTAATGTGTGTCCCTTTCCCTTACCCACAACACATTTGCCCTTCATAAGTAGTAGCACATCACGCAGAGACAGTGAGTGAACCAAACCAAACCAAAACACAATTTCCTTCTTCACTTCAAAAGTCTCTTATGAGTTGAGTCAAGTCATCTCCACTCTCTCCATCACTATTCTTATCCTCAAACAACATCACAACACAAACCATAGTATCACCTAACATATCATTAATTAATTCACTTCCTTCTCTCATCTCACAACTATATAACTACCCACAAAACTCATTCTCCTCTTCCTAAACCGAACACCCATCTTTCTCTAAAAAAAATTTGTATCAATTTAATTCAAAATTTTCTCACTTTTTCATTCTCATGACTCGAACTCTGAGAATCCTTGAGTCTGCTTCTGTTGACGCTGTGCCGCCAGCAGAAGCAGCCTCTGTGGAGTCTGACTTTGTTGTCATCCTGGCAGCTCTCCTTTGCGCTCTCATATGCGTCGTTGGCCTCATCGCCATGGCCCGCTGTGCCTGGCTCCGCCGTGGCCCCGTCGCTGGTGGAGCCTCGCCACGGCGGCAGGCACTCGCTAATCGCGGTCTCAAGAAGAAGGTCCTCAATTCTCTCCCGAAGTTCACCTATGGTGGCGGCAAAGATAGCTCTGACGACGGTGACAAGAGCAAGTGGGTGGTGTCGTCGGAATGCGCGATTTGCTTGGCCGAGTTTGCCGCCGCCGACGAGGTACGGGTGCTGCCTCAGTGCGGCCACGGATTCCACGTGGCGTGCATTGACACGTGGCTTGGATCACACTCTTCCTGCCCTTCCTGCCGCGCTCTCCTCGTCGTCGCCGTCACAAGGTGCCAGAAGTGCGGCCAGTTCCCGGCAGTTGCAGGCGGCGGCGTCGCTATGGTGGCGGTTGTCGGCGGAACAGAGTCAAAGACTACCGTTGGTGGTGGCAATGTCGGTGCTGCTGCTAATTGTAGTAATAGCAACAATGTTAACTATGACTTCTTGCCTTGAAATTTTATAGTTTCTTTTTTAAAAAAATTAAATTCATAGTTTTAAAGTGTGGTTGTAGTTGTATTGTAGCAATCGTGACGGTGATGCGGTGTTTGCAGTCGTATGTCGCGACAGGCCGGACTCATGTCACAATGTAAGTTTGGAGCCTACTGAACAGTAATATTACGTCACAATTGTAGTTATAAGCACGTTTGAAGGCCATCTTTGTATGTATCTGTAGATTTTACTTTTATTTTAGTTTTTTTGTTTTGGCCCTTTAAGCAAGCTTATCCGAATAGATTGAAGTTGAGTAATTTTCCTCTTTGTTTATGTATAGAAGATAAATGAGTAATTTTCTCCGGTAATTAATTTCAAACTATAAGGTCTAGTTCATGATCTTATATATTATTATTATCTATATTTATCTTATTATTATCTTTATCATAATATTTTTCTTTTACCATTTACAAGCTTTCTTAGGGGACAAGATCTTTATAAGAGAATCTTAATCCTGTTCCTCCATTAGCTTATAAACTTTTAAAATCGTAGTTGGTTTCCTACAATAATTTTGTGTAGTCCACGTCCTTTTTAATTTGTTGTTCATACGCTGTCATGATATGAAATTGGAGGTATACCTTATAATTATGGGTTGTTTTATAACATGATATCTAATGGCCTAAAGGTCTAGCTTTTAAAATTTATTCATTCTTCTTAAATCAAAAAATAATTATATCTTAGCATAAGATTTATCGTTTTTGTGTATGTTTATTGTCTATACTTCTAAGAAAGACATTTAGACGAGAGAGCGTATATGTATTACATGTAAAATCATTCAGGTAGCGTTTGTTTGGGGTGTACAGGACACAAAATACAGTACAAATTTTTGTGTCTCTTGTTTGTTTGGGTTGGACAGATACAATACAGTTTGTACTTGTACAAGTTTTTATTGTATTTTGTGTCCATTCTCTAGGTAGGTACACAAAATACAGGGCCTAGTACAGAAATTTTAATAAATTTCTATACCAAGCGTACCCCTGCCATTATTTCAATATTTCACTTCCTGCCCCTCTCACAACATGTACAGCCTATTGATAAGTGTTCTGCATAAATTGATAGCATTAAAAGCTATCATAGATAATTACACATGGAAGTATTTAAATTGATAATTAATGATTTTAATAAGTATTTAAAAAAATGATATCAAAATAACAAAGCACAAGGAAGAGAACCGATCACACTTCATAGCCAAAAAGAAAAATATTTACAATAATTTAGTAATAAATCAAAGTGTCAGACAACAACAAACCTTTGTCTTGCTTAATTTGCGCTTAAGAACGAGGAAGATTAATAATAGGGATTTTAATTTGGGAATTTTTGGTTTTTAAACTTGAAGGGTGATTTGGACCTTTATTATAAATTATATGTATTGTACTATAAGACAAACATAAAACAATACAGAAAATACAGGTACAAAGTGGTTCTGTACACCATGAAACAAATACAATACACAAAATTTACTGTATTATATTGTATTGTACCTGTATTTCTGTACTGTATTGTACAATTTTGCAAACTAACGCTACCTCATGTATTTTTAAGCCAATAAATTTAAATTTTGAAAGATAGTTTTATTATAGGGTGAATTCCCCCTCAATTAAATTTTTAATCTATAAAATAAAATAGCCCTCACCACATATTCGTGCAAACTAAGATTTCATGAATAATAAAATATGAAATTCTCAAACTCCTCACTTTTAAAATAAGTAAATAATATATACACATTAGCAGAATAAAAAAATGAAAAAGAAAAAGTAGCAAAGGTTATGAAAGAATACAAGAACATAAATGTTGATTAGTGTGAGAGTACCGGCAGTATTTTGCGGCAACAAATATGAGAGACTTGTAAAAGAAATATTATTTTCTCATTTCTTGATTTGTTTGTTTGCTTGCTTTCATCAGTGTCTTAAATTTTCTTCTCTTCTACTTTCATTTATTTTTCTTTTTGTAATTTGATTTATCGCATGCAACAACTATTTTAACGATAATACTTGTTATACAACAGAAATAAGTTTAACTAGTATTCAATGTGTGCTATACATAATATATAATATGTGTCATAAGTACATGTAATATACATATGACACATAATACGTATTATGTATAGCACACGTTGAATACTAATTGAACGTATTGCTGTTGTAGAATAAACATTACTGCTATTTTAATTTGTAGTTATAATTTTGCCCTCCTCGTTTCACTAGGATTTGATACAAGTATATCGAACATTTCTACCATAAAAGAGACTTAAATAGTAAAATATTTCATGGACATTTTGGTAATAAATTATATAATGCAGTCTTAGTTACTTCTATAAATTAATGACGTGAGCAGTTTCAACACTCAGTCTTAACTTCAAAGTAGAGTTAGTCCAAACTCTAGAGTAGAGTTAGTCCAAACTCTAGAGTAGAGTTTTAGTAACGTAACATATGCTTAATATATGGCCTTCCACTGCTAGCTGGTAGCATTCACTAGCGAGCTTAACATAATGGCGGCTGAAATTATTGATCTCACAGGCTCCCCTCCACCATCACCACCACCTTCCATGCCATTGCCAAGCATCTTCAACTTTGTTGTTACTAATTCAATTGAGCAAGTTCAATTTGGGAAAACGTTATGATCCAATAATAACCCAAATTTCAATTTTCTTTATACCAACCAACAACATAGTGTACGATCGACTCTAATGTCAAGGCATGCTTATGAATCCATTAGGGATCATATCCACCAATCAATAGAAACACATACTAAAAAAGTTTTAACAACTCCAGTTGTGTTGTCGCGACCTTCACGCGGCCACACCTATGAACCCTCTCAGGATGCTACTAGCTTCCAATCCAACATGCATGGTGATCAAATAGCTACAGTACTTTAGCCGGATCTTGAAGCAAATGCACACCTATTTTCCCATGGACCTAAGCACAAGGAGACATGGACTCCGAGAGATCATGAATTTGTGTCTTTCTTCGACCTTAATCTATTTTTTTTTTGTTTTCAGCCAACATTAATTCTCTTATTTTTGGCTATACCATTATACTTGAATTTTCACTACCATAATTGACGCTACTCTTATTTTTTGAAAGAAAAAAAATAATGGATGGGCAAAATTTTCCTCATTAAATCATTCTTATGATTTCAAATGAAAAAGTGTTCTTATGATTTTTCTTCCAAATGGTGTAATGTTGCTCATTTGTTGTTTAATTCCTTGATTTTTCTGACTTTGTTACCATTGTTTTTGAAGAAGAAACAAAAAATGTTTAAAAGTCATAATCTTTTGTCATAAATAATTAAGCAATCAGTAGAATAATGCAAATTAGTCTTATCATCGAATTTCATCATTATTCAACAATTATCAAGTATTATTCAATTGAAAATTGTGTTTAACATTACTAAATTCTTTGGTTTTTGATAGGAAAATTAATCATTCTTTGTGCTTGCATTTTTTTTCACTATTTATGTAGGTTATTTGTGATGGGGATAAACAAGTATGGAAAAGGGTGTTGGACAAAGATTGCAAGATATTTTCTAAGTAATAAGACACACAACAAGTTCATAGTTATGCTAATAACTTTTTCAAGAACACACCATCAACACACTTGTACAACTTAAGGAGAATGAATAGTAACTCTGCATATTCCAATGTTAATTTCTCTAATGCTGCAAGGAACAACAATGAGAAAAATCTCATTATTGGTGATACATCACCATATAACAACGTGATGCCTAATTTAGTCAATAATACTAATTATTATAATTATAACGATGAGCCAATTAGGAAGACCCTCGTGCTATTCCTATAGAAAATAGAGCTGAATAATTTCTCTCTTAAGTTCAATTTCAACTATTTGTCGAAGCTAACACCTCCAACAATAACGACAACAACTATGAAGAAGTTGATTTGGAGTTGCGATTGGGAAGAGGACAGTGAGATGAGATAGTTTTATATTTGTGTTTTTCTTCCAACGGGGAAAAATTATGTAGTGCGTCTCACTCTTCTGTTAGCAAGTTAGCACTAAATGTATCGCACCTTTTTGGTTTTGGTTTTTCCTTAAGTTGTAACTCTTTTTTTTTTGTTTTTTGTTTTGTTGTGATGAAAAAACGTTTGCTTGTGTTATCGACCGTAAGTGTTCATTTCAAATTATGTGTTTTCCTTAACTTCATGCAATAAAATTTGTCATATATTAGTTTTTATTTTGTATTATTTTGTGAAATTAAAATATCCACTGTCGGACTATCATACGTTATCAAGTTAGCTAATAGATATATTTTTAATTCATTAATTTTTGAAATATTTCAATTCATAAAATTTTAATAAAAAAACATTTTATATTACAAATAGGCCTCTCTTATATCCCTTACTTTTTTTATTTTTCTTGAAAGAAATTTTTAATATGTTTGATTTTTCTATTGTAATTCTCTCTAAATTATGATTTTTATAAAGGAGATTTCCTTTATTATTCTTTTTATATAATTTTAGAGTCACAAATAAAATTCTAAACCAGTTACCAAGAAAGGTGAGCAAGTTTGATTGAAGGTTTGATCCTAATAAGATATGAGTTTAAATTCCTCTAACATACTTGAGTTTGATCTATGTCTTTATAAAGTTTCTATATTCAATCTCTGTTAACATACAATGTTGCTCCTCCATATTAGGTTTTGGACATTTTATAATCCATCTAAAAATATTTTCTGAAAAATTGGGGTCTTATCCCACCTATTTAAGAAATAAATCAAATTCATGCTCAAAATATATTGAAGTCATATATATCTTTGTTGAAAGTGTTTCAATATATTGTATTGAAGTCAATAAATAATATAAATGTCATTGAATACTACCCACATCATCCACATTTATTATATTGCTTGGAATTCGGTGGCTAGAAAAAGTTTTATCTCCATAAACCCATCATCAAAATCAGGAAGAGTAGCTCATGAAGACTCACACATTAAACACGTTATATTTTTTAAATTTTCTTATTTTTCTATTTCCTATTTTATAATAATTTTTAAGAATACAGATACATATTGTATGATTTTTTAAAAAAATATTTGGACTTAAAGTCATTTTATTGATTAATATGACTATATGATTATTTTTTTTATAACTATGACTATATGATTACTTTAACATATATTGTGAACAAAATCCGTAGTAGATAAGTATTTAAAAAGGAGGAATATTATGTATATAATAAAAATTATACAATACTTATACAATAATCATATTTATTATTGGAATGCATTAGTTTGGATAGAAGAGTAAATTCATATTATAATTCAACGGTGAATATGATTGTTGTACAAGTATTATATAATTTTTATTGTACACATAGCAGTAGTAAAACTAAAAACTAGAGTAAAAATTAAATGTTATATACTTTAAAATATAAAATTACATTATTTTTGTAGATACGTTATAAAAATAAAAAACTATACACTTTATGATTAAAAATTACTCATTTTTTATGCAAACTATATACTTTAAAATATTTTATAACTTTTTAAAGTAGTATAAAATTAAAAACTATAATTTTTGAGATATTAAATTTAGATTTTTTTACCTAAAGTAAAAATTAAAATGTGAAATTAGACAAAGTTGAATTACAGAATACGAGCGTACAGCCTGAACCAAATCTTAGCCCTTCAATCCTAACCTTGTGCCTACAATTCTCGTTTGCAACCAAAACATATCGTACAGCTTGTTTATAATCAAATTGAAAATAGAAAAATCTTTCATTAAACAAACGTTACTTATTGTCAAATGTCAACGCAAACAATAAATTACAATTACAAGATTGGGAACGGAACCTCAACAAATCTTGCTCCTACTCAATTTCTTCGACAGGAAGTACTAAATATAACTTACAAGTCCATCATCATTCTAATGTTAATTTTTCACATCATAATGTCAAAGTAATTTCCCACCATTAATTTTCTTATATCTTCAAAATCAATGGTGAGAGATCACACGAAAAATAAACATGAAATAACAAATTCTGTGGTAGTACTCACTTTTTCCTATGACGATGAGTTCCTAATTCTACCACGCCAGAATTTTGCAAAATTGACAAGATTCTCCTATCTATGGAAGGAAGAACATGATGATGGGCATTTTATTACAAAGATTCTGGACTAGTAGACGGTCTGATTATTGCTGGCATTCGAGTTTTCAAAGATCTGTTCTTGGGTGTGATGGACATTTTGTTCAAGTCAGGGTCGAAATTAAGACCTTGGACGCTCACCATCATGTCATCTTCAATCATATCCTTCACATTCATGTCGACAAACTCATCGTCCGATACATCACTGCCACTATCGCTGACTTCGTCATAGTCGCCATCGTACGTAGTTTTGACCTTTGACCAGCGAACAAAGTGCGGCCTAATGTAGCTGCAGGGAGTTTACATAGAAAGATGGAGTAAGGACCAAAAAGCAAGAACAATGCAAGATTCAAAAAGGGTAATGTTCGGTTTAGGGTAGCATTTTTTTCTAATCAAGGGGTTACAAACCTTTCGCTTTTCTTGAGTAGACATGGATCAAATGGGAAGAACATGTCAAGTCTATCCATCCCACCAAAAGCGCTAGAAAGATCAGAGTCCAACATATCATCAAAAACAAAGGATTCTGCTGACATGAAAAGATGAGCAGCCTTTGATTGTCTAAGGAATTCGACTACTACAGTCGGCAAACAAACCTGTTGGAAAAGTTTAACTTTAGTTAAGAAATGTTAAACAAGGGCTAGAGGAGAAAATTTTAATCAAGATGACCATAGTCTTTGCCCCTTGACTGTAAATGGTTATAGTCGCTCCCTTTATTCACATAAAAAACACCGTTTTAAACAAACCATCACAGCTTTCTTAAAGGTTACTTACCTTCAAAGGACTCAATTTATGTCTCAAGATTGGTTCTATGGGCAAGTTGAGAAGTTGGACTTTGAGCCTAGGGACATCCATCAACGACCTCATGCGAAAACATAGAACGTACATGATCGCCTGATCACCAAAACTAACGTAATGAAAAACAACTCAACTAACCTCAAAAGAAGATAAAATAGGTAGTTTCACTTCGTAGTCCAATTAATAACAAAGCATATAGTTAACCAGACATTACATTTGCAGTACCCCTCCTAGAATGCTAATGGAATTACCTGGCAACCAGAATAGAACACTTGGTGTGCTCGTGGGTTCATATCAATATCATGTGACTTGCAATAAATAGCACACCAATCTACCAATCTGAAAACTCAAACAGGAAATCACATCAGTTAATGTCATTTTCTATATTATATGACAAAAAAATAATTTGGTAATGCAAAGAAACTAGGTACGTTTCCAAACCTTTGTAAGATGCTAGCAACCAATGCAGCTGAAAGAAACTTGGCACGGGACAAATAACTAGCCAGATAAGCAACAGCACTCATCCTGTGATAGATAAAGACAACAACCAGTGACACAAGTTACATTTTAATAATCCTCGGCATCGTATGCATCACATTACAGCTTCATAGAAGTCTAGTTTTGTTAAAAAGGAACAAATATTTTAATACTGAAAAAAAGCAGATTTAATTAAATAATTGAATTATACGTTCTGCTGCTGTGGCCACCATTTTGAGACAACAGAAACGTAAACCCATGCCATAGGATATTTACAAATTGTTAAATGTGGTTAGTTTAATCATGCAGTAGCTATATTTAGCTAGAAAACTGAACATATTGTCAAGTTTGAAAACCTGATCAAGTGAAAGGGAGCATACCAAGTCCAATTCCCCTAATAGCTATAAATTAGTCTTGTTGGCGTGGTGAATTTAATTCTCAAAACAAAATGCAAAATCGACATTACCTGGTAATAGGGGGGTTAAGACTGCTAACAAACATATCTGCAAGAACCATGGCAAATTTCACACCGCAATCTTCAGGATCAAGTGCACATGAATAGAACATCACAAACTGCAGTGAAATAAAGGGAGTGACAATTTATTTTACAGGGGGGAAAAAGGAACAGTTAAAATGAAAAAAAAGAAGTACCTGAGTAAATTTTGACTTGTATGCATTCAGTACAGTTCTTTGAAATGATTTCAGGAGAACATCAAATACCTAATCAAAGTATTCAATGAACACATAAAAGTTAAGTATAATAGGAAGTCATACACATATATGCCATGTTTGGGTGGGTTCTTATATTACAAAAATACCTCTGACAAACGGCCACGGCTTTGACAGGATTCAAGATGCAAAAAAGTCAGCTCAATTAGGCTATCTAATTTCTCAACAACGACATTCCCAAGTAAACTTTTCCGTTTTAACACCTCAGTAGCAGGCTGTGAAAAAATGAAGATAAAAATCATGAGATGAAAAATAGTCATAGAAGACAAATATTACAGAAATGCATATTTTTACTAAAAAAGTACTGATATGTTTTGATGAATAATTTATTACCCAACTTGAATTACACAATGAATGAAAGGTGAAAATATATAGCTTAGAGAAAAAAAAAACAATCATTTTTTTTGTTAAAAGAAGGGATAAAACGTTTACCCAATAGAAAAATAATTATATCCCGCAAAAATAGTTTCTAACAAATCGGTATACTTTCAAAACAATGGTGAACAGCCAGTAAGACCAGCATACTTGCAGCAAATTCTCACAACTATCAATCTCTTGAAAGGGCACTTATCCCTCCATATAGGATAGCACCTCGGAAGGAAAGAAGTCACTAAAAGAAAAAAGGTCAAATGATTACTGTTGATCAGAGGAGAGGGTGTCTCAACACATCAAACTTAGGTTGTGTGAGACAGACCAAAGACAAATTAAGACATGACAAGACATATCTAGAACGGTTGCATCAATACTTAACATGGCAAGATCACTTCCTGCTGAGGTATATATCAAGTACAAAGAGTAAAGTACCTGAATTCAATGAAATTTTGCCACTTCATAAAGCCACTTAAACCTTACCCACGGCCTGATGTAGCCAAGCTTGAGTAACACTCAGCTTGGCATGTTAGCCTGAAAGAGGCAAAGATCAGAATAAGGCCCTTCATATTTGATAGGGCAAATGGCTGCTTTAGCAGCCTTGTAGACATTTACATGCATGCTCTGATAAAATCACTCCACCCATCCAACTTCGTTTTCAGCTAAAATTGGATCTTCCAACTGTCCTTACCATCCAACTTCCCTTTATTGCTAAGAAGATGATGACAGATGTAATGAAGAGGAAAAGGAACAGGTACAATTGTGTTAAAACCATACAAAGGAGCAATCATTGCACTAATCAAAAGGCAAGTGGCCCATTTAAGTTCACATGCATGAAGAATTATCGTACTTTAGACAGCAATGCTGGCCAGACAGAATCATGCACAGATTCACTATACAATCCACCACTAGCTCATCTACAGGTATTGGTGTTTGTTTGAAGAAACAATCATACCAATCAACTAGTTAAATTTCTTAACCACAAAATTTCAACCCATAACGAGTCTTTTTCTGCAAATTAAACTAAAACAGGAATAAGTTACATTAACCTTCTTTTGTCCATTCCACATAACATATTCAATCGAGTCGACCATTCGACCAACGAAATCCTAGGGAATTTTTTGGCTACTCATCGTCAAATTTAAATTTGAAGATTAGGGAATCATGAGAGCATAATTTATTCAAGCTTGAACAATTAGTTTTCACAAAACAACAAATCAGACGTCAAGTAGAACATAACGTCACTTAACAACACACAAAATGTATAAACAAGGCATGACAGAGTATAAACCAAGCAAGCACAAAAAATAGATTTTCCTCCCTCAAGCAGAACCGCATAGTGCTTGCTAAGCAGTAAGCTCAGGTGGAATTAGATAAACGCTATCACCAATCAAGAGGAGCACATTCTTTATTTTCAAAATATAGTTATAATAACAGCAACATGAACTCTAAATAAAATAATAAATTATATAGACCTTACCATATTATCATACCCCTCATCCACATCTGCAAATTCAGCATCTTCTAACTCCATTTCAAATATGCATTTGGCATCTTCTTGCAAGATGCCATCCCATCCAATTTCCACCTGCAACAAAATCAAATGAAATTAATTTAATGATCAAATGAACAAGACTTCATGGTAAGATTAAACAACTTACATCCAACTCTATCATCCTATCTACAAGTGCAGGCAGCATTGTAATGCCAACAATTTCTCCAATTGCACCACTCTCTAGCCTTAACATGTTCTCCACATACATGACAATCTCCTACAAGCAACAAAAGAAGCAGGTAAACTTTGATGAAATGGAACATATTCACTAAGTGGAGTTAGTACTAGCAAAAACCAGTTGCTTAAACTCACAGCTTCCTTGCTGAAGACACCCGGCATCCTCTGGACAACTATTGGAGACAGGCGCAAGGGGGCAAGAGGCACCAAATCAGCTATGGCTTTGAAAGCATCATGGACCCTAGACAAAACTCTATTTTTCCTTTCAATTCCATTCTCCTGCTTTAGACCATCCATGAGGTAATAAGGTGGCACAAAGCTTTTCACAAGCATCTCCAAACACCAATCAATATATTTCCCATTTGAAGCAGCCTTCAAAGAACGGAACAAATAAATACATAAGTGCACAAACCTAGTAAAACTTTACAAATGGCTCCATATTACAAATATCAAATTGGCATAGCAGTAAAAGACCCCATACCAAGGATATGATCAGTTCAAGCAGTGCATCCATAACATCAGTTCCATAATTCCACAAGCTCATCCTTGATACCTGGCCAGAAAATCTTATCAGCAGCAATTACATGCATAAATTATCCTTCACTCATCAAAAACTACAAATCAACAAAAATAAAGTGCCAAAATAAATTAAGCACATATGACTAGTAAAATATTAAAAGAACTTACGGCAAAAAGAAGAGCTTCATGATGAACAGAATCTATGTACGACACTGTTCCAGAAAGTGCCTTTAAAGTTGTCTGTAACCACATAATAATAGCAATATATAACAAAGCTTGATTAGAACTATGTCTAAACAACAGAAAACAAAAAATGTAACATAATGTGATTAATCTCACATTTCACCTTTATGTATTATAACTTAGGAACTTACCACAAGCAAAGCAACCTCTTCATGATTAAGATTCTTCTTCGGGTGCAAATATCCAACAAGTTCATCGTAATTCTCTCTATCACCCTGAGACAGAGATTATAAAACAAAATCCAAAGTCTTAACTATAGTAAATTTTAAAAAATTAAAATAAGAACATTAAAAAAAACGTTATGGAAGATTCTAGAACAATTTTTTTACCATCGTGACTGAAATAAGAGCGTCCCTAACATGACGAATTAGCTGCAAGTCGTTGAATTCAGTGTTATCCATCTCAGGAAACTCTTGACTCTCACTCACCGTCGTCACTCTTCCCATGCTCAAAATCAACAAACACAAAACCCTTAACAAAACCTAAATTACACAAAACACAAAGTATTTAGTTCATATGCATGTAAAAGTAACTCCACACTTCCAGTCATGTGATGACACATGATCAATCTTCAAAGTTTTGAAGAACACAAGCATGTGAATTAATATCAAAAGCAAAACAGGAAGAGAATAAACTGAATAATCAATCAATTCGGGAAAATAAATCGCAATCGCTATGATACTAAAGAAAAAGAATTATAAAATCAACGAATTAATTTGTGGCTTACGGAGTGATGAAAATTGTTAAGGTTGCGTTTGGCTACGACGAGAGAAGAGAAGGATGAGGAAGTAATGGAAGATGAAGCTGCTACCTCTCACTTTGTGGAAGCAGAAGCAATGATCTAAACAGAGGAAGCAGCAGCAATAACTTATCCATTCAGTCCAAATAATGAAATTAAAATGTTTAATTGACATTAACATACATGATAGCATGATCGATCATACCTTAGCAATAGGCAGCAGAAGCAAACAGAGGAAGAGCCACCGGAGCCGACGCCAGTGGCTGGCGGCAGGCGGCGGCGAACAGGGAAGGAGAAGAAGAAGAAGCACCGCAGCAGGGAAGAAGCTACAATGGTTGTGACGGCTAAAGAGGAAACAGCAATCAGGGTTTTGAGCAATGAGAAACTCACCTTTTATATAGGTATCTTTTTTAAATTTTTTTTTTTTTGGTTTGCACTTTTTTAATAAAAACTTAATCAGAAAATTTTGATTTAAAAAAAATAGCAAGTCCACAAATTATAATATGTAATATGTAAAATGTATACTTTTTTTTTTTTTACTGGATCAATATTATCCTCCAGCCTAATCTGTCATAGTGTGGAGCTCTATTTAAAGGTTTAATCGCTAGACACAAGGTGGAGATCGAACCGACCCTTGCTTAATCGACAAGTGAGCTAACCACTTGATCAACCTAAGTTGATTATATGCGCAATATATATGCATAATATATATAACATGTTACACTTATCATATAACATATCATAACATGTGATGTGATATATGATATATATAATATGCGATATATGGTGTGCCAACGTGTAATATGTTTTGTACATTTTATAATACACATTGTATATAACATAAATATTTTGACTATTTTTCATTATATACCTATATTAATGCTCAAAATTAATATATACATTTTTTTATTATTTTGGGTCGGAATATAAATACCTTGATAATTTGTCTTTTCTTTTTGTTATCTTTTTACTATTGGGCTCAGTTTGGGCTTTAGTGGGTAAATTTGTAAACATGGATTTACTAATTAATGATGAAAAAAGGATCCAAACCAGACCAAAAACAATAAGGATCCAGACAGAAATAGTAATGTAGAACCAAAGGTGTTATTGCAACTCCAAAAATAATAAGGGAAATCCTTGCGGAAACTATGAATTAGAGAAATTTTACATAGAAAAGTTAAAGGTTTAAATATCATTTTAATCCACTAGCTTTATACAAATTCTGAATTTAGTCCACTATCTTTGAAATTGTCACATTTAGTCCACTAGCTTTTAAAAAATGTCAATTTTAGTCCACTGTGCTAATATGGACTTAACAATGCTGACTTGGCAGTTGACTTTGCCGACATGGTCATTGCTTTGTTGACGTGGATGTTGACTTTGTTGACGTAGACGTTGACTTAGCTGACATGGCAATTGGCTTTGCTGACTTGTCAGTTGACTTTGCTGACATGGTGATTAACTTTTGTTGATGTGTCCGTTGACTTACCAATTGACTAATAGTGGACCAAAAGTGCTCACAGTTTGAAAGATAGTGGACTAAATGTAATAAACCTAAAGATAGTAGATCAAAATCAGAATTTATGTGAAGTTAGTGGACTAAAATGATATTTAAGCCAAAATTAAACATTAAAAATTTCTTATAAGGTAAATCGCAAGAGAAAGGAATGAGAGTGGTCTACAACAAGAAAAGATGGCTGCTTATGAAAATTTATTGAATTGAAACATTTCAAACATTAATTAAAACTAGTAACATACCCGTCCGCTGGACGGGTTGTATTTTATGTTTTTTCATTTGTATTATGATAAATTAATTATTTTTAATTAAAATTGTATAATTTAAGAATAAATGATAAATTTATTATGAGTAGACTAAGTTATGCCCTTTAAAAAAAAATTAATAAAATTGGTACACTTTATCAAATAAACAAACCAAACACCAATATATACATAAATAATACTAATTAGTCATTGATCCAAATATAGCTATAGACAAAAGCACCCCACATCAACCCAAATCAAATAAAAAAGAAGCTAATAAAACAAAAGAACATAAGCAACAACATTTCAAAGAAACAAAACAGTAATAAAATAACACCAAGAATAGTATAAGTTATGATTTAGGTATGATCTACAAAAGAAGATTGATACACACCATGAGTAAGTGGTAAAATTATCGTACATATCTACGTATCAACTTGCTACCTTGCTTCTCACACAAATTCAATAAATAACCAAGCCAAAAAATACCTCCTTAAAATTAACATGTTTCTTTAAGTATTTTCCATGATGTTGAGCATGAGGAGTCTCTGGAACATCTGAAACAAATAAAAAACAAAAGGTTCAATATCTTAAATCATATTTAGCTTACATTTTTCCTTCCAACATGATGCACACACACATATACAGAAGGAGGAGAAAAAACAAAAAGAGGATATAGTGGGTAAATGCTAAAGCCTCACTTAGTTGAGCAATAAATCAAGTATAAGGAAGTTACCGTCAAGGTGATCTCTTTTATAATCTTAATGGCACATGTACATTTAACACCTCTTATAAAAACCAAAATATTACAGTCTAAAATGATTTCTTTTTAGAAACTCATGAATAACATTTTGTGAGAGTATATCTCAAACGCCAACAAAGACCCTCATCCATGGGTCTATAACAGCTCCTTCAGCTAGACTACTTCCTTTTGACATAAGATTTTACACCACAACAACTTGCAACCCAATTAAAAAAGAAACAATCAGAATATAAGCTACTAAGTGAAACAAAAAATTAACATATGATAAGATGACAACCAAATGTTCAGACCAGAAACCTGTAAAAAGTGGCTTGTGCTACATTTGATTTCAATATTTCATATACTAAGCATCAGGTTCAATATTTTGAAAAGGAAAAGTAGGTGCAATGTATTGGATTGTTTCCACATCATATGTTACCTGAACATTGAGCTGAAGAAGAACATGGTGAGCAGAGGAGCCGAAGATGATGGTGCAGGCAACGATGTTAAGGAGTCGGCAAACATGAGCAATCGCAAGATCTTCTGTGTAGTCCTCTGAGGAAGAAAAAGAGAAATTGATGAAAATGATTCTTTGAGCAATAAGGATAATGGGTAAAAAATAAAAATAAAATGTATAGAGGAAACATGTGGGAAAAGATTGTGGAGCATGAGAGCTAAAGAGAAATTGAGAAAAGAGAGACACAAATTGGATTAGTGGCGGATTAGAGAAAAATAAAATTAAAAAAAGTAAAAAAAGAGTAAATGAATAATAAAGTTATACATTTTAAAATTTTGAATGGTGGTGACTGAAATGTTCTCCAAGTCCACCAGTGCACACCAAATCATCCTTTAAAAATATCATAATGATGATCATCATAGAGTACCCTGCATCCTCAACAAAAATATCATAGCTAGATTGGCCAATACAACAGCAAAAAAGAAAAAAAACAGAAGAGCAAGGTGCAGTACAACAGCTCAACATGTAAGAAATCAAGGCCTCAACAACATCATAAACCAAAAAGCAATACAAACAATAAAAAATGAAATCAAAGAATGTTTCAAATAAACCATAATGCAAAATACATGAAAACTAAGCTATAATGAACCAATTAATGGGAAGAGTAAGAACTAAAATAAAAAACAAACTATTTAAAAGAGACATAGAGTTTCTAACAAATTCCTAATATTGCTAATAACTTTCAAAAATTGCATTTATCATAAAAAACTTTGATCTAACAGAATGTTGTAGAGGTCAAAGTTAATGAATTCTACATCAAGTTGAATAGATAATTCTTTACTCTAATGTATTTAATTTAAATGTCATAAAAAATTATTCAAGAACTAAGAGAAAATGTCTATTAAGAAACATGTCAGAAACAACACTATATGTATAAGAGTTAATAATAATTTACCTATGCATGAGTGTGGAAACATTGTGCTTCAAGTAAATTAAACCATTGCAAAAATCATTATTTTTATCTCACTGAGATATCTTTAGAACCCAAGTGATATCCTTTATCTTCAATTTCTCGGGGGAAAAGATAAAAACAGAAACAAAAAAAATATTAAATCTTGTGAAATTAAAAATTGAAATAAGAAACAAACATTGACAACTTGTATTATATTTTTTATCGAAAGACAGGTAATTACTGGACAAAGTTTCTGAAAAGCACGATATTTCTACAATTAGCATAAAACTTAAACTAAAATTAAGAAAGAATGCAAAAGTTAAAGTTAGCACCAAACTCCAACAAAAATAGAATACTAAAATGATCAAATATTTAGAATAATACACCTACTCATAATAACAAACCAAATTGCACCAAAGTGATTTATACATAGAATCGTAAAAAATAAATCTTTGTTCACTTGAGAAACAAAACTCGAAATAAGTACAAAAAAAAGAGAATAGACCTGATACATAAAAGAACAAACATGATGGAATATGAATTTTTTCTAAGTATTAAGCATTATTAATCTATATTTAAGAAAAACGTCAGGGAATGGATAATTTAAGTTATCAATCTAATTAAATATATCAAATAAGGATAAACTCAAACAATACATTAACAAAACATCAAACACTTGATGTGCATACCTGATCTATGATTAAAATTCAATTAATACCATAATTACATAGATACTAAACTGCAAAAATGATCTCATAAACAACCAATATCTAATCTCAAGAAAATCTAACATAAATAGATGAACCATCTACAACCATTAAAATACCATTATTGCTAGTTGAAACCAAATTCTTCAAAATAAAGGGGACCAATTTGAAAGAAAATTTTATCTTGCATCCTAAAATAAAAATAAAAATTCAAAAGAAACATAAATTTACTCACATCATTGGAATTGGGAAGCTGGAACTAATGGAAGGCATCGAACTCACCAACAATTTGGTGATCATCATAGAGTACCCTGCATCCTCAGCAAAAGCATCACAGGTAGAGTGGCCAATACAGCAGCAAAAAAGGAAAAAATAGAAGATCAAGGTGCGGTACAGCAGCCCAATAGGTAAGAAACCAAAACCTCAACAACATCATAAACCAAAAAGCAATACAAACAATAAAAAATAAATCAAATAATGTTTCAAACAAACCATAATGCAAAATACATGGAAACTAATATTGCTGATAACTTTAAAAATTTGCATCTGTCATAAAAAACTTTGATCTAACATAATGTATGAAATTATAGAAGCAATTATCATTCATATCATATTAAAATAGAACAAAGAGATTACTCATTCACTTAAAATATGAAAAACACAAAAACCAAATATAAATTTTCAGCATAGGAAAATATAGCCTAAAATATTTATTTCCAACATATTTATTTAGCTTGGTGAGTAATGCAAGAATCCAACATATTTATTTTCTCCAATCCATTGTAATGATATGTCAACACTCAACAACATTAATCTCTCTTATAATGAAAGAAAGGAAGATACAAAACTATGAGTACTAATAAAAAGAAACTACTAATTTTCCTCAAATCCTGTCACTCTCACTTTCCTATTTTGAAACAAAAATCATCAAAATAATTGCTTCAAAAGAACATAGGAACTTAGACCTCACCTTATCAGCTTGATATTATATTACTTCTTCATCATCATCTCACCATCATCCTCATTAATCCATCACCACTGGCAGCTTAACCAAAAAAAATTAAAAAATTAAAAAAATGAAGAGTAATAACAAAAAGCATAAAAAGTAGAAAATCGCACCTTTGCATTCATCATCTTCATCGGCATCATCTAGATGGTGTGAGGGAAAAAAGATGAAAGTGGTGTTGGTGTTGTGTGATCGGAAAATGGTTGAGGAGAGGAGAGAAGCGAATTGAGAGAGGGGAAAAGAGAGATCGGAGAAGAAGGAAGCCGCGACTGTCGCAGTCGTGAGCCACCGCGGGTGCAGCGATGAGAGGAAAAAGGGAGAGAGCTCGAGTGGGTAAAGGAGAGAGAGGGTAGGACTACAACCTCCATGGTTGTCACTACCGTCGTACCTGCGAGGCGGGTGGTGTTTCGTGATGATTGGGACAGAGGCGGCAAATCCTCAGCGTTTGTTGTTGATGATGCTATTGGTGGTGGTGGCGTCGTCGGGCTTGGAGGCGCACAGAACTGACAGAAAGGAAGGATTGTTGATGGTGATGAGAGAGAGATGGTGATTGAAATGGAGAGAGAGAGAGATGATTAAATTTGATGGTGATGACTAATGAGAGAGAGATGAAGGTGATTGAAATGGAGAGAAAGATGATTGAATGAAAGGAAAAAAAAAACAAAACGAAAAAAAAAAAGAAAGCTTACAAAGCAAGCTTTGAAATTTAAAATTTAAAATGAGATGTAATGGCAACAAAACTCACTTCAACCAGATAATGATGAGTAATTAGGATGCAATGGAAATTTACTGTATTTAGTTGACAATATTAATTTGGTTGAAATTGATTTTGGCGTGAAACTTCAACTTTTAGGTATTATATTAGATTAAATTAGACAATGTTTTAGCTAGCTAATTTGATAATCTCACATTACTTAGAAACTCTAGATTCACAAAATAATATGAAATAAAGACTAACATGTGACAATTTTATTACGTGAAATAAAGAAAGACACACTTTCAAACCAACACTTACTTAACCTTGATAACATAAGAAAATGCTTACCACCACAAGCAAACAAAAAATAAAAGGAGTTATTACAAAGAGAAAACCACAACCAAGATAGTATGATACAATCAATGCTAACTAGCAGTATAGTGAGATATTATGTGATTACCAAAGATTGTACTATCTAATTTACCAAAATATCCATGAAATAGTTTTACCATTTAGGTCTCCTTTATCGTAGAAATATTAAGTATACTTACAATAATATTTTGTGAACAATAATGTAAAAACAACTAATCTAGCCAATGATTTTATTAAACAATTTTTAATCTCAAAATTTTTATATTGGCTAGTTTTTTCATTATGTAAATAGTAACACTAAAAAAAGTTATTATCACAATGGAAAATTATGGATAAGTAGACTTGATGCCTCAAATGAAATAAGTATAAGAACATTGCTACATGCGCAATAAAAAAAACAGTCAAAACAATTGATATTGTATACACAACATGTATTATATAATATGCACAATATATATTACGTATTGTGTATAATATATATCACATGTTAAAAAGAAAGATAATGTTACCACTTGTGATATATGTCATGTACTATTTATTAGTTGTTGCTGATTTTTCATTATCTGTACTAAATCCCCTTCCTTAAACCAATAATGATAAGCAATAACACTTATTTTCTTCATTCCTAATTTAACACAACCAAAAATAATAAATATAAAAAAAATTAATCTCTAAATTGGAATCATATGTTAAAGGTGTCTCCAAACTCCAAGTCAAACCATTAACAAATAAACTGAAAAATATCTTCAATTTAAAAAAGAAAAACAAAAGCAAAAACAAAAACTCCATTTTCTTTGTCTATATATCATACCTCCATGGATGATATGAAATTAAAAATAAAAAACACCTAGCTAGCTACTTCATTAGATCATGAAAAAAATCAAGCATTTCCAAATCACCATATGGATCATCATCTTTGTTATGAGGAGCTAGCTCCAGCTCTGCATCAAAAAATTCAGCCAAAGACACTTCATTAATATTTGAAGAACCTTCTTCACCCTTTGATTTCTCTACCTTCTTATTCTCATTGAGCTCCTTTATTATAATGCTACCTCCTCCTCCTCCTCCTTTTTCTGCAACCTTGTTTTTCCCTTTCTCTTGAGTTCTACCTCCTTTTTTCTTCACCTTATTCTTCATTTTTGGAATACATGGCTTTTTGGTGGGGTTGGGGCCATCAACAAAAGTCAAACCAATCATCTGCAAAAAAAAGTTTCATTTGGATGTATAACACAATTACCAATTAACTAACTCTATATAATATATATTAAAGAGAATAAGAGATCGATGTGATGAAGTACCAAAGTACACCTTGAAGAATTGTATAGTAACTCATAAAATAATTGGAGACATATATGTATGCATAAAGTAAACCACTTGAAGCTTAGGGGAATGCAAATTGTTTCATATTATATTATTTTTTCAATTTTGATGTACATGTAAAAGAGTTATATTCAATCATCTAATTACATAATGTCATATCAATAACTATGATTCAACATTTTTTATCGCACGACTTGAAAAGTCATTCAAATAAAGGGGTTTGTTTAGATAATAATATCGTAGTGTTTGCTTTCAGTGACTTTGGAGTCAGAATCAATGAAGTCATAAAGTTAGTGACTCTGGAGTCAGAGTCATAGTCACTCCAAAATTAACTCCGAACACACTCTCACATATTTATGTCTCCCTTCCAACACATAGTGACTCTCTTCCAATACACAGTGACTCCAAAATTGAAATGAACAAAAAATTGACAATTTTGTTCACCGAATCACTGTGACCCTTGCAGTAAACACTTGACAGAGTCAATTTTTCAGTGACTCTGATCCCACAGTCGAACAAATGCAGTACTGTTTTAAATCATTGGTGCAAAATTATGCTTAATTCACTAATCAGAAATGAAAAGGAAGAATTAAAATGTAAAAACCTGTAAAGGAGTTGAAACAAGTAATCTTCCATTGACAGGTCCTCCAAACACTTGGCCATCAGCTCCACCAATTGAAACATACATTTCACTCTTAATTTGTGTATCACCATCAAAAAGAATTATACCAGCCAATGAGATAATAATAAATTTTCCCTGCATATCATATGTATATTCAAATTATTGTATCTATTAGCCACTAAATCAAATCCAACATGTTTGGTAACAGAAGATGATTCTTACCCCTGTTCATTGTGAAACATTAATAAACTTACTGATTAAATTATGGGTTATGTATAATTTGTTGGCTTCACCAAATCTTTTAAGTCATGATGATTTTAATCTAGAATATTGATATACACACTCACATATTGAAGATTTAGATTTGAAATCAAAAGACATAAATGAAGTTTGGCATATATATATATAGCTCCAATATATGATGGTAAACCAAATGAGGCAACCCTAGTGAGCACAAATCAATGGTTGAAAAATCATCCTTTTGATTCATTCATTATGGACTAGGTAAACAAAGCAAAGAGGAGTGATATTGGTACATAGCACAGTATTTCGTTATCCATTTTTTCATCCATTTAAATGTTTGTAACTTTAAACAATATATTGACAAGTTGCAAACATATTTATTAAAATTGCCAACATTTGAATGAGACGGAAAATTGATGGAGATGTACTATACTATGTACATTTAGCATTTTTTCGGAAATCTAGTTATTTTCAGAACTACTAATTTATTTATTCATTCATATCTAACCAAATCTATAAGGAGTCTACTAATTTATTTATTCATTCATATCTAACCAAATCTATAAAGAGTCTACTAATTTATTTACAACCAAGCTCATAGTATAAATGAACCTTTTCAATTCTATAGTAAGAAATACATACACTTGTATATATTACTGATAATACACATGAACCTCAAAATTTATATTTTTATTTTTATTTAGCTTTACTTGAAATTAATTACAGCATTGCTAGAGTCACAACAAAAAAATCAGTCAAAACAGTCAACAAATAGGAATTTGGGCCACAATCACCCAACTCATTAAAAATATACTCATGATTAAAAGTGTTATTCGAGTCATAAAGTGTTAAATGGACTTTGTCGGCTGTTTTGGCTGATTTTTTGTTCGATCCCAAATATTTGTGAATTAATTAATATAAATAAATACCTGAAAAGTTACAGGTTTTCCTCCTTGCTGCAGAAACTCAACAACGGATAAGGTTCCAACTGTTCCCAGGATTAACAGAGATTTCTTTTCTTTAGCAATTGATGTTAATAATGCCATAACATCCTGGGACAAAAATAAACAAATAAATAAATAAAGAAATAAGCAATAATAAATATCTTTGGTGAGATTTGGAAGCCTAAAAAGTATAATTTCATGAAACCATATTATAAAATAAGTTCTATTCCAAAAATTAATTCAATCTTAGGAACACACAAAAATTAAAAAGCAGTGGGCACCTCGTTACATCTCACTCGGATAATCATATGTCGAAGATTGGTACCCCATTTTGTCCCTGCAAATTAAAACAAAAAAGGGAAAAAGTTCATATATTTTAACAATTCTATTATATTGTATATAGTTATGCTATTTGTACAAACTAATCTTGGTCTTTCTGTAAACAAACAATTCATCTAACGTTAAATTGAATATGGATCTCATTCAAGTGAGACTCAAATATTTATCTAACGGTGAATGAAGTATTTTTCGATCGAAACACACATAAGTAGTCTCTAAAGTAGTGTTTGTTATAATATAATACAGAAATATAGATATAATACAGTACAATACAATGAATTTTGTGTTTATTTTAGTGTATATAGAATAAATTTGTACCTGTATTTATACAAAATTTTGTTTTCGGACTTTGGTAAAAATGAAAAAGACAATAGTAGAATTATGGATTAATATTAGAGGTAAACTTAAAACAAAATTTTAGTTAAAATTCATGTATCAACACCTATATTTTGTGCACCTACTCTTCGTGTCGACACAAAATACAGAAATTTTTTTGTAGAGATACAGTTTGTCTTGTATGTATCTGTACTAAACAAACATGTTATTTTTATTCTGTATTGTATTTTGTGTCTTGTAGACAGTAAACCGACGTTAGCTAATGTATGTAAAGTCAATTCCTAAGATTCCAAATGGAAATGTAAACATGCTATCATATCAATCAAATTCATAATAAAAGGTAACATTCAAAATAGAAGAATAGAATACATACCTGCTAGAGTCTCAAACTTTTGGAGCAAATCATATTGAGAAACTATTGGGACCCCTTGTCTGAAAGCAACACTATAATCACCAAAATCAGAACGCAAAGGTATTATATTCTTCTTTCTTTTGTTGGATGATTTATTATGATTATCCACCTTACTCTTACTCATCAGCATCATATTATTATTGACTGCAACATGTTCCTCTGTCCTTGTCTCTGTCTCTGTATGAGAAGGAATTGGAGCAGCCACCATTGGATTATAAGAAGAAGAAGAATTTGCAACAATCATGGCTAAGGGATTATTATCAATTTCAGAATGATGATAGTTATTGTTGCTGCAATTATTTGGAAAAAAGATGGGTTCATTGCAATGGCTTGATTCACCAATCATGAATATAGGAAACAGAGGAGGAGGAGGAGGAATGAACATGATCTCTCTCAAAGGGTCAAAGACTGATGCTGCATTATTGTGTGTTGTTGGGGCAACTTCTTCTTCAATGGCTGCGGCTTGATCATTCACAACCATGGGAATCTTCATCGGATTCGGCTCACTTGGTGGAGGGACAAGAACAAAATGGGCATTCTCATAACATTGAATTGAATTTGGTGAGGGAGGTTGATGGACAATAGCAGGAGGAAGAGTGTCCTCAAAAAATTGAATTGACGATGATTTCGGCTCGTCATCACCACAGTTTGGTAATGGTGGTAGTGGTGAGTGAGGTGGATGGACAATAGTAATAGTAGTAGGAGGAAGAGTGTCCTCAAAAAATTGAATTGATGATTTCGGCTCGTCATCACCACTTGGTAATGGTGGTAGTGGTGAAGGAGGTGGATGGACAATAGTAGGAGGAGGAGTGTCCTCGAAAAATTGAATTGATGATTTAGGCTCGATATCACCACGGTTAGGTAATAGTGGTAGTGGTGAGGGAAGTGGATGGACTATAGCAGGAGGAGGAGTGTCCTCGAAAAATTGAATTGATGATTTAGGCTGGTTATCACCGCAGTTAGGTAATGATGGTAGTGGTGAGGGAGGTGGGTGGACAATAGCAGGAGGAGTGTCCTCAAAAAACTGAATTGATGATTTAGGCTCGTCGTGACCATGGTTTGGTAATGGTGGTAGTGACGAGGGAGGTGGATGGACTATAGGAGGGGGAGGAGTGGCCTCATCAAGAGATTGAATTGGATTTGGCTCACTCAATTTGCCACCATTGTAGTTCTGAGAAGATTGAATTGAATTTGGATCACTTGGAATGGTATTAACAAGATTGTTAGGAGGTGTTGGAAGAAAAGAGTGTTGAAACAAGGGCATGCTATTGATGAATCCATCATCATAGCAGCAATAATCTTCTGCTGAGTATTGGTAGTATTGATAATTTGGATACAATTCATCCTCAAATGGAGTGGGGGAGCTTATGTTGAATCCACAGTTTAGAGGAGAATATATTGTACCAAATATGTTATCCTCATTCTGATTAGGATCAGCCATTTTTGTGCTCTTGGATGCAAGTGTTTTGAGACTGGCTTCTTTTATATGAGAGTAATTAAATTCATATTATTAATAAATTATTAGTAGTTACTCTTTAAAGAGTTGGTAGAATGATATTATACTACTATTGTTTTACTATATTAGAATATATAATTCCTTCTATAAAATTATTAACTGAAACATTCAAAATATGCAAATATGTTATATATTTGCAATTCTAGAACCAGTAAATATTTAATACTTTTTCTATACTAATCATTATAAGAATAATAATGAAGAAATGTTATTTGTGTTATTACACTGTCTTCTTCTTTGACCATAATTGTTAAATGTTTCACATATGGAAACTAATTAAGAAATAATTGAAAATAGCTAAATTATAGTCTTCGGTTTATTCTTTTGAAATTACTTTCTAAATATTTTAATATTTAACTGCAGTCAAAATTCGTGCATCTAATGTCATATATTTCTTATTTGACCTTTGCTAATAGGATGATTGACCATTAGAAACTAATTGAGAAATAATAGTTACTATGAACTAATGTGAGTTTGTTTGAATTTTTATTAACGAGTTCAACTATGCGGTTTGGGTATTTGTATTTGTATTAATTTAACCTTCTTATAAAAAAACTTTAGTAAAGGTAAACAAACTTCTGTACTTCACATGAAATAGAGTTAACAAGTTTCACATTTTAATTGAACAAAGGACAAATTCTCTCTTCTCGAACAAATTTATAATTAACGATAGTGTTCTTACCCCTGGCACAATAGAGTGAAAGGCCAAGTTTAGAAGAGGGTCCAACCAAACAACCCATGATCGGACAACGAACGAGGGAAGCCGATCTGAGGCCAGACGGCCCAACACGCATATAGCCCAATTTTAATAATGGGCCGGATCATAAACAGGGTATGAGTCCAATGACAGTTCAGAAGCTTGACCCGACCTGAAAGCAAGATCCGACCAAATCATCACATGGAGAGGGTTTGTATCCGTTTGGTCAATAACGTTGTACCATGTGCTGTAGGGTCCGCAATCAGCCTTAAGTTCTGAGATCCTCGAAATTGATTTTAGTGGCTCCACCTAAAATCCTCACACTATATAAAAGAGTGTCACTCCATTGCTCAAACACGTTTTCATCTGAGTACTCATACTAATACACACTTTGACTTGAGTTTCGAATTCCTTACATAGAACCACCTTCAATGCCTCGAAGAGGAGTGGTGCATGAAGTTCAGAGGTCGGTGACAATTCTAACCCCTACCCCTAACTCATATGCACAACAAATAGTGTTCTAATTTTATGAAGGATTTATTTGGATAAAAAAAATTTTTCGATTGAATGTTATGTGTATAAATACACATGAAACTCAATAAAAAAAAAACTACTCCTACCTTCACCTCTTAACCAAACATACCCTAATAATTAATATGGATAATAAAGCTAAAAATTACTTATAGCTATAACTTGATTTAAATAAAAAAAAATGGCAAGTTATTTTGTCTAATATTTCATTAATGTCAAATTTGATGCTTATATTTTATCAAATTGTCAAAATTTATCACTGGAATAATAAGTTGATTGCAGTTCTCTCTGGTCATGCTAGAGTAATAAGATGACTATAGGTTAGAGGAGTAAATATTTGCATTAGTGCTTTTGAAAAAGAATCCAAGTTATCTCCAAAAAAAAAGAAAAAGAATCCAAGAACAAGCTCATCCATTATAAAATGCAGTGTAATAATACCTATTGAAGAACAAGCTCATATTTGCATTAGTGCTAATACATACCTATTGAAGAACATAATATTGGAGTGATATTATAAACCCACTTAATCATAAACTATCAACAAGGATCCCAAAAAAAGAGACCATGTATACAGATTTTTCCATGTCACATTAGAATGGAAATTACATTAAAGAAAAATAAAATAATAAAAATGTACAAAGTGTTATTATTCATTAGCAAGTGACTCAACCCTAAAGTTGGGTGAGGGTGGAATCTTGAAATGAGGCTTGGCAGGGAAAACAAAAACAGAATTAGAAGAACTTGAAGGGTGGTATACTGCTCAGTATCTCAATGAGGTCATGGAAAATTTAGGTAATTGTTGCAAACCTGATGCAAGGGGAACAAGTTTGTAACTGAGATTTTGGAAGAACATAAATAGTGTCACTATGAAAGCTTGAGGCTGTGTTTGTTTTTTCTGATTCTGGATTTAGAGAGTAGTGAAAAATTGAATTCGTCAAATGTTTGGTGCGAGAGTCACAATGAGGCAGTGAACAAAATTGTCAATTTTTTGTTCACTCCAACTGTGGAGTTAATGTGTATTGGAAGGGAGTCACTGTGTGGTGGAAATATATGATGATGTGTTCGGAGTCAATTTTGGAGTTACTATAACTCTGATTTTTGTGTGACACTGACTCTATGACTTCCTTGACTCTAACTCGAGAGTCGCTAAAAACAAACACTACGGGTACCTTAGCTGATACTACAAAACTTTGTGCATCTCAAACACACGGTTCCTACTTCCTAGAATGGGCTTCGAAATGCTCATGTTGGAATCAACTGAAAAGACCTTCTTAAACTCTTTCCCAGGAACAAGAAGGGCGGCGTCAGAAAGCTTCTCATTTCCGTGTTGAATAATAGAGCATGTCCTTTCGACATCATCATCTGCTTCTACGGAAATGGACTTTATATACAAAACTGAGATCAATGTTATTGTTAATTTGCTGTGCACTATACTCTCATTGGAATGATAAGTGTAATGATGCAAATTTAAACAACAAATCGAAAGGATGTTGGCTTGTACATTAAGTTCCCTTTAACAAAGGATAGACAAGAATTAAATAGAAAAAAAAAAAAAAAAAACTGTAGTTGGCTCTTATTCATCTCACGTTAATCAAATAATAATAAAAAAAATGCATCCAACGAAAAAGAGATTTGTTAGGGGTACAATAAAAAATCAGTTAAAACAGCCAACAAATAGGAATTTGGGCCACGATCACTCAGTCCATTAAAAATATACTCATGATTAAAATATTATTTGAGTCATAAAATGCTAAATAGGCTTTATTAGCTGTTTTGACTGATTTTTTGTTATTTCCAAAACATTTGTGAACGAAAAAAGAGTAAATAAATTACCTGTCAATTATCATATTACATTCCAGAAGAAACAAAGAAGATGACACCGCCTATTTGGTCAAGGGAAAAGCTAGGCAAATTGCATAAGAAAATTTTTTGAATCAGATTTGCACAATTTCAGTATATAATAGAATCGTATCAAGTGATTACCCAAATGAAATTTTCGTATATTTGAAATGGATTTAATTCTATATGATAACTCTCTCTCATCTTAATTATACAAGATCTTTATATAATATTATTAGTTACATTAAATTATTGTTGGCTGGCTTATAGCATACTTGATATATAGTCAGACATATCGTTATTTATATTGATGTACATAAACATAAATAATGATAAGTCAACCATGAAAAACCAGCCCATACAGCCAATGGACCTATTTTAGCTTTGGTTTTGGCCCAAATAATAATTGAGATTGTAATGGGCTGAGTAATTATGACCCAAAATCTCATTTATTGATTGGTTGGGCTGATTTTATATTGTTCATTTAGCGTGACCCATAAACATCATAGTTAGATTTCTCATCACCACTTGCTTAATTTCGTTTTTCAGTAAGTATCCTTAAATATTTAGTCAATTTCGTCAAATGCCACTCCTATGCCACTAACCACAGATTTGTCTTATTTCCTTTCTTCAACCCATCAATAATCAAAATAAACTGCATCAAATTCATAATACTTGACCCCCTATTTTAAGAACTTGATCTTCAAGTACGTACTTCACTAATAATTTGAACAAGCAAGCACCATACATCACATGTTCAACATTAATCAAGCATCTTGACTTATTATTTAAAGATTTAATTTTCATCCACAGATAGTGTACCATTTTTTACACAGTCATCCAATCATGTGTTGTCACGTCAGTCATGATTGTGACTTCTCTCTCACACTACCTGAAAAGTCATACAAACATAGCATTTTGATTGGACGACAGTGTAAAATACATTTATACTATCAGTGCATCAAAATTAAACTCTTTATTTAAATGTGTTATAAATATTTAATTTGCATATAAACCCTTATACTCTATTGATATGTGAGAATTTCCCAAGGACCATTTTGGTCTAAAACCCAAAATTTCCCACCATAGCCTCTGGCCTTGCTTGTAGAGAACCAACCCAACAAGCAAGATGAACCTTTATATAGTATTTACTTATGCTATAATCAAATATGGCTTACTTGGCTATTAATTTATCTAACATTAATTAATTAGTTCACATTCACAACATGCACGCACTTCATTTACCTGATCTTTATTAATGAATAAATTTGCTTTTAATTAACATTAATTAGTTCTAATTTGATTGCGTGTCTATTCGTAGACCACTCCTTCGGCATATTAAAATGATATTTTTTTTAGATTTATGAAAAATCTCCTTCGAATTGTGTTGTATATTTTGATCCATAAAATTGCAACTGTTAACACCCTTAAGATAAAGATAACCATTTACTTAATTATTCATAAATTAATTAATTAGTTAAAGCAGCAAATTTAAAAACGGTCACAAGAAATTAGGCTAACGTTAGGTAAATCAATTAAAAAATTTTAAATGTCAGTTAAAAATATCTCATAGTCACCATAATGAGCTTAATTTGATGATAAATTTATTGAAGATTATCTCATTTGACAACAATATTATATTACAGTTTAATATATTTGATAATAGTAACATATATACATAACTAAGGTCTAAGCTAATATATATAAAGTACAGTATTAACTATTAAGAGATTTTTGTACTCTTATATAATGGATCAATCAGATTAGTTGAAGTTCATTTATAACCTAAATAAATTATAATGAATTTGGATTGGATAAACGAAAAAACATCTTATAGTTTCACATTATTATGTACTATTCTTAACATTTAATTTTGAGGTAGTAGTTTTTTTAACAAACTCATGTAGCCATCATCAATTAATTTAATTTGTTTAATTTTCATGAATTATTTTAAAAATCATATATACGACAATACCATAGGAATTATTTTTACATACTAATATAATATAAAATACTTTACCGTCATCATTAATTAATAAAATTAAAAAATTAGTAATAAATTATGATGGATATGCAAAATAATTATTTATTATATTAACTTGACACTTTTTAAGAATTTAACTTTAATACACTTATAATGTAAAAGTATTTTACACAATTATTTAATTAAAATTTTTTATTTATATAACTTTTTAAATAATAAATATTTAAATTAATTATCATGAATTTATGACTCTCATGATAATATATGCATAATTAGGTGTCATTATATAAAAAACTTTCACATTATCGGTATATAAAAATTAAATCTTACAATATTTAAACTATATATGAAATTTAATGAAGTTATCGACAACATAAAACACATTATACACGCCTTGAATTAAAATCAATGTGCTACCTATCTCTTACCAAAAGAAAATCTCCTATCTATCCTTATCGATCTCCGAAGCATATAATCACATATTTGTATTAAACTAATAATCTCCAAATTTTATATTTAGCATAATCCCAATAATTATGGATCTAATTATTGCATAACCAACAAAGAAAAATAAATATTGATATTGAGTTAGATACAGATCCCACATCCCAAAAAATAATAAGGACCATTATCCAAGGAAGCCAATATGAAATTTCTTTCAATCTGGGAGGAAGAGTTTTTATATTTTTCATGAGATTTATTATAAAATTTAAAATCGTATATATATATTTTTTTTCATATTGGTTTATCACCATAAATGATAGAAAGTTTTATATACTTTTATTGTAATAATAAAGTGAAATGAATTATTTTCTGTGAGATCTAATATTATTGCTAAAATATATAATCATATTATTTTTTTAGAAATAATTTGTGTACACCACAAAATTAGTCATCATCAACCACCCTCTATAATAATCCAACATTTTGAAACTAGTAATTCATCTTTTAAAAATGAGTGATGTTAAATGTATAATGAAAAACCAGTCAAATCAGCTCATAAATGAGATTTTGGATCATAATTACTCATCTCATTACAATCTCAATGATTATTTGGGCCAAAATCAAAGCCAAAATAAACCTATTGGCTGTATTGACTGGTTTCTCATTGTACACTTAATATTATTGTTTAAAAATATCATATTAACGTATAATAATAGTTGTATTACTAGTTTCAAAATATTGAATTATTACATATAATAACTTATGTTTACTAATTTTATGTAACATTATTCAATTTTTTTATACGATAATGTTATATATATATATGATCACGAGAACATACATATGTGACATTTTAACAACTTTTTTTTATTATGATCATGAACATATGGTTATATGATTATGTGTCTCTCTCATGTACACTCATGTAAAACCACTTCTTTCATTAAATTTATTCTGTATAGATAAACCTAATAAACGCATCCCATTTCTTTCAAAATCTGACAAATAAAACATGTGTTTATTAAACATGGGTTATGCTATTGGTACATACATTCTAAGCATACATCCATTTCTACACTCATTCAAATGTTGACAAATTTGATGAATACCAACAAATTCATCAAATTTGCCAACATTTGAATCGGTGTAGAAATGAGTGTATGCTTAGAATGTATGTACTAGTAGCATTTCTGATAATAATAATAATAAGAAAAAGAAGGAAGTAAGAGAAGTGCGACAACAAAGGGAAGATTGATTGCACGCTGTACGCGTGGGCAACTATGCCACACAGCCCGCCAACGCTCAACTCTCTCTCACTGTGCCGCGTTTGGCTCTCTCTATAAAAAACCATCGAAACTCTCGCTCTTGCTTTCATTTCCAACCGTTAACTCTATAACACTACCGTCTTTCATTATACACCCCAAACATAACATACCACCTTTCCCTCTCATCCTCTCATTTCTCTTTTACATCTCTCATCATCCAAACATAACCTTAACATTTCAAAGCACAAGCTCAACTTCCTCATCGATATCGTTTTCCTACTTCCCCTTTCTTCTGGCGGTTCCGTTCTTCTAACTCGGCGGTTTCCTTCTCGGTCCTCGCGTTATCTCTCACGTGCGTGGACCACTTCCTCCGTCGGGAATTGAAGAATATGGAACTTCGCCGGAGACAGATCACCACCGCTCCCGCCGCCGTCGCCGGCGAACACCTCAAAACCGCGAAGCACGCTAGCGTGGAATCGCATGCCGCGGGTGCACCCATGGTCAAAGTGTACGTAACAAACGCCGCGTTCTTCGGGCTGTTCTTCTCTGTGGCGTACTTCCTCTTGCACCGGTGGAGAGAGAAAATCAGGACCTCCACACCGCTCCACGTTGTCACCGCCGACGAGACTGCGGGAATATTATCCCTCATCTTGTCGGTGGTGTACCTCTTGCGGTTCTTCGGGATCCACGGCACTCGGGTGTCCTCCTATGATGACCTCTCTGACGAGGAGATCATCGTGAAGGAGGACTCCAACGTGCCTGGACCTTGCCCTGCCACACTCATTGATAACTCGGTGAAAGCGGTGGATGTTGTGCCTAAACAGCCAGCGAAGGTCTTGTCTAAGATTGTTTCTGATCCACGTAAGTTGTAGTTTTTTCTTAGCCTTTTCACATTTAGAAAAAAGTATAATATATCATAAAAAAGTAAGAGCAATTGAGTTTAATTTCATTTCATTTACGTGTAGAGGAACATGTATATCTTATGATTCATTGACACATCAATAATTATTCACTTAGGTGTATAATAAAAATTGTACAATAATTATATGGTAATCATATCTATAGTTGGATTGTAATATGGATTTACAAACTAATGCAATCTAATAATGAATATGATTGTTGTACAAGTAGTGTACAATTTTTTGTACACATAACATTCATCAAAATTATTAGTAGGTGCACTGAAAGGTCAACTAGTGAAGAAAGATAGAGTTAAGTTTCAAATAAAAAGATAGAATAAATAATATATCAAAATACAAGTGGTACATAGCAAATAAATATTTTGATTTTTGTGCACCTAATAATCTATTATCCAAGTATATCAAATACATGTGATTTGTGATTGGTTGACTGTACCAAATATTTTACATGATAAGTGTAACATTATTAAACTCTTAAATATATATGTGATTAAGTTTTAGGTGTAAAATTATACAAAAGTTATTCTCATTTCTTACCCTTCATTCGACCAAACATTATCCAGGATCATTTTTGTCTTAGTAGCTGAAATTAAGAAACTAACAATTTAACTCTTGAAGTTGTGAAGATTAATTCTGGATAGGCTATGTAGGGATTAGATTATTGATTTTATGATAACATTAATGATTTTGATGCACTTAGAAGAGAAGATCGTCCAATCATAATCCTCCAACTTCTCAGTGATATATAGTAGTAGATGGTTGAATCATTCGTTTTGATGTGACAATCTATTACTTAGTAAATAAATTAAATCCAACATTAACATATATATATATTAAATAATTGAGCAATAGTGAAATTGATTCCTGAATTTGACATATTGCAGTGTCAGCAGAAGATGAGGAGGTGATCCAGGCCGTGGTGTCCGGCTCAATTCCATCATACTCATTGGAGTCAAGGCTGGGAGACGCCAGGCGAGCGGCGGCGATCCGGCACGAGGTGGTGCAGAGGATGACAGGGAGATCACTGGAGGGTCTGCCAGTGGAAGGGTTGGACTATGAGTCCATATTGGGACAGTGCTGTGAGATGCCAATAGGATATGTTCAAATTCCAGTTGGTGTGGCGGGTCCCTTGTTGCTTGATGGTGTGGAATACACTGTGCCAATGGCCACCACTGAAGGCTGCCTTGTGGCCAGCACCAACAGAGGATGCAAGGCCATCTATGCCTCCGGCGGCGCCACCGCAGTCCTCATGAGGGATGGCATGACCCGGGCTCCGGTCGTGAGGTTCGCCACCGCTAAGAGGGCTGCTCAGCTCAAGTTCTACTTGGAGGATCCCCTCAACTTTGAGTCTCTTGCTATGGTTTTCAACAAGTAAGCCTTTTTTTTTCTGTTTTTTAGCTGAGTAGTCCAATTTTTGTTTAATGATGATGATATCGGCAAAGATTTGTTCTTTTTCTCTTTAGTAATTGCTAAGCTTGAGATTGAACCGGCGAGTCGGCGATATTTTTGACTAATTGTTTATTTGATTCAATCGGTTCAACCGGACGATTAAGTTGAATTTTAGAACAATGGATGTTTCAACCATATGTCTTGTGAAGACTAGGGAAATAATTCTTTGAAATGATTATTATTCTGTTACCAATTCTATTAAAGGATTACATTACATTACATTACAACCAGGAATTAACAATGAATCTGATATTGGTTTATTGATATGTATCTTCAGGTCAAGTAGATTTGCTAGGTTGCAGAACATTCAGGCTGCTATTGCCGGCAAGAATCTGTACATTAGATTCCGGTGCAGCACCGGCGATGCTATGGGGATGAACATGGTTTCCAAAGGAGTCCAAAATGTGCTAGATTTCCTTCAGGAAGATTTCCCTGACATGGAAGTGATTGGAATCTCTGGTAAGTAAAAACATGAGCAGCTAGCATTTTCTATTCTCTGTTCTTTATCATGGTTTAAACTAACTAGATGCTAAAATTGGACAGGAAATTTCTGTTCTGATAAGAAAGCTGCTGCTGTTAACTGGATCGAAGGCCGTGGCAAGTCGGTGGTCTGCGAGGCCATAATCAAGGAAGATGTGGTTAAGAAAGTGCTCAAGACTAGTGTTGAGGCGCTCGTCGAGCTCAACATGCTTAAAAATCTTACCGGCTCGGCCATTGCCGGTGCCCTCGGCGGGTTCAATGCTCATGCTAGCAATATTGTCTCTGCTATCTACATAGCCACAGGTCAAGATCCTGCTCAGAATGTGGAGAGTTCTCACTGCATGACCATGATGGAACCTGTGAATGATGGCAAGGACCTTCACATCTCTGTCACCATGCCTTCCATTGAGGTACAATCAATCAATTCTCTAATCATAAATTTCTCTTTTCTTTTAGGGTAGATTATTGTTTCTAATATTAATTCTTTGATGGAAAATTCATTTCTATATGATACATACAAGTTGTAGTAGTAGTAACATTGCACAAAATCAAAATCAGTGATTCTCCTATCTGCAAGACAATCTAAGTTTGACTAATTCATAATTGGTTCTTTCCTCAGATTTTCATAGCCTTCTATTTGTTTCTTTTCATTGCACATCTCTTTTTATTGTGTCCACAATTAAGGATATATAATTGTATAGAGTGTACAACTATATATAACTTCCTTTGTGTCTGATAAAATTGTGTCATGGTTTTCAGGTTGGTACAGTTGGAGGTGGAACACAATTGGCATCTCAATCAGCTTGTCTTAACTTGCTAGGTGTCAAGGGTGCCAGCAGAGAAACTCCGGGCGCAAACGCTAGGCTTCTAGCCTCCGTAGTGGCCGGTTCGGTCCTCGCCGGGGAGCTTTCCCTCATGTCAGCAATTTCAGCTGGGCAGCTAGTTAAGAGCCACATGAAGTACAACAGGTCTAGCAGGGATGTAGCCAGCATTGTCTCATAATCTTAGCTTTGATTGATGATAATAGTAGAGAATAAAGTTACATTTTAAGAATAAAATTGGTTTCAAAGGGCTATTGTTGGTGGTGATGGTGAAGAAAAAAAGAGTTTTGGTTTGGCATGATTTCAAGAGAGTAAATTTGGCTAGCCAATACCAAGAGCATGTGGTAAAAACAAAAGAATAGAGGAGATAAAAGCCTCCATTGGACTTTATTAACAGAGAAATGTTATTTGTACAATTTTTTTTCTCAGTTTTCATATCGACAAATATTTCATCCACCATTGAATTATCTCTGGTGAATTGAGTATTTACGATATGAAGAAAGAGGTAAAAACGTATAAATAAGACAACTCTGTTGGATATGTTTGATCATGTGAGGTTTTTGTGATGAGTCCATTTGAGATTGTACAGAGAAAAAGGGGGTTGAATCAGAAAGAGGGTAAAGAAGAAGTATAGCCACAACTTTGGCATTAGTTTTATTTATTTTTCTTTATTTTATTTAATCATTTTGTGTCGTTGATGGTGTTACTATTATATTAGAGTCTAAAGCTACTGCCTAAAAGATGTGGTTGGTATTTTAGTGTTTGCTAGTATTTTGATGCCATCTTTCTTCTTGTAACTTTAGCAACCATAAATGGAATGTAGAATTGTTAAATCTCTTATTATGCTTCTCTCGGTTAGTTTCTGCAATTATTTTGGATATATTATTTATAATACTAGTTAGTATAATATAATAATATATTTAAATATAGCTGTAGGTGAGTTTAACATGTAAGATAATGAATCATTTATTACTAATAGCGTGTGTGAAAAAAGAAACACAAATTCTTGGTTTACAATAGAAAATCAGATAAAACAATCAATGAATAGTGCATAACATGTAATATGTAAAATGTAAATTACATATTATGCATAACATATAAGACATGTTGTGTATAACATATATCACATGTAGTAACATCATCTTTCTTTACAACATATGATATATATTGTGCACAATATACGATATATGTCGTGCACATTACATAATATATCTCGTGTATATCATATTGACTGTATTAATTGTATATTGAATATTTTTTCATTGTCCATATATCAATGTTTTAAAAGAAAAGAGTGCAACAACCTAAACATAGTTCATGTGATTATGAAGGTCAAATTCTCAAATGAGTCATAAATGACTTAGAAACACACAAACATTAATGAATTCTTTATCAACTTGGTGACTTCATCAAATTAAAACTGATTTGATTTGATTTACAACTTTAATTCAAACCAATCCCTATTTCGATGTCATTCCAAGCATCACTATTATTAGAAGAATAAAAATGAGAGTTTGCTATCGAAAGTGACGCCACTTGAAAAGAAAAACATGAAAGTGATAGATACATAGATAGTGTGAGTGTCACACAGACTTAAATGCAAAAAGATGATCATTATCTGAAAACGCCGTCTGTGGGGATCGAACCCACGACCACGTGGTTAAAAGCCACGCGCTCTACCGCTGAGCTAAGACGGCAACTGCTATACACTAAGAAGTAAGGTTTATATGTTTCCTACGGTGGCCGTCCATGGCGGATACTTATCATCACAGTTGCTAGCAAGGGACAGAGGTGGAAGATGATAGGGAAAAGAGTGAGGAGTTAAGTGATACTTTGAAATCTAGGAGGGTTAAAATGTAAATAATGTTAGAGATCTAGGGAGCTCTATGTAATATTTTTTTAAGATTGGATTGTCAGAAGACTCTACATTCTGGAATCTCTTTTGAATCAAGACACATCATAGTAGGCTTTTTTTTTTTAATTGAATATTACTATTGATACATACATATGTACAATATACATATATTTCGATTTACTGGTGGAGAGAAAAAGTGTAAATGGTCAAATAATGTCACATTAAAATCCAAAGATAATGAAGTAGTTGAAGAAGATATATAAAAAAAGTATATGTACAAATATCATTATCCTTTTTTTATTTGGATCAAAACCATAGTGTGTTTTTCTTTTTTATTATTATTTTAATTTTATTACTTCATTGTTACCATCCAATTTTGGTGTTGTAAAAGTTCCAATTGAATTGGCTCAATCAATCCATTAACTAATTTAGTTCTAAGAGTCAATGGCGTGGGAGTGTTGAGATTAAATGACCAAATAAACGTGCATATGTTGGTATCAGAGAAAATAATGCATATCTGTATGTATATAGCAATGTACAAATGAATAGAACATTTTAGATGACTACAGAAAGAGTTTTAACATTGCTTATTCTGAAGCATCTATATTATGAACCCAATAGTTAATAAATGCTGCTATCACCCTTTGAACCAATTCCTTGCAAGTAATGTTCTGCATCCAATGCTGCCATGCACCCTGCATCAATCATTTGGTTCCCATTATTCCTTAGCAATCAAGAAAGAAAGAAAGAACAAAGCTTTTGTTATGTAGATCTAGTTCTGATTGATTCCTTTATTCTAAATGCTATTGGTAAGAGTCATTAATTAATTATATAGCTTGTGATTTGAAAATGACACAAGATTGATCTGAATGTGACATGATCCATTGATCACACAAGGATATGTGCTCATTATTGTCAATTGTTTAGAATAATCCAATTTGTTTCAGAAAACTAAGAACATGCAGAAAACATGGCTTTCAAAACACTATTTTAAGCCAAATCATTAGATGAAACTATGCTTATCATAAAACATCAAGTATCTCAGAATCTGCAATGACTGTGAAACTTGTTTATGCAATTAGTTTCAAAACACTAAGAATATGCAAAAGAAAAAAATATGGCTTCAAAAACACTACATTTCAAAACCAGATATCATCATCACAAGAATCAACAAATATAACAGAAAAACCAGTTCAGAACAATCCAATCTAATTGGAACCAAGGCCAAAGAAGGAATTACCGGTCCCGGCAGCCGTAACGGCTTGCCTATACTTCTTGTCCTGGACATCGCCGGCGGCGAAAACACCCTCAACACTGGTCATTGTAGTCCCTGGTTTGGTCACAATGTACCCATCAGGGTCAAGCTGAAGCTGGCCATCCAAGAACTTGGTTGCAGGTTCATGCCCAATTGCAAAGAACAAACCATTCACCTTCAAATCACACACTTCCCCACTCTCCACATTCTTCACCTTGATCCCACCAAGAACCCTTCCACCTTTATCTTCATCACCATAAGCACCAACCACAACTGAATTCCACAAAACCTCGATCTTAGGGTTACTCAAAACCCTACCCTGCATAATCTTCGAAGCCCTAAAACTATCCCTTCTATGGATAATATACACTTTGGAGCCATACTTTGTGAGGAAGCTAGCTTCCTCCATGGCCGAATCACCGCCGCCGATAACCGCCAGCGGCTGATTCCGGAATATCGGCGCTGCGCCGTCACAGACAGCGCATGCAGATATCCCACGGTTCCAGAACCCGCCGGGACCGTCGCTGGAGCCGTCGAAGGTTAGTCGCTTCGCGACGGCGCCGGTGGCGACAATGACGGCCTCAGCCTCGGTGACGGTTCCAGAATCGGTGTAAACCCTAAACGGACGGTTCGAGAAATCGACCTTGGAGACTGTTTCGGTTATGATGTCAGCTCCGAATCGGAGCGATTGCCGGCGGCAGCGGTCCATGAGGTCAGCACCAGCGACGCCGTCAGGGAATCCGGGGAAGTTCTCGACGTCGGTGGTGGTTGTGAGCTGGCCGCCAGGAGCGACGCCGTTGGCCATCCAACCTTCGAATATAACCGGTCGGAGCTCAGCACGCGCGGCGTAGATTGCAGCAGTAAGCGCCGCCGGGCCGCTGCCAATGATGCAGAGCTTCGTTCTCAGTGTCTTCGTCTTCTTCTCCCCATTGTCGCTCGATGAGTCAGAGAGAGAAGATGAACAGCTTATGGCGGAGGAGTAGGAAGAAGAAGATGGAGAATCGGAGGCGGAGGTAGAAGTTGCGGCGGCGGCGGCGGCGGCGGAAGTGGAGGATGCTAATCCAATGCAGATGAGGTTGCGGGCTTTGGTGAAGAGCTTGTTTGGGCAAAATCTCATTTTTCTTTCTCGGTTTTTTTTTATTATTATTTTGTGCGTTTTATTGTTATTATTATTATTGGCCTTTTTTTTTTCTTCTTTGAATGATTATAGTAATGTTCGAAGAAAACGTTGATGATGAACAAACAAACAAACGAGGTGATTTTGTAACGAGGAAGAAAGGAGAATTTTGATGCATAAAGCGACGTCGTTTTGGGAAGTTGCAATTTGAAGAATGAATGTGTTGGTGGGAAAAGAAAAGGATAGTGCCTTGCTTCTTCTTTGTCTTGGGTTGGGTTGCTTCCAACAAGAGACAGAATCTCTTTGATTTATGACCCAATAAAACAAAAAAGCCTTTTTATTTTATAAAAAATTTCAATATTTCTCATTATTTTTGTATTTTGTCCCCAATATTATCTTTATATTTGTATTTGAATTTGTATTCTTGTCTATACGGTGGAATTATAATAGGGGTAAGTTTGAAAAGTTTTTAATTTTTATTAAAATTTATATATCAGTATCTGTATTTTGTGTATTTATTCTGTGTATGGACACAAAATACAAAAACAAAATTGATACATATAGAGTCTATTTTATATATGTCTACAATAAACAAATATGTTATTTTCTATTTTATATTAGGGTTTTGCTAAGGGCACTTGTTAAGGATACTAAAAAAAGGTAAGTTTTTGAAAAATTAAAATAAGTTATGGTGGGTCTATTACATAGAAGATATCAAAATGCATATTTTCAAGGTGAATCTTTCCTCTTTTGCTATCTTATCAAGTGCTCTTAGGACACTTGTTAACAAAACCCTTTATATTATATTTTGTATCTTGTTCAGAGTAAACAAATGTTGTCTTACAGCTCACTCACAAACATAAGAATTAAGAAAAATAAAAAAAATGATAAGGTGATATTCACATATCTGTATGGGATGAACATTCATAATAATTGATGCCAAATAATGACATTATAATACTAAAATAATAACCTCTCATACCAAATTATTATGGATGTCCATCTTATAAGGATATTAATCTATTATTATTATAAAAATTAAACCCAAGTCATGTCGAAAGATGAGCAGAAAGTCTACCAATGAGCTAACTTATGTTGGCACCTTTCAAGTATCTCATAATTAGGTTATGCAATATTTAGAAATATATACAAGATAAAATACAGAATTAAAGATAAAAAGTGTTTGATGATAAGATATAAAACAACATATCTCAAAAGGGAAAATTCTGCATTTTCTATCTACTCCAAAAGATAAGACATACACTAATTTGATAATCAGGACAATGAAATTTCTTGAAAAAAAAAACCTCATCAAATCACACTCTCCCAAACCTAATATTAGTACAAAAGCAATTTAATAAGTTAAAAGCTTGAAAACTACTTATTTAATATAAAAAACAAAAACAATATTGGCATTATTATGATAAAAAGATATAACAATAAAATTGTATTTATAATTTATCATTCTTATTATTGCAAATTATAGCAAGGAAACAGATTATAAATGTGATTATGGATATAATCGTCCCTACCCCATTCTTTTCTTATTATTTGGAAGGTTGTGCTCTCTGTCTAATGTCAGCACTCAGCAATAACTTTTCCATTAGACTTTAGGATTAGTTTAGTCGTCAAATACAACTAATTGTGTTAGTTAGTTGTAATCCAAACTTAAGAATCTTCATCGCAACAAAGAAAAAAATAAAATCAACACGCTTTGCTTTGATGTTCAACGAAATTTCCAAAGTAATTAATTATAATATGAACACATTATTATTATTATTTTACTAGTTAAAGCTTTTGACATTTCTCAAAGCGTATGTTTACAGAGAATGACCCATTACGGGTTCCAAACTTACAATTGAAGTATATTCACAAACAAAGAAGAAACACAAAGATCTTCAAAAATGCTAAAATGTTAGAAACTTTGTCAAGAATGAAGCTGTAAGAACTAATGGGTAATACCATTTTAATTCATTAAAATCATTTTCATAATTTTGGACAAAAATCACATATCCTAATTTATGTTTCCCTGTTTGACTAGAGTCCCAGAATAATGACTCTAATAACTCTGACTTTAATGACTTCACTGACTCCGACCTATAGAGTTAATGAAAACAAACGCAATGAAAAATGATTTGAATACATGTGATTACTATTCTATAATTTTAGACTAAAAATTCATATATATATATATTTCTAACTTTGCAGCAGTTGTGGAAGATCTTAATAGAACACCAAGAAATCAAGAAGAATTAAAGCTAAATTACTTGCATATTACAATATGTATATATATATATATATTCTGCCTCCCAAAAAAATTGAATTTTACGAGTTTCTATCTTGAATATGACTAATTGGGTCTTGAATTTGATCCATGGAAGTTCTTTTGATGAACTCTAAGCAATCTGCAATGGCTTCTGCATAGAAAGAATTGGACCTAGCAGCACCATATGATGATCTCATAATCTGCATCCTATAATCATCACTTTGTTGTTGTTGTTCATTGTCCTTCATCATGAAGATTCTTCTTCTGCTGCTGCTATTGTTTCTTTTGATGAAAAGCAGCCTCTTGAGCAATTTAATGGCCTCAACACAAGAGAATTTCCAGAAATGGAAGAGCCTAAGAATGAAATTGAACCTCTTGTGTAGCCTAAGAATGAAAAGCTTTCTTGGGTTCAATCTAAATCCCCTGCTGCTGCTGCTGTACCTTGCTCTGCCACTACTGCTAACTCTTGTGTAGTTCATGTGATGCTCATGACCCATTTTCTTTGTTGGTGTTGTTGGCTACAACCAATTGTTGAGGTTTATATAGAGAAAGAAAAACAAGTGTTTGTGTGTGTGTGAGAGAGGTAGTTAATTGTGATGATTGTGTGAAGAGAAGAATCAAAGGAAGGTGCTTTGGAATTTGAAGGTTTCAAGTTTTGACTGTTTTTGGAAATTTGGAGGCTCATGTATGTATATATCATACATATGTGTTGTTAAGGTGTGAGTGGCTCATTTATATTTTATATAGATGGGAAATGCTCTGTGTACATCATAAAATCAGATATTATCAGCTACTATATGTAATAATTCAACATTTTGAAATTAGTAATCCAACTTTTAAAAATGATGGATTAATGTATAATAATAAGAGCTGGATTACTAGTTTCAAAATGTTGGATTATTACACATGATAACTGATGATGACTGATTTTATAATGTACATATAACATTACTCTATGTATATAAAAGACTCATGGTGATTAGGGTTCATGAATTGCCTCTTTATATCAAGGTTAATATATGATGGAGAATTGGATTAAGTGATTATTAATAGGTTAGAAGTTTAAGTTAGTAGTAAATATGTAATAATTTATATTTTTAAAGTTTCTCAAAATTATATTGAAATAATATGAGATTGAGATATAAAATTCATCAAATTTAAGGCGATAATATTTGTCAAATAAAATGGATATTGATATTAATTACTCAAGGACATATGAGTAAATTATTTTAACCTCGTATGTGATTCAATGAAATTCAATTCAATTTCATGTTGTTTATTAAGATGAAATCGACATCCTTTATATATATTGTTTACATGCAGTATATTAGAAGTCACTGTAATAATTTATAGACTTAGTGATCTTCTATGAAAATGTTATAAATAGATGAAAAGTAAAGTAAATTTTATTTAATATTAAGAAAATTCATTATATATATATTTTTATAGTGACCGGGATTAAGCTTTGTGTGCTTAATTGTGGAGGGAATGAAAACATGAAAGGTGTTGGATAATTGATTGGTGTAGTGGGGCCAAATTAAGGACCAAGGGGAAACCAAAAAACAGAGAATGACACCAATTCTTAATCAAGTAGGCGGCTAATGCTAAGTTTGGTAAAGTTGTGGCTCTTAAAAAGCTGCTGATTTCTTTGGGTTCTTAAAAAACTGCTCTTAGAGAGCCATAATAGTACCGTTTGGTAAAATTATACAAAAGTTGCTTTCAATAAGCAGAAGCCATTATTATAATGTTTGGTAAAATAGTGTAAAGTGACTCCCAAGATATTAAATGACCATAATAGACATAATATTAAAATATATTTTATAAATGAGGGTCATTTATGTATTTTCATTTTCAGAGAGCCAAAGCTGGCTCTGAAAAGCTACTCTTGATGGCTCCCAAGAGCACCCCTGCTCTCAAAAACCAGAAGCAAAAGCAGTCCAACTTTTTTATTTACCAAACGCAAAATAGGAGCTCCAGCTTTTTGAGAGCAGGAGCACCCCAACGAAAAGCTTTATCAAACTCAGCCTAAATCAACACAATAACAAGGATCAAATCAATAATGTTTATCGTATAACAGAAATACGTCCAACTAGTATTTAACATGTGTTATATATAAGACGTAATATATGTAATACGTACGTGTGTTATACATATATCACATATTATATCTTATGTATAATAAACATTGAATTCTAGTTAGACGTATTTTTGTTGCACGAAAAAACATGAGGGTTAAATTACTGAAAAATTCCAAAATTGATGAGTTGCTAACCCTACATTATAATGTGGTCACTCTATGCCTTTGTTACATAGTGCTACAAAGTTTGACTTCTTAATTGGCCTTTTTTATGTTAGAGTGGCTATAGCTTTCTACTAGGGCTATTGTTTACTTATTAGGCTTTTGTTGGTTTCTCATTACTTTCTTGTGAATTCGATTAAAAGAAAACACTTATTAATTTCGTATTATTTATTATCCCATTCAATTTGTATTCATACATATTAGTTGTCTAATTAATACTGCATTTGGTTCCTGTTCTATAATTGAGACAATGTAGAAAGAGCATTGCTACATACATAATTGAAAAGATAACCAAACAGTTATTAGATTATACATAACATATATTATATAATGAGCATAATATACATTACATATTATACATACCAAATATAATATATTTGTACACACACCATATATCACATATTATAAAGAAAGATAATATTACATCATGTGATATATATTGTGCACAACATGTCATATATGTTGTGCATAATATGTAATATACGGTGTTCATATTATATATTATATGTTATGTATTATTTGTTTGCTGTTTTAACATTTTTTATTGTGCACAAAAAATTTCCTATGTAAAAATAGAGTCGATACTCAACATATAGATGAAATCATGTTTAATAGCTATATACAAAACATAAGATTTGGTAAAAAAGAAAATAAAGAAATTAAAACTGAGTTATGTGTATAGTAGTGTTATCATAATATCAATTATGATAATTAGTTCAACCATACTACTTAAAAAATCATACTATAATTTAAGCATTTCGATTTGATAGTTATGTTAAATATTTGTACAACATGAGTATATCAAAATTAAATAAATATAATTATTTAAATCAATATAAATTGTATATTACCATTAATTAAAATCTCTTGCAATGTTCTGTGTATATATTCAAATAATAATATTTATTGTACAACTAGTATATTAAAAAGGTAGCAATGCATTAGGTTAAATGATTTGCAGCACATGAAGAAAGAGAAGTGGTAATGATAAGTTTAAGATGAGTTAATGTCATATATATATATATATATATATATATATATTTAATTTATACATACTTTAGCACTTTTATTATTTCTGATGAAACTACTATAGCAAGTTAGTGAAATAGGAAGCAATCCAAGTGAATGAACATACTATGAACCTTTTAATTTTGTGTATATTTTTAATTTTGGTTTAAGGAAATAATGAAGCCATATTCATATGAACCTTTGACTTTGAGACCGTTGACATCTAAAAACTAAAGACTCCAAGGATTCCCCTATGAATACTACTCTACCTTATAATATGATTTCTTTTAATTCACATATTTTGTATTCCAACTTGAGCACACTTTATTTTATTGTTGTATATAGTTAATTATTTGGTTAACTAGAATATATGAGTTGGTAAAAAACACTAAATAAATATTAACTAGTTAATAGGAAATAGGGCAATACTTAGAGCAGTAATAAACAATAATATATAAGAAAAAGTATTTCCTAGATAGACCAAGTATAACTAGGCCATTACCCCCTTCATATAAATTGTAATTAATCAGCAATTTTTTTATGTACAATATAAATACGTCCAACTAGTTTCTAACACGTGCTATATATAATACAGAATATGTGCTATACATATAACACACTTTACATATTATGTATAACACACATTGATATTAGTTGAATGTATTTCTGTGTACAACAAACATTATCTATATAATATTGTAAAAGACAGGTAGTGGTTGATTACCAATTTACCCATTAATTGAGTCTCTATAAATGTGACACGTATACATTTTAGGTATCTTTTATTTTTATTCTTTCAAGATATTTACAAATCTTTAATGTATCTTTTAAATATTAATATCCAATATGTATCTTTTAATTTATTTAGAATAATTGATTTTATACATAAAATATTTGGAAATGATAATATTTAATTTGGAAATATCTATTCATATTTCATAATATAAATTTGGAAAATCTTATTTCGAAATATATATGATAAAATCTTCTTTATATAAATTTTCTATTTACATTCACATTATAAAAAATCTTCTTTCGGATTCTTTTCTTTGTTTATAGCATTTGATGTTAAATTATGGTCAAATCATCTATATCTATATCTATATATCTTTCCACCTTCTCAACCATTTCAACTTCATTTTTTTCTTTTCAATTCCTCTCTTATTTTGCCATCTCTATTTCTTGCTCTTTTTTTTTTTTTCTCTTTCTTATTATTTCATTTTTTTCATCTACCTTCTTAGTCATCCTTCATTTTTTTTTCTATTTTTTAATTTATTTTTAATTCTTCTTCTTTCATTTTCTATTCTTCATATTTCTTCTATATTTTTTTATTGTTTCATTCTTCTCCTCATTTTCTATTCTTCATAATTTAATATTTGACATGATTGATTAACTGTCTCACGGAAAATATAAAACATAAATAATGAATCTGTTTTTTTAAAAGAGAATAATTACGAATTATTAGTAATTATTAATGTTTGATAATTAGTGATATTTGAATATTTTACCTGTAATTTAATGATTTTTGGTGATTGATAATTAGTGAATATTTTAGAGAATTTTAGTGATTGTTATTACATTTTTTTTAACATTTTTTGTTAATTAGGAATAATTATGAACATGAATTAGTAATTTTTAATATTTTTATTGATTGTTGGACGGGAATAGATATGAATAATTAGTAATTATTAATGATTGATAATTATAGTTTGAATATTTTCTATGATTTCGGTAGTTTTTAGTGATTGATAATCTGTAAATTATGATTATTTTTTGTTAATTGTTGAAAGAGAATAATTATAAATATTTTATGAATACAAATTTGATATTGAAAAGATGAAAACTAATTATGTTATTGAATAATTTTATTTGCATCCACTAATATAATAATAATTTCATTATGTATTTTTATTGTTATATTTACAAAATAAATTTATGAATAATATATTTTCATTTAACTTCATTTTATACAAATATTTTTTTTACATTAATTATTTAATATCTTAAACGTAAATTTTGATATAATTCCCATGCATCGCACGGGTACAAAGACTAGTTATTATTATTTATAAATAAATAAACAGAAGAATATTAATTAATGAATTAACTACTAATATAATGAGCTTCACATTTTATAGGCCCAACCCCAAAAACAATTTAGTGTATCACAGCCTCTCAAACATTTTTTATATTATGACAAAATCTAAAGTACAAGTCTAACACAGATCTAATATTGGTCTCATGAGTCTTGTTATTAAAATCTTCTAGCAACCATAAAAGTTTCATGAATATTGTCATAAAAATCTTAAGATCATTGATGCATAATTGAGTTCAAAAACAATTTACTAAGCTAGGATAGTCATTTGCTTGAATGAGTTAGGGTTATACAATCGAATGAAGCATCACTTGTATCAAAATTAAAATCTTTTAATTATTAAATTAGCAAATTCATATAATAGACAAAAGAAGTATTTGACTAAAAAATTAGTTGATTACCTAATTTGTATTGTTAACTACTGGAAAAATTATAATAATTTTTATCTAAAATTTCTTGAAATTCATAGTATTTTCTCTCTATTTATAAAATTTATTTACAAAATAAATATTGCATCAAGGAAAATATAGGAGAGTCACAATGAATTTTATTAAATTTCAAATAACATAAATATTCAAAAATGTTATATATATATAGAGTTAGCAACATATTCTTACATTTTTCTCTCTCTCCCCCAACATTTCTGCGTTGCTCTACATCATGACGCTCCACGCTGATTCACCACCACCACAACCACCGGATTCCGCCATCGACACCACCACAAACATCGGCGGAGAAACCGCCATCAACGGCGGCACAACCACCACCACCTCTGAAGAAACCCTTCCATCTTCCCTGCCAACTCCGCCCGAAGATCTGGAACTCCCAATCACGTGGCCGCAAGACGGTTCCCTCAGCATCGAATGGATCCACAACCTCATGCGATGCTTCGATTGGTCCTCGCGGAACGTACCTCCCTCAGAGTTCCCTTCCGTTCTCCCCGTTCAGGTATTCGACTCGCTCATCCTCGTCGCTTCGAAGATGCTACACAAGGAACCGAATTGCGTCACAGTTGAACCGTTTCGACCTAATTCCGGTTCAGATTCAGGTTCCGGTGCCGCTGCGGCGGCGAAGGTGGTTGTGGTGGGAGATGTGCACGGACAGTTGCATGATGTGCTGTTCTTGCTGAGAGACGCAGGGTACCCTTCCGAGGAGAGGATCTTCGTGTTCAATGGTGATTATGTTGATCGAGGAGCTTGGGGACTAGAAACTTTCTTGCTCTTGTTAACTTGGAAGGTAAAAAGACAAAAACGAAGGGAAAAAGAAGAACAATTTAAACTTCTTTAATAACTTTTTATTTTACTTTGAAGTGTTTTTGGCAAAATTGAAGTTTCAAGTTAGTTAGGCTTAGATTAGTTATAGTATAGTGAATAGGAATATGTGTAGATTTAAAAAAAAAAACAAAGGAAAATATGAATTGAAGTTTCAAATTTTCACCTCTGGATTTTGTGGCTTTTTTTTTGTTTTTGGTTTCTAGCTATTATTATTATTATTACTTGAAACAGTTCAGAAACTTTTTATATCTGTTGTAGTTAAATGGTGTTTAATGTGCTTTTAACAGTTGAGAAGGTTTAATGTGAAGAGAGCTTAATTGGGATGTAAATCTTTCACTATATGGTATGCACCATGACAGTTCACAAGCCTTTGCAGTTTGTGTGAATGCTGGTTTGCTATTTTTTGGGCTGAGATAGCACTAATCATCTATGTTAATTTGTTTAAATAGTGTGAATAGGATAGGTTATTAATATTATCTTCTAAGGAAGAATTTGATTGCTTGGAATAGGTTTATTAACTTAATCTCTTACAGATGCTGAGAATGAGGTGATTTTGGGTTTTCAATTTTATGTTACTTATGGGTCTGTAATTATTTTGTATCAGGTATTCATGCCTCATAATGTATATTTGCTACGCGGAAATCATGAATCTAAATATTGTACGTCGGTCTATGGTTTTGAGAAGGAAGTGATGGTAAAGTATGGTGATAAAGGTAAGCATGTGTACAGGAAATGCTTGGGATGCTTTGAAGGTCTTCCTTTGGCTTCCATTATAGCGGGGTGTGTATACACGGCTCATGGAGGACTTTTCCGCAGTGTAACTGTGATGCCTTCGAAGAGACTGAAGGGGAAGAAGAACCGAAAGATTCATCTTAATCACGATATCAAAGTTTTGTCCCTTGGTACCTTGGAAGAATTGTCAAAGTCTCGGCGATCAGTTCTTGATCCTCCTTGGGAAGGCACAAACTTGATTCCTGGTGATGTCTTGTGGTCTGATCCATCGAAAAATTCTGGTCTTGCTCCAAACAAAGAAAGAGGCATTGGCTTGTTGTGGGGTCCTGATTGTACTGAAGAATTTTTGAAGAAGTATCAACTGAAGGTAATAAAATGAGTTTTTTTAATTTCGTGAGACTGTTTAATTCTGTATGTGGATTGAATTTAAATCATTTAATTGGTTTTCTTTGAAGTTATTGATGGGAATGCTGTCATAACATATTTATGTGAGAATCATTATTTTGATATACATTGATATTATGATTTATGAGAGCAAGTACCGTCTCAGCCAGCTTCTGATTTTTACTTGATTTAACGTGATTATCTAAGTCTATCTAAGAAATTTCACTAACATGATTTTGATGTATTCCCTGAATGATATATGCTGATAGGAAATATCTACGCTTAACTTTTTTTTTTTTTAATTAGATCATAACTGATGTATGGATTGTCACTTTTTCTTTGTCAGTTGATCATCAGGTCACATGAAGGTCCAGATGCTAGGGAGAAAAGGGATGGGTTTGAAGGAATGGCTGAAGGTTACACTATTGATCATGTTGTGGATTCTGGAAAGCTGATCACCCTGTTTAGTGCTCCAGATTACCCACAATTTCAGGTTTGTTAATAATACTCTTGGCTACAAATTTGACTTGAAACTTGTTACTATTTATTTTATGCTAAGATCCTATATATCCACAATCAATTTGGCATACACTGTAGTCATGTTTCGTTTTGATCATGTTAGGAGCCTAAATTCCCTTTCTGCCCCTTACCCACATTGTCCTGAAGGTAGTAGTAGTAATTGAGCCAAACAGCGTGAAATTCTGTTGTGATGTAAGATAGTAATATGCCATAATTATATATCCAATTCCAACCTCATGAAGAAGAATGGTGTTCTGTAAGAACTAAGAACTAAAATGTTGCTGGCCATGGGACGTTGGTTTGATGAATGGTACATGACCTTGTTTTGCTAATGGGGATAACACTTCTGTCATATTCTTGAAGGTGTACTATTTTCCTGTATGGAAGTTACTTACATAACCTTCCAATTGGATAAACATAGGAATTAAGAATATTATCAATAAACTCTGCTGGTGAGAAACTAAAAGTGGCCATGTAATCTTTGTTCTTCTTCTTGGATAAAAGGGTCATTGGTTTTGGCTGGGAAAACTTCTTTGTTTTTTTTTTGCTTGTTTTATTTTTATTTTTTTGCAGCGGTTGCTTTGTTCTTTCCTCTTCTTTCATTGCGAACACGTGTCAGCAGATAATACCGATCAATATAAATGTCATTATTTCTTTATCATAATTATTTTTTTCCATCCCACAGGCAACAGAGGATAGGTATAACAACAAAGGAGCCTATATTGTACTTGAACCCCCAAATTTTGACAATCCTATATTTCATGGATTTACCGCAGTTACACCAAGGCCAAAGGTGAAAGAATCTTTCTATTCTGATTATAAAGGAATACATAATTGCTTTTAAATATCCAACGAATTTAATAGACATTTCAAGGATACTAGGAAATCACATACTTAGGCCATGTTTGGTTGGTGGCTAAAAACGGCTAAAATTTACTTAGATGAGCTTCATGTGTTATTTTACCGATGGAGCTCAATAATGTAACTTTGTTTTACCCCTTAACCAAACACACCCTTAGGTTGTGTTTGTTTTTCCTGACTCCAGACACAAAGTCAAGGAGTCATTATAGTCATTGACACTGGAGGTAGAGTCATTGGAGTCATTGTAGTCAGTTTTATGTTTGGTAAAATACTCAGTGACGGAGTCACAAATGTGGAGGCACCTACAAAATTACCTCAAATAACCCCTGACTAAAACCCAATCCCAAACTTAGATTCAGAAAAAAAAAAAAAAAAAGAATAGCCTTGAACCATTGAACCATCACCGCCGAGAACAACACCAGTAGCGGCGATGAACAGTGGCAGCCTCTGTCCCAGCTAGATCGCCACCCAGATCGCGCCGCTTCTTTCCTCCCCCATATCGCATCGCCTTTGTCCCAGCCATCACGAAGCACCACCTGCGCGCAGCCGCTCCCTTCGGTCCTCTTCCCTCATCCATGTCTCGCTGAAGGGCGCCCCAGACTCTGAAAATTGAGTCACAAAAAATAGCAATTTTGCCTCTAGAGTCACTCTGACTCATTGTCATTCTCTCAGTGACCCAAAAAACAAACACTTAACATAGTCACAAATTGAGTGACTCTTTGACTCTGACTCTGGAGTCAGGAAAGACAAACGCAACCTCAGTATATGCTAGTGGGATTAAATTGCATATATTCAACAGTTTCTAACAGTAAAGCTATTTGTATTGTGTAGCTCATTGTATCTTTGTTCTGTTGTTTAGGTGAATGCCTATTATGATTTTGTAGAAGTGATAGACTCTGATGAAGAATTGGACTTGGCATCCATGGTAACTGCTTGAGGTTGAGTTGATGTTTGTGAGAAGAAAGAATCAAAAAGTTCTCGGTTGTGTAAAATTGTATCAAGCTTTTTTTTTTCTTCCTGGTCGAGATACTCTTTTTTATCATTAAATTACAATTATTGATTGTTTATGCGATTTAGAAACTTCATCACATCAACTCATTCAAAGAACCCACCAGAAGATGGTTACTAGAGCTTTCAAGTTGTGACATTAGAAAAAAAAAAAAGTCCAAATTGATTTGAATCAATTGTAACATATTTTAGAAGCGAGATAGAGCCATTTTTTTGTAGCACGGACTCTGCTGGAAAATTGTGTATGGTAATTATGAATTCTTGTTTATTTTTTTAAACTTCTCAATAGTGTTTTTTATTCGATTATAATAATTCATTTTGGGTTTTAAAATATAAAATTGAATTTAAAAATTCCGTAAACATCCAATATAGGGTGTTTGGTAGATAGGTAAAATTTAAAAGTAGATGTAAATTTATTCATGAAATTTTTGAATTCAAGATATGTTTGGTTTGAGAGTAAAAATGGAGGTATAATTTACTTGAATGAACTTTATGTAATACTTTACATATAAAATTCATTCAAATAAATTTTACCCTACTTTTATCATTCAGCCAAACATACCCGTATTCTCAAAATTTTTTACATCAATTTGAACCCAACATTCTATAGTCTTGATGTCAATTTCATCATTCGGGTGCCAAGTAAAATACTTACTATATAATTGAATAACATCAAATTCCGAAGTCCAAACATTTTGTAAAGCAATAATATATATTCGGATTATAAGAATCTTGCAGTAAATTGGTACATTGAGAGCAAATTCATGGGGTGGCTGTAATAATCTCACTACCAGGGTAGAAAAATTATGGTAGGATGTTCAGCAATTAGAGAATCCTAGGAAGGTGATATTAACAAAGTTAAAAGAGACATTAACCAATCTCTCTTTATTCTGATTGCTCAAATGGGACTCGAACAAACAACTGTCCATGAAGGGTCACCACAGCTGATGTCTGATGAGGATCAATTCTTGATGGCAAGCACACAACCTATAGATTATAATATATCATTAAATTTATTTAATTAGGATAAAATAAGGTTAAATCAAATAATGCTTTCAAATGAGAATTTCTTAAATGCTCTGTTACCTCTCACTTTCTCTCTATCAATTATCTTTAGTGCAGTGGTTGATATGTCAATTATTAAATACAATATCTAAGAATTTCTCGTATTTAAATATCAAATGCTCATGTATGCTTTTATTGAAACAACTAAACTACTGATATCAAGTTTAAGGTTGAAACTATAGCTGTTATTTCAAAAATGATAAAAAAAAAAGCTACCTTTTTGAAAGGTGTCACACCCCATGGATTATCAAGATGCTCAGGTTCACCACTTATGACCAAGCGTCCTGCAGGGTCTGATTGAACACGAACCTGGTTTCGGAAAGTATACAGATTATTCTCAATTCCATTGCAGTTTGGTAAATTGCATTTTTTGAATTTCACTTCTTAGTTCTTATTGCATAAAAATCATTGTTATTAAATCACTTCTTAGTTCTTATTGCATTTAGCATCGTGGAACTACTAAGATAGAAAGTAAGAAAGCTGACGAAAAGAACTATAGATGAATGAATACAGAGAGATGAAAAGATGTCTCAGCATATTACCTCTTCGCGGAGAAGGCCAGGAACTAAGGCATAGACCTCAAAACAATCTTTCTGTACAGAAAAAACTTCCATTTGATGAGTAAATTAAATAATACACACAAAGATAGTATTCGATAGTATTCTATATTTCTATTTGAAAACAAGATAAAGACACTTACAGTTTTTTGCACATTGATTTTTACCCAATCAGCAGGAGGTCCAATATCAATCACAGACGTCTCCAACCTAGGCGCCACAGCCACACATATCGACAGAGGCATGCATGCAAGTCAGTAATTGAACCAAAATGGTAAAGTAATAAGTAAAAACTTCTATCAAGGGTACACACACATTTCACATTAACTAGACAAGTATATAAGCAAGCAAGCACAATGCACGCAGGATATAAATAGAGAGAAAATAAAGTAAAGCGCGTCTTAACTGTGGTTTAGATGGCAGTTTACTACGCGCTGCTTTGACTGTGTTGTCCAGGTAAGATGGTGTCTTACGTTTGAGTAAATCTGAGCCAACAAGGGAAATAAAGTTCAATACTTAGAACCATTCAGCACCTATAGCACACTAAAAAACTACAGCAATAGGATGAACCGATGAAGGGCCGTACTGATGCTTTTAAGCTGCTTTTCACGCTTTTGCACAGACAAAGAACTCCTATCCTAAGAAAAACAAGAGTATTAAGTGATTATTTGGAAGTAAAAAGAATGAAATAAAATTGAGAAGAACATGAATCATAAGCCACAACATCAGAAGTTAAACAGACCTTAATAATAGGATCACTAACTTCACCATTACCAAGGAGACGCTGCGAGTGCCAGCCCTGCATAGCTCTTGCTGCAGCATCTCTCCGTGCTCTACCTGATGCTAGAGCTTGGACAGACTTATCAGCAGGCAAGAGGGACTGAAAGACACAGATAAATATTGTTATCAGGGTATTAGTGAACATTATGTTGTTGATCATAGTATGGAATTAAAAACATTTAATCAAATATTACCTGATTTTCAATATTCATAGGCTCTGAAATAGAAGCAATAGGCAGATTCAGCTCACCAACTTGTGTTTTATGCCTTTCATAATCAAGAAGTGCCTATCACATATATCAGGACAGTAATATCAAGCAGGGTTAAAAGGGACATGGATTACAGAGTTTATAGTTCTACAAGCATAAAATCTGACATTGTGCAAATAGATAAAATTCAAATTACGTGAGCCTATATATGATTGTAGTCTAGCAAAGCATGGTTAAAGAATATATTATTGCAGCCAACAAGGAGAAAGTATTACAATAACAGCATCAAGCCTTACAACAGTAATTCAGGTAATACTACATGTTTAAAGAAATTCAGGTAAATGCACATCATGTACATATAGCAAGCATAGATATCTTGAAAACTATATTTGTGAAAGAAATTGTTAAAAGAGAAAAGTAAAGAAATGCTGATTTCTCGAGCCTAAAGAAACCTAACTAATCTAGAATCACCTTCTCATAAAATCCACGAAAAGTCCATGAAACTGTAGTGCATGTCCTGCATAAATTGAAAACAGAGACAGTGTAACATATCATAAATTAAATTGTCACAAACTCATACAAAGAAACTTTCAATTTCAGAGCTAAGAGCTAAAGATACATATCAAGACACAAAACAGCAACTTGTTCCTTACTTAGGAGGTTTGAAAGATTCTCCCACTTGCCGCCATAATTTACATGTGGTTACCTATACATAATATAAGGCATTTTAGGTGTATGTCACGGCACAATCAAACCAACTGCTCAGAAATAAACAAACTGGAAGCTTAGAGTAATTGATTATATTCCCCCCCAAAGAAACCGCGTAAGTGTTTTGATAACTCTAGCGTAAAATTAGGTTATAATTAAGGATTCAAAGCAAATTCAACAGTGCAGACTGGAATTAATAAGGGCCTCTAATCTGAAGTCTCATCCCGAGTTGGCTACATAAATTAGTATTAGTGCTACAGGAGGAAAAAAGGTGTACCTTATCATAGCCGCCCAATCTGATTACAGCTCTCCATAACCTTATATTCATCAAGTAAAGTATTAGGTCAACGTGACAATATTTCAGAGTTTGGTGTATTTTATGTCATATTTAAAGAGAAAAAAGTTTAAATGCAAAGGTGCAACTCACTTAAGGCAATTAAGCCCCTCTCCATAGAACTTGGGAGGTTTGAATTCCATGCTCCTCTCCCTAAAGAAATTTTCAAGCTCCTTCATAAAAGCTGATTGATCCTCATCTGTTCCTGACTCATTACCATCATATGAATGGTCAGCGTCCAAAAAACACAAGTTCTTTGAGGTTGAGTTCCCATTATCTGCAGGTGCAACAACAATTAGCATTTCATTATCCCTATTCTCAATTTGTAATCCATTCTTGATTTCAGCTTTTCGATCTGCTGGCATAATAGGCTCAGTATGAGTCGAGGGCATGGAGTCACCATCATTGTAAGCTCCACTATCAGCCACCTTAGCCTCCACTGCCACTTCAAAAGTATCATCATTGTTTTTACCAACACTAACACCATTCTTAACACCCTTATCACTCTCGCAAGCTTCTTCAGCTTCAGTCTTCTTATCCAACGGGCGTTCACACTCAGTTTTATCCAAAGCTTGTTCATCATCCTTTGTAGGGACCGCTTGATGTGTACCATTTTCAACATCTTGTTGAGGAATGCCCTCTGAATTGGCTTCTGGTTTCACATTTTTATCCTCTGCAGCTGCCTCTGCCTTCTCATTTTTCTCCTCATTGGGTGCATCAACCTCTACCTTGCCATCTTCAACATGATTTGTTGTTTCCTCTATAGGCTCAGGAGCTGCCAGAGCTTCAGGCTGAACCTGTTTATCAACCAATTGCTGGGTTTCTCGACTCTCTTCGGCCAAGGACACGTTCTGTCCTGCTTCTGCCTTCTCTTTTGAATCACTCATCATAAACACATACAGGAACACAACTTTCTCCTACACCAACCAATTACAATAATTCAATACACACAGTAAAGATTTTTCTAAAACCAAATTATTCCAAAACCTGAAAAAAGTACACACAAAAAAAATTCTTCCCCCTAATGACAAAACCCTAGTTTTTCAACAATTACTGCAAGCAACCATTGCTAATTTCACAAAATGAACCTCAATCGCACTCTGTAATTGCAATTCATAAAGCTAAAGCTCCAATAAAATTGAATTTGTGGTGTAATTTGCAGCAGTTCAAATTGAAATACATCAAGGTAAAGAAATTGAAAGGGTGTAATGTGGAATCACCTGTATAGAAGAAATTCAAGGCACTTTCAGTAGCTAGAACGAGAAAACCCTAAAAAAATCGGAGGAATACAAATTTGATGAACCCTAAACAAGATTTTAGAACAATTACGAGTTTTTTCGTAGCTGAAGCGGTGGATTTTACAGGAACAATAACGTATTGGTAACGTTACGCACAGCACTTCCCTGTCACTGTAACAGAGCTCAAATTAAAGCTGAATCAACAACAGTGTGATCTTTTTGTGAAAATTGCATTTTAGGCCCCAAATTATTGGATATGTGCGTCCTACACCCTAAACTTAACAAATGTGCAATTTAATCCGCTTAAATTTCTTGAATTTATATATTGGTCCTTCCACTAACTTTTTTTTTTTTTGGACTAAAATAGTACTCCCGATTTTTTTTTAAATTATCGTGTATTTTTTTTTTAATTGTCCATTTTAAATTTTGAGATAAAATTTATTATTTTCTCCCCCTTTTATCCCTATTTAATACTACTCACTAATCTTTTTACTCTTTTACCAAGTAAAGTAATAAAATGTAATTTAGTAAAGTAGGTGTACATTTTGTTAATTTTTATACAATACCAATCATTTCCTAAATATCCGCCCACATTTAAAATTGGACAATAAAAAAACGGAGAGAATGTTTAAGAGGTATAGTACATATACTTTGACTAGAATACGTACAATATTAGTTAAAGTTTAGAAATTGATTTATACATTTTTATATATATAGGAATTAAATTTCACACGACTTAGAAGTTAGAAACTCAATAATTAACGTTTAAAATTTTTCATATGTATTAAAAAATTTAATAAATATTCTTAATTTTTTTAAAAATATTTTAAAATAATTACACTACTTTTATTATCTCAATTTAACTTTTTTCTTTTATTAAATTATATTTCACTAATATACTACCTAAAAACTTGTCATATTTTAGTACTATTTTTCCTTATTTATTTATAATATTTTTTTAATTAGACTTAAACATTTTAAGTGTGATCTAGTAGGGTTTTTACTACCTCTATCAGAGTTTATTCCGATATTGGAGAGTCTATTATGATAATTTCTTGTTTCTTCTTCTTCTTCGGCACTACTAGCAATGGCGCAAGTTCGCGATTTTGTTTTGTGATAGTGAATATCTTCTTAAGTTTCGTGGTTGGATCCGTGCTGGGATGGATTCTTAACAAAATCCCAAGAACGCCGATTTCAGATTTGATTTACCTTCCGATCGAGTCCGATTTCAGATCTGTTTCCGGTGGTCGCGGATCATAGATTGGCACTATCCTCCGATTTGATTTCATCATCTCAGTTTCAAACGCACTTCTTGCTCCGGTTAGTTTTCCGGCATTCACGTTTGGTATGAAGATATGCGTTCTTGATTAAAACTGTTCGAATCCATTTTTCACTGGGGCTTTGTTGTGCACGACTCTGTTTTGCTTGCTGTTTGCAACTTGTTCTCAGATTGAGCAGTCTCAAGTTCTAGTTATGTTTTTCATTATGAATTTAATTGTGATGCTTAGCGTTAGTGGAAGCCCAAGCCCACGAACACTCACACACAAACTCACTCACTCACTTGTAAGTTCGTATAGATATTAGTAATTAATAAGAAATAGGGCCGTTGCATTGTTGGGCTTTATAATTAAAATCATCATCATGTAATGTTAATGTATAGACAGACTCTCTTCTCAATCAGTCACACTTCCTCTCGTCTTTCTCTCTCTCTTCTTCCCGATTCTTCCTTTCCTTTTCCTCTTCTCATTCATTCTCCGATCATTCCATTCCAAGATTCACACTCTTTCTCTCTTTCTTTCTTCTTCTTCGCCATTCTTTCTTACGTTTTTCCCTCTTCTCATTCTCCGTTCATCCCTCTCCCTAGGGTTCTTGCACTATCCATCATCTCCGTCTCTTCTCTCTCTGTCTATTTTCCCCTAGCTAGGCTTCTTACTGCGATAGATAGTAAAGGGAAGCAATCACGGCTTCCTTTGTTCGGGAGGACTCAATCCCTCTCTTTCTTGAATCCTTCTGTGTTCCGTTATGGTTTTGTCCTTGTGTGGGTCGCGCATTTACGTTTGTGTTTGGTTGTGTTGTGTTGAGTGGTGTTGTGCTTTTCTGTTACTAACTCATGTGTTGTTTTGTTTTGCTTTTGGTTATTTCTGTTTCTTTAACTAACATATATAAATCTTAACTGTAAAACACTATTCCTTCGGATCATATATCTCTGAGGGTCATGGTCTAGGAAGGACTAGATTTCTTGATGTGGGGGTTGGGCTCACGGTCAAGATTTCGACATCCGGCAGAGCTTTTGATGTGGGGGTTGGGCTCACGGTCATTAGTTCGTGCCATCCTGAGCTATGACTCCTAGGTATATGGGAAGAAGAAGATGCTAAGGCGGGTGTGGGAGGAAGGGAATTGAGTCCTTGATGTGGGGGTTGGGCTCACGGTCAAGGGTTCAAGACCCGAGCGAGAGCTAATGATGTGGGGGTTGGGCTCACGGTCATTAGTTTGAGTGCTCATCCTCTTCATGGTTGGTCCTGATGCATACACCTAATTTATTTATTTAAAACTAACAAAATACGCTAACATAAATCTTAATCATCTCTCTATCATTAACTTTTGGTTCCATTGATTTGTTTTTTTTTTTTCTCTGTGTGTGTGTGAGTGTGTGTGTTTGATTGGTGGCCCATGGTGCTTTGTGGGAGTGTTGGAAATAGGATTTCCTGCTCTATCTAAAGTTCTTGATGTTGTCATCAAGGCAGATAGGATTTAATTTTTCTGCTGTTGCTGTGGACTCTGTTTCTGTCATTGTAGCTGGTTCTAAGTGATCTAGATTTGCTTTTTGTTGCTGCTGTATTGTAGTTGCATGGCAATCTGTACTCTCTCTTTGGATTTTCAAATTCAATCTCTTATGCATCTATACTCTTTGCTCCTAACAGACATATACCCACTTCCTAAGTTCAAATTGAAATCTAATTAGTGATTATACAAGCCCTTCTTTCATTCTGTCTCTCCTCCCTATCCTCTCATTTCAGTAACCCCTTATGAATCAGTGTTGGGTGTTGATGCGGTGACACAATTTCAATTGCAAAGGAGAATCAATCAAAGGCAATCTTCAGTTGGTATAGGTACAATATCAGTTTTTTGTTTAGAGTTTTGGAAAAACAGTGTTTATGCATTTATCTTTAGATTTTTTTTTATGGCTCCTGGCCAAATTGGATTCATAAGTTTTCCATGACCAAAATCTAAAACTAATATGATCTTTTTATGTTATTGGCACAAGTTTGACATACAATTTAAATTCAGTTTGGACTTGCAGCCATTCAAAAGAACTATAGCAGATATGAGGCAGTGTTAACCGTGCTGCATCTACTCATGGTTGAAATATTTGATCTCCTTGAAATTTTTTATTACAAAGTTGTTTAATTCATAGGTTTATGCCTTTGGTAAATTATCCAGTGATGTACTTAGTGAAGTGAAGCCGGTAACTTTTATATGTCTACTGTTCAAAACAGGTATGCTTTTATATTGTGACTACTAAGACATACTTTCCTTTGTTTGAAAATCATTTATTTTTTTCCTTTGTTTTAAAGTTGTCTTGCTGCCCTAGTTAATTTGATGTTCTTAGCATATTGAGTTAGGAGATAGACAGATTAAGACAAAATTACTAATTTATTTTATCGTCGTACTTGGTTTTGGTTATAGAATTTTCGTCAACCTATGACTCTTATTTGACTTTAATATTATACTGCTGTTGATTTTGATTCTCTTCTATGGTATTGGGAAGTCTTTGACATGTCTTAGAACACTTTTCTTTATTGGCTTATAGTTATGTGTTTACTTATAAAAAAACTGGTTTTAAGAAGGCAGGCCTCAGTAAATAACCAAAAGAGATTTTTAAGGAAGCTTCAAATGATGTATCGTATGCCTAAAGAAGTTGGTCCCAAGAAAATACTAGATTTGGTGAATGTTCCTTGGCTGACTAGAGAAAATGTTGCAAGCCATTTGCAGGTGATGCTATATTTACACTCCTTGAATAGATAGAACCTTGTGTATCTTTCATTTAGATAAACATCTTGATATTTAATAACTTCTTATTGTATGTGTGAATATTTCTCATGTAAATGTGTTGCTTCTGATATAATTGACATGGTTGCATTTCTTCTACTAAAGTATTTCTTCTTCACTTGAATACAATAGATTTTAAGTGATTAGTCCAGTAGCTTAAATACACATCCTCTAATAAATCTGAAAAAGGAAAGACATAGGGAAAGAAAGATGCTTATGTATTGTTCCATAAGTTTGAAACTTAGGTTCCCAATGGTTATATTGTTGCTGTGCAGAAATACCGGCTTTACTTGAGTAGGCTTCAGAAAGATAACGATCAGAAATCTAAATTGAAGTTAAGTGTCTAGTTAAATATGATAAACTAATGATGATAGAATATTTCTTCAGTTTCAAATATGGAATATGGTTGGCTTTGCTTTGCTTATCCCTTCATAATCAGAGACAGACACTAATGTAGTAGTTTAAGGACTTGGGGAATAAAAATTACTTACGGAATGTGATGATATGATTTGAATCTCTCCTATATAGAGATAGAGAGGTATATCATTTTATTTTCAATGTGGTGAAAATGAAAATGAAAATGATAAGTATATAGTTATCAATATTACCACACAAATTTTTGTTGCTTGCTTTGTCCCCTTTTCTTAGAAACTAACACACAATCCTCTCTATATTTTGTTATTTTCCTCATGTTTGTTTAAAACAAATGTTGATGTGATACGCGTCTCTCTAATTTTTTCAATGTGCTACATGTTATGACTAATGGAATGATTTCTGTTTTAAAGCATGGGATTGGAAGTTTTACTTGCTCCAAGGTAAGGATCTCTTTGCTCGATATATGAATCTACTTTAATCCTTGTTCTACTTATTTGGTTATCCTCTACAACTCAAGGTCCAGAGAAGCTAATAGCTTTTTTTTTTTATGCTTGGTGTTTTCTCATAATTTAATTGTGCTAACAAAAATATGTTTTCTAAATCATGTTTCTCTTTAATTCTTATTTGACAAACTATCTTTGTTCACATAATATGTGTATAATAGTTTTGGACCAATGTATGAATGCCCTTGCATCTTAGAAAGAAATAAAATGTGGTGTTGTTGATTGTAAATGTTTGTTGGTCTTGTTGATGTGATTTTTATATTTATTGCCTGAAGATGTTTATGTTAATGCCTATAAATGTGCTATGTGCTTGTGCACTTTGAGTATGGCTTGAAAGACCCCCTTTAAGTTAACATCACTACTATGTTATACTTTTGAACATGTTATGCATATGGTGTCTTAATTCATCTCTGTCTTGTTATGTTTGTTATTGATGTGACTGGAAATAAAATATCAGAATATACAATAAGAAAAAGAATAGAGAAAAAATAAAACTCGATGATTTGTTTGACGTAGTGGATAACATTGACAAGTATTGAAAGGAATGCATGTTAAGATGAAAATTGAAAAAGACACACAATCTAATTCACGGTGCCCTTCTTGTTATGGTAGTCACATCTTTCTTTGTATTCATGAGAACTATATATAGCTGACATGGTCCTTAGATTATCTTAATGTTCCTGCATTTAACTCTCTAAAGACATGTTGTAAGCTTTCATATGACAAAATTAGAGAGCATTATTGCATTTTTATTGGGTGCTGACTTCAACTCTCCTAAAAAAAAAAAAAAAAGGGGCAAAGCTAATGATGTGGGGGTTGGGCTCCTAATTCTTGTATTTACAATAATTATGTATGTTGGTTAACTAACTTGACCAAAACTAACTTCAAAGTTTTTGTCATCTAATTAAAATTTCATCAATTTAGCAATGGACTATAATAATTTGGATAAGTTACTAAGTAATTATTAGTAGTATCCTAAGTGATGGTACTTTGATTTGATTAGTCCAATTCTCTGGTATATACATAGGCAAAGCAAAAAACTCAAAGTTATTCATTTTATGTTTGGACAAATTACAATATCGTCTTAAGCAATTTAAATAAACACTTATTTTCGATCAAGTAAAATTGAAGGAATGAATTTTATTTCATGTCACACTCTCGAAGCAATTGTACTTACATGACTCATTTTATTCTTTTTGGGGAACTACCTTACATGTGGTCTGGAGGGCTTTGAGCATCACTGTACCCTAGATGAGATACTCATCCAAATAGGGAGTCTAATCATGATTTAAAGGTTCAGTTTTCTGAAGAGCTCGAAGACACCTCTGATAGAGAGAGAATACTTGTTTAGTATAGAGAAAACACGTACACAGATCCTTAGTTACCCTAGAAACCACCCCAAGTTTTAGTTATGAACCATATTAGGAAATTTATCTAACTAGAGGAGTTCTAGTAGGAAGATTGAGAAATATGGTTACCTAGATTAGTAGAAAGGTTTTTCTAAGATTTGATGTCTAATCGTGAGCTGTCAATCATCTAAGATATCCACTCAACCTAGAGAGCTTAATTGTATGAGGCTTTATCCAAAGGGTAAGAGACATGTATGAGGGGAGAGATGGTAAAAAATGAGAGATTTAAGGGAGGAAAGCAAGGGGGATACGACTAGTGGATGGGGAGGGGGTGTCAAGAAGGATCCAAGAAAACTGAATTACATCCCTTCAGTCATGAGGAGGCTGGTGGTTTTTGTTCCATCTCCTGAGCCACACCAAAGGAAGTTCTCCTATACAAATATTCTATATTAATCTCACAAAATCCTCATCTTGGTTACGAACCATTGAACAATCATAACCAGAATAACAGGCTGACTTGAATTGAATATATAGGAATAAAGTAAATCAACATCCAGTCATGCAATGATTTGCATTCATATTTAATATTGATTTCTTATATTAGCAATTATTTTTCATTTCATTTTCTTGAGAATCCGAGGAGCTATTCTTTCTCCATACAAATCACATAGAGGTTTTGATTGCATAATGTAGGTTTGATTATATATATATTTTCTATCAATGCTACTTAATTTCAAAGTGCTTTCGTCAATGATGCATAATTGCTTTTGTTATATCGCGTAATGATATGCTGACAATTTGAGCTTCATCCCATTAGATTTCATTGAGTATGATACAATGATTCTTTGTCCTTAGAATAGCAACAAGATTTTTCTTTTTTCCATTTATTCAAAAACTATTGTGAAGATTGCTGAGGGAACATATGGAAAAGCCTTCAATGTTGGCAATGAGTTCATGTCTTATCAATATGAGGTGCAACAAAGTACACATGCATGTGTTATAATTTGGTTTAGAATGATTAATGCCAGTTTTTTCCCCAATCAAACCAGATGATTGTCTTCCATATGAAATTAAAGGATAATTGTGGCACATTAATTTTGATAGAAGCTATATTAGTCTTTCCTTTTAATTGTTTCAGATGAAAATTTCAAAATATTTACCCTAGCAAGCAAATATTAGACAACTAAATAATTGATACCATTGTTTCTTACATTGTCTTTGATATGAGAGGAAGATAGGCTGAATTGAACAAGTTGTGAGTCTGATTATGAGTCCTATTTTAGTCAAGCTCATTTTAATGTACATTTGGTGACTTTATTGCTATTTTTTTCTCTTATGTGTATGTTTGGTCCTAACTTTTGAGTTTAACATGTGTTTTAGCCTAAGATCCTTCTTAAGTTAGGGTAACTTCTTATTTCATAAATTGAACTACCGAATGAATAAGTTATTGTTGCTAATTTTCTTCTTAGATAATGGTCTCAAGTAAAAATCCCTCATGTCTTATATTTATTAGGATTAATTAACTGTATATTTGTATTATCATGTTGATATTTTCACTAGATGAATTACAAAAATAGATGAAATGAAGGTTGAAACAAAGTCAACTGAGGCAGACATGAAAAAAAATAAAAACTCCAATAAAATTACCCCGTCCATCGGACAAGTAAAAAATTCTAGTTTAATTTATTTATTTATCTTTAGAACTATTTGAATTTGATGATGTTATAATTGTGTAACATATTCCTTTATAATTATATATATGTAAGTATATATGTATTATATATAATTGTATCTATGTGTGTGTCTGTAGTTCTGTTGATTCTGTATTTTTTTTGTTTGAGCTAGCTAGTAAGTGAGCCAATTAGAGGGAGAGAGAAGAGGAGGGATGATATATATATATATATAGTTGGGTTCAAATGATACCGGTGTAACTTTAAGTAAAGTTACACCACTTATAACTTCATATAAAATAATTTTTTTGTCGATTCAATCGTTGAATTAGAATAACTATATCACTTGATTTGTATTTTGAATAGAATATTCTTGTTTATTTTGAACAAATGTATTACGTTGATTTGTATATCCATCAAAACTATATCAAATGATTTTATATTGTTTTGAAAATTTATAGGTATGATCTATATGATGTGAACCTCTAATCCAACGGTTAATTTAACAGAAAATTAATCCAATAAAAAATTAGTGAACGGTGTAACAATTGCTTAAAGTTACACTAGTGTCATTTGAACCCAACTGATATATATATATATATATATATATATATATATATATATATATATATATATATATATATATATATATATATATATATGTTTGAGCTAGCTAGTAAGTTAGCCAATTAGAGAGAGAGAAGATGGGGTGATAGATATATATGGTGTGTGTATATATATATATATACATTAGTGATAATTGATAGTTTATCTGTGAGTATGTAAGTGCTTAATTCTAGGAAATTGGAAGGAAATTATGAAAACGACAGTGCATGGACCACTAAGGCATACATATTTGATTAATATCGATCTTCTTCAAATTAATTACCTCAGGATGGTTGATTATTCTATAAGGAATCATAACTTGTTTTGCACAACTAAGAAGAAAAAATTGTAAATTTGTGGCAATTACCAAAAAGGAAAACACAACATAACATACATAAGAATTAGTTTTGTGAATTGAAACTTACCATCCACAAAGCTAAAGATGGTAACATGTGAGTGATAATAAACCAAACAAGGCCGTAACCAAATACATTCTGAATGACCCACAAATTCCTTCAACTTCCCATTCACTGAAACCATTTCTCATTCTGTATTCAGTTTTGAAGCTTCTCTGCTACAATCTCCTACTTTTTCTGGCTATAGATCTAGAAATATATTATACTGCAAAAGTCTAGTCTAACTTTGATGATTGATTATACTATTCTTCATTGCTTTTGAACCATCGCTGCATTCTTCTTCTTTGATAAATATATCCCTGCTGTTGATTTTTTATTGCAGTCATTAATGTTATAACATTGACTTATGTTTTTCATTAGAAAACTCTTGTTCGCGTTGCAGTATGTTGTGCATTGGAGAATATGGTGATTTGTTAATATACAATAGCAGAATGCTTGATATAGAAGGCCCAATGAAATGAGAGTAAGTGATTGCTTCTTTTTACTAAAATAAAGTTTCTAAATAATTTCTTATTGTTGCTTGAGGTCTATGGAAATGATAAGATCATTTAATCACAAGCAATAATTTAACAAGTTCGTATAACATATTAGTATTGGAAGTTTCTATATAGGATGTTCAAACAATTTTTATAAAATATAAAAAATCAACAAAAAAGATTATAACATTCTTGTTTATTTACCTCATAGTTAAATATGGATAATGATATCATGAAAGAAATAAAATCATCAGGCTCATTTATTTTCTTTTTATTATATATTGTAAGGATACTTGTGCGAATCATATCGTCATGTATCCTAAAAAATTATTTTTTCTAAAAATTATTAAATAAATTGTTTCCTTTTTAAAAGTAAAATTCAATTTGTTTCTTTTAATTAAAATCGAAACTATAACTCATGAACATTTTCTTTTTATAATTTATAATCTACTCGTATGAATTAATCATACTCAGGATTTATAAATTATAAGATCCTTGTACGATTCATATCATCTTATACCTAATGTTTTTTAAAAGACATAATACATAAGAATTTTCTTTTAATTTATTGCTCCTTTTTATTTGATTCCTTTTTTCTTATATCATTTTATTATACTTCTATTCGATTTTTTATTCCTTTTTCTACCATCACTCTATTTCTCTTTTATCATTGAAAGTTATATGTTTTAAAATGTACTGTAACACCCCAAATAATTATCTCTTTATGCTTAAGTCATATCGAGTTAATTACCGAAAATTATCATCTTGTTTCAGAGTTCAAGTATGAAAATAAGAATACGCGAAAAATAGGGCCAAAGATTTTCGTAAGAGAACGCATTTCAAAATATTCAGCTTGTACGTGACAAGGTATAATCTGATACACCCAAAATATGAACCTAGAAATTACATGCATATCCAAAATAAATATAATACACAACAACAGTGGCCCAATACATATATAAATAGTTTCACGTACACCAGGGAATACATATAAACGTAAAATCAAAATAGTTATTACAATAATTAAATATTAGAATTTCTAAGAGAACTATAAGCTTGTACAGTCACTTATAATTCCCTTATAAATTCTTTCGAGTCTCTTATAATACATAACATAACCATACGTATATGCGAAGATATCAAAATCCCTAGTGTCCTAAACTCTTTAGATGTCTGAGCCTCAATCCTCCTGCAAGTCCGGATTCGTTCACCTAGCGGGGTACCTGTATCTCGATCTGAATCTAAAACAAAAGGTGGTGGAATTAGGGTGAGCTCCACGGACTCAATAGGGGGATCACTTCGGTTTATTAAGAAATAAGTGAGACATGCATAATTCATATTAATGATATTTTCATAAACATAATGTTGTTCCGTAGTGTCTTACCTATGTGCGTCTTGACATTTATATGAATGCTACATAACAATGAAGAATCAACATTGTGCTGACATTGGTTACTTGAAAATATGTTCATTAACATGCAACGGTTGCATAGTCAACACTATGCATACGGTCACAAGTTTAAATATAACTATTCATACAAAAGTTGCACAATCAACATCATGCATACGATTATATGTGTCATGTGTTATAACTTTCTCAAATCATTGGCACTACCCTCTCTCTTTCTACCTCCGCATACACCTGGCCCCTAGGCTATGAGCTCATACCTATCTAGTTTTCTACTAGATCTCTGTGGGGAAGAGGGTTTTTTGTTCACTTCCTCTTACAAATCGGTACATTGGGGACCGAGGGTGCCAATCTCCCTTGCCAATCCCGTTTGTACAGGAAGCTACTCATAAATCTCATTTTCTAATTCACATGACCTTTCATCACTTCTTTAACATATCAGCATGTATACTATACATTATATGCTCATCTTATCACATATGTCATATACATGTAATCATAAAAACATAGATGACCTCATTTATCACCTTTTCATCACATCAATCATTTTCATTATCAAATACATTTCTGATGTAAATACTTATATATATATATATCATCATATTGCATGTGTCATAATCTTCATCATATGCATGTAATCACATAACATAGTTAGCCTCATACATTATTCTTTCATTAAACCAATCACTTTCATTAATCAAAATATGTTTCTGATATATATACTTAGGTATATTCATCATAATGCACTATTTCAAAGATCACATATAAGGCTAGAATTATCATAAAATCAAAATATCAGAAAACACAGCTCTGCAGGAAGTTCTGCGATCTGGTCGCTAGCGCGTTCTCTGTGGCCGCTAGCGCCCAAGTCGGTTCCCTACACCCGCTAGCGCCTGTAACCTGGCCGCTAGCGTGTGTACACTCGCTGGCGGCTGTGATTTGGCTGCTAGCGCGCATATCGACCCTGCACTCATATCAGTTTTCAGAACAGCAACCATTTGATGCAAAGAAAGGCATGTACTCGAATCTGATGCATGAAAACACATTAATACACAACTTAACATAAATCTAAACCCCTACCTCTTGTAGTTTCTCTCTATCCAAGCTAGAAATCACTTTCTCTTCTTGAGCTCCTTACTTAAAACTCTACCTAAGCTTCTTTGATGTTGGTGATGATAAACCTATTGTTTCTGATGATCTTTGTTCGGTTAGAATGGAAGGAAATGATGAGAGGAATCTGTTTATGTGACTTATTCTTTGGTTTGATGAGTTCTTGTGGTTGGAGGTGAGGTTTGGAGCTTTCTTAAGGTGGGAGGAGTTTGAGGAGTTGAGGGTTGAAGATGGCAAGCTTCTGATGTGTTTGAGGGTGTTAGGGAAGCCTTCTGATGATATAAGGTGACTTATGGACGGAGGGACCTATGAGCAATATTAAAAAGATGGAGGGTTGGGTCTAAAATGCAAAATGACAGAAATTCTGTTATGTCACGATGCTGGTCGCTAGCGAGCATCGTGCGGCCGCTAGCGACAGAACCCACCGCATTACCCGCTTGCGCCTTGTCTAAGTCGCTAGCGACGTACTTCTGCCGCCTTACCCGCTAGCGAGCTGCAACTGCCCGCTAGCGAGCACCTACTGATACATGACAGTAGCAGCAATTTTCATACTCTAAAACTCCAAAATGCATCTAACATTCTCTAAACCATTTCCAACACTCTAATCAGCATTTTTACACTTATGTAAACTTGTGCTTAACCATAAACACTTAAAATCTCTCGTGATTGTTTCTTGAACTCGCTTCCTAGACTTCCATTCTATTATATCATACTTTAACTTATATGCAATGCATCTATCATCATCTCATACACTTAAAACACATAATGCACATAACACATATCAAACAATGCATACACATCAAAATGCATTACCATGACCCACATATTCCAATTATGCCTTGATCAAGGTAATTATAATCAAATCCCTTTAATTAAGGTATAATTAGAATTTGGGGTCTTACATTCTTCCCCCTTAAAAAGAATTTCGCCCCTGAAATTCCATATCTGTAAAAACAACCAAATGCAGATCGTATAAGTGTGAAAGCTAACCCTTAATTCAATATACTTACCCTAGGTGAAATCCACGAATCGAATCACATTCTCCATGTTCACTGCGAAGATCCTCCCCTAACACTGGGGTCCGGAGGAGATTAATGACATTCCCTGGCAATGTGTCTCGGCCTACCACATCTAAAACATATCCTTGGACCGACAAGACAAACCCCCCAATGTTTCTTGTTGCACTGTGCACAGGTGGGTTTCTCCGGAGCTCTAGTGGCCATCATTGGGCGAGGTGAAGATGATTCTTGTTGAGGTTGGGAACTCCTAAAAGATCGGGGTGGAGACTGATGTGGTGGAGAGTGTCTTCTCTTAAGTTGAGGAGCCTGCGGCACTAAATCCTTTCTAGGAGTCTCTGGCAGAACATTATCTCCCAGAAGGCACGCTTGTTCATGCACCCTGCATGCCTCTATCTACTAACTGGGCATAGCTGTCAAAATGAAGGTGGTTCATTGTCTTCTGCATCTTCTGTGTTAACCCATTCCGATACTTCATACATTTCCACGACTCCATAGGGTTTCCCTGAAACATCTCTGAAAACTTGATGAGATGCTCGAACTGTGCGTTGTATTCGACAATAGTCATCCGTCCTTGAGTCAGATTCAAGAATTCTCGTTCCTTGGCTTCTCTTATAGATCTGGGAAAATATTTTGCATAAAAGAGTTCCTTGAACGCCTGTTCCAGGGGATAGGAATCCCTGCAGCATCTAATCGGGCTTTTTCTCATTTCCACCAATTCCCTGCGTCCTGTTGCAGCATAAAAGATGCAAAAGTAGTACGTTGTAGATCCGAGCACTGTATCACAGTAAATATCTTCTCCATTTCCTCTATCCAATCCCCTGCCGCTGCCGGATCAACGGAACCTGTAAACACCGGAGGATTTACACTCCGAAACTCAGCAAAGCGGGCATTCCCTCTACCCACCTCCGGTTGTGGTATAGGCGAAGTCTGGCGCCCCATAACTTCCGCCAACTGCTGTACCGCTCTTGCCATTCCCGCCAATGCCTCGCTTGTCCCCTGATCGCCATCGGAACTACTACCAGTCGATCTCATCTGACGTCTCTTTGGTGCCATTTGTACCTGTACACACGAACATAATCACTGAGGTGATCAGTCTCAATAATCACATTAGGCATATACAATCACCCATGTACCAAATAGACAAATCATGCCTTACGATAACCCAACTATAAGCATGAACTACCGTACTATGCAACAAAAGCATAGAAGACCATAACCCCAAGCCTTAAGGTTCGACCTGCTCTGATACCAAAATGTAACACCCCAAATAATTACCTCTTTATGTTTAAGTCATATCGAGTTAATTACCGGAAATTATCATCTTGTTTCAGAGTTCAAGTTTGAAAATAGGAATACGCGAAAAAATAAAGCCAAAGATTTTCGTAAGAGAAATAATGCTAATGACTATAGTCTTTGAAATATTAAATTGGTAGGATTTATTACATAAAATAGAAATTAAAAGTTATATATTTTAAAATGTGAGATTAGACTATTTATTTAGATACATTACCAAAATAAAGAGTATACATTTTGTAATTAGAGATTCCTCTTTTTTATACAATAAAAAAATAAAGATTATATATTTTAAAATATGGTATAATCTATATAATATACTAAAACACAGGTAATGATAATTTACTAATTACTGCTTTCATTAAAACTCTTATGTTCGTTGTGCCATGTGGATAATATTAATATGCTTCTGAGATTCGTTTTATTTAATGCTACAATATAAATATGAAAAATATTCATCATGTTACTATTTTAATATTAGATAATATATTTTAAATTATTAAATATCTTATTATTAATAGAAAAATGTTCCTATATATTAAATAATATTAACTAGAATTATAATATATTTAAATTTTTATCTAATTATTTTATTATTCACTATACTCAATCTTACATACAAAATAGTTTGATTTTATAATTTTTCAAATATGGTTGATTTTGTTAATTAATCAAATTCAATTATCACAACTTAATTTTCATAATTTAATATTTGACATGATTAATTGACTGTCACACGAAAAATGCAAAACATAAATAATGAACATGTATTTTTTTGTTGAAAGAGAATAATTATGAATTATTAGTAATTATTAATGTTTGATAATTAGTGATATTTAAATATTTTTCTGTGATTTAGTGATTTTTAATGATTGATGATTAATGAATAATTTAAATGATTTTAGTTATTGATATTAGAGATTTCTAATTTTTTTTGTTAATATGGAATAATTATGAGAATCAATATATCAAACCACCTTGATAATTAATGAATCTTTTGTGATTTTTAGTGATTTATTGGCGATTAAGTATTTTTCAAATTTTAGGTTTATTTAACGGTATTATAGTAATAATAAAAGAAAAGGAAAAAGAGTATTTTAGGATAATTAGATAGAAAATAATCAAATAGGGTATGATAATATAGTTAAAAGTGTGTAACAATAGTAACTCCATATGTTTATATATGATAATTCAATATACATGATCTCTTTATAAAAGTAATTTAAAAATTACATATTTATATTATGTGATAAGTAGTTTTTAAACACTACCTCTAAGATCCTATTTCAATTTTTTTTTACATTCACTAGTGTAAGAACAATTTTAATATTTATTTTTATTGTTATATTTGCAAATAAATAAATAAATTTTATAAATAATATTTTCATTTAACTCATCTTTATATAAGTATTTTTATTTCATTAATTATTTAATATTTTAAATATAAAATTTGGTATAATTTCGTGCATTGCAGAGATATAAGACTAATATAACTTTTAAAATGAGTATAAAACTAAAGATTATAATATTTGAAATACTAATTTTTTAGAATTTAGTGTATAAAATAGAAATTGAAAGCTATATACTTTAAAATGTGATATTACACTATTTTTTGATGGATTATAAAAACAAAGACTATATACTTTATGGTAAAATCTCGCATTTTAAAGTATATAGTCTTCAATTTCTACATTATGTAAAAAATTCATGTGATTCAATATTTTAAAGGCTATAGTTTTTGTTTTGTAGTGTATCCAAAAAAATGGTAAAATCTCACATTTTAAAATATATAGCCTCCAATTTCTATTATATGCAAAAAATTCTTATAACTCAATATTAAAGCCTATAGACTTTATTATATAATACAACAAAAAAAGGTAAAATCTCATATATTAAAATATATAGCCTTCAATTTCTATTTTATGTAAAAAAATTCATATGATTCAATATTTCAAACGCTATAGTGTTTATTTTATAAAAATTCATGTAATTCTATATTTTAATATCTATAGTCTTTATTATATAACACAACAAAAAAAATAGTGAAATATTATTTTAAAGTATATATCCTTCAATTTCTACTCTGTAAAAATTCATGTAATTCCATATTTTAAAGCATATAGTCTTTATTTTATAATTGAACAAAAAAATAGTGAAATATCATATTTCAAAGTATATAGCCTTCAATTTCTACTATAGGTAAGAATTCATGTAATTCTTTATTTTAAAGCATATAGTCTTTACTTTATAATACAACAAAAAAAATGGTGAAATATCACATTTTAAAATATATAGATTCAATCTCGAATATATGTAAAAATTAACGTAATTCTATATTTTAAAGTCTGTAACCTTTATTTTATAATATAACAAAAAAAACAGTGAAATCTCACATTTTAAAGTATATAGCCTTCAATTTCTACTTTATATAAAAAATTCATATTGTGATCCAATATTTCAAAGGTCATAGTCTTTATTTTATAGTGTATGCAAAAAAAATAGTGAAATCTAACATTTTAAAGTCTATAGCTTTCAATTTTTACTATATGTAAAAAATTCAAGTAATTCAATATTTTAAAGTCTATAGCCTTTATTTTATAATAAAACCAAAAAATAGTGAAATCTCACGTTTTAAAGTATATAACCTTCGATTTAATTTCTACTATATGTATAAATTCATGTAATTCTATATTTTAAATCATATAGTCTTTATTTTATAATACAAGCAAAAAATAGTGAAATCTTACATTTTAAAATATATAGCCTTCAATTTCTACTCTATGTAAAAATTCATATAATTTCATATTTTAACGCCTATAGTCTTTATTTTATAATATGATAAAAACATAGTGAAATCTAACATTTTAAAGTATATAACCTTCAATTTGTACTATATGTAAAAAGTTCAAGTAATTCAATATTTTAAAGCCTATAGCCTTTATTTTATAATACAAAACAAAAAAATATTGAAATCTCACATTTTAAAGTACATAACCTTCAATTTCTACTATATGTAAAAATTCATGTAATTCTATATTTTAAAGCCTATATAGTCTTTATTTTACAATACAAACAAAAAAATAGTGAAATCTTACACTTTTAAGTATATAGCCTTCAATTTTACTATATGTAAAAAATCATGTAATTCTATATTTTAAAGCCTATAGTCTTTATTTTATAATATAACCAAAAAATAGTGAAATATAACATTTTAAAGTATATAGCCTTCAATTTCTACTATATGTAAAAAATTCAAGTAATTCAATATTTTAAAGCATATAGCCTCTATTTTATAATACAACCAAAAAATAGTAAAATCTCAAATTTTAAAGTACATAGCCTGCAATTTCTACTACATATAAAATTTTATGTAATTCTATATATATTTTAAAGTCTATAATCTTTATTTTATAATATAAAAAAAAAACATAAATTTAAAAGTTTACTCATCATAAATGTAAAACGTCTTTAACTAAACGCACATAGAATCACACAATGTGTATGTAGCCATAAAGTCATAATGACACATAATTTGAGTTTGATTTAATCTCTTATTTCCTTTCTCATCATTGTTATATTGAAATGTATGCTCTTCTTCTTCTTCGTACATCATAATTATTCGTTGTTTAATATAAAATTTTCCACTACAAATTAATTAAAGTTCCAACCAAACAACCCGCCTCAATTTTTGAAAAGCTCATTTGTCCTCATCTTCTTCAAACAAACGATTAAGAGTGGCACTTCCATTAGCTTTAAAAGTTATAGCATCTAATTTGATTGAGTGGAAATCTGCATTGGACAAATATGAGAAGAACCTTCATAGAGATATTGTAAGTATTCTTAGAATAAGCTATGGTAGTTTGGATAGCAATGAAAAGGATATTGCATGCTTCTTTAATGGGAAGAGATTAGAATATGTTAAAAGATCGAATACTCAATGGGTGTGAGTTCCACACAGAAGATGGTATTAGAATACTTGTAGACAAATCTCTTATTGATGTTACCAAGGCGGCTTTCTTTTTATACAACATGCAAACTATCCAATCCCCTCATCATGGGGCATTAGAACAATCTTAATAACATTTCATGTTTACTTTTTACACTCATGTCTGCTTTAAGAAACTAACAATAAATAGGTTACTGATTGAAAATGTGTTGAATGGTTACTGATTGAAAATGTGTTGAAGGGAAGTAGTAAATTTGATCAATTGAAATACATGAATTTCTCCAATTGTCAGTCCATCACTCAATTCCCTGATGTTTCTGGAGCCAAAATTTAAGAGAATTAATACTAGACAGATGCAAGAAACTGAATGCACCACCATTTTTTACCATTATACCCTCATCAAAACCGCAAATTTTGTTAAAAATTGAATTTCTCGGTCTTTTTTAAGGGTCAAATTTGTCATTTTGAGCGTAGGATAAAATCATTTAACCACACTTCCAAAGTGTAGTTAAATGCTATATTGAGTGTTGCTAAAAGCACCAACCTTTTTTACCATTATACCCTCATCAAAACCGCAAATTTTGTAAAAAAAAGAATTTTTCGGTCTTTTTCAAGGGTTAAACTGGTCATTTTGAGCGTAGGATAAAATCATTTAACCACACTTCCAAAGTGTAGTTAAATGCTATATTGAGTGTTGCTAAAAGCACCAAACTTTTTTACCATTATACCCTCATCAAAACCGCAAATTTTGTAAAAAAATGAATTTTTCGTTCCTTTTTAAGGGTTAAATTGGTCATTTTGTTTGTAGAATAAAATCATTTTACCACACTTCTGAAGTGTGGTTAAATGCTATACTATGTGTTGCTAAACGCACAACCCTTTTTTACCATTATACCCTCATCAAAACCTCGAATTTTGTAAAAAAATGAATTTTTCGGTCTTTTTCAAGGGTTAAACTGGTCATTTTGTGCGTAGGATAAATCATTTAACCACACTTCAGAAGTGTGGTTAAATGCTATTGGTGAGTTGCTAAATGCACCACCATTTTTTACCATTATACCCTCATCAAACCACAAATTTTGTCAAAAATTGAATTTTCGGTCTTTTTTAAGGGTCAAATTTGTCATTTTGAGCGTAGGATAAATCATTTAACCACACTTCCAAGTGTAGTTAAATGCCATATTGAGTGTTGCTAAAAGCACCAAACTTTTTTACCATTATACCTCATCAAAAACCGCAATTTTGTAAAAAATGAATTTTTCGGTCTTTTTCAAGGGTTAAACTGGTCATTTTGTGCGTAGGATAAAATCATTTAACCACACTTCGGAAGTGTGGTTAAATTCCATTATGTGTTGCTAAAATTGGTCATTTTATGCGTAGGATAAAATCATTTAACCACACTTCTGAAGTGTGGTTAAATTCTATACTGTGTGTTGTTAAAAGCACTACCCGTTTTACCATTATACCCTCATCAAAACCGCAAATTTTGTCAAAAAATAATCTTTCGTTCCTTTTTAAGGGTGAAATTGGTCATTTTGTTTGTAGAATAAAATCATTTTACCACACTTCTGAAGTGTGGTTAAATGCTATAATATGTGTTGCTAAACGCACAACCCTTTTTTACCATTATACCCTCATCAAAACCTTGAATTTTGTCAAAAGATGAATTTTTCGGTCCTTTTTCAGGGTTAAATTGGTCATTTTAAGCGTAGGATAAAAACATATAACCACACTTCTTAAGTGTGGGTAAATGCTCTCAGGTGTGTTACTGCCATCTTTTACACTTGTGCCGTCACATCGTGTAACATTTGACCACCCTTTGGAAGGGTGATTTTAAGGATGGTTGTTAAATGTGTTACCCTTTTACAATTATTGGGCTTTTTACTAGAATGCTCATGATATTGAAAACTCTACTATGATAGATATGCATATTTGCGTTGAGGATTTTTTACTGCTTATATTGTTTATAGTCTGTAATTTACGAGTTTTAATACTTTAGTATTTTGTGTTAGTTAACCATATAAAATTTACAACTGGATCACAATGCACATGTACTATACGACAAAGAATAGATCTGTTCTGTAAAAATAAAAAACAATAAGGAACAAATCAAATGAATGTCCTCCGTTTGAGTCTCAAAATGATATGAAAAAAAGATGTTCAAACAATATGTATCTTTTTATCGGTACATGATGCCCAAATTTTATTAATTACCAAAAATAGACTAATTACTCCATAGCGTACCAATTTTATTCCTTCCTTTACGGGTATTTGCGGCTGATTTAACAACATACAATCCAATTGCAGGTAGCAAGACAAACCGAGCTATGATGATAGAAATGAGGGTCATTGGTTTGACACTTAATGATCCTACTCCTGCAATTTCAATACAAAGTTAGAAAATCTAAATGAAAAAAATAAAAAACAATGCAATGCAGCCAAGACTTTTTTGCCAGAATTGAACTGTTTGAATAAGGTGGCATTATAGTTGGTGGGACACCTCATTCTTTTTTAGGGCATAATCTTTAAATTCTCACTCTATTATCATAAGATCTTGACACATTATTTTAACAGATCATATTCTGGCAAACATTCTGGTTGTGTAAGCTAAGTTCTTATACCAAATTACTATAATATCTGAAATAAGAGTAGTATATCTAAAATAGTTAAGTTTTTCTATACCTTGTGTGAGATTGCCACCAAGCAAAGTGGTAATGCAAGAAATTATTCCATTCCTAAAAGTTCTATTAGATAATTGTGGTGCTTAGATAAGACATCAGACAATTTTGGTAAGGCAGAGGAACGTACCCTAGTATTTGAACAGTGTCTTCAATCACTCGAAATGGTGCATTTTCTCCAAGTATTAAGCTCCTTAGCCATGTAACTCCACCAAAGAGAAAGCCCAAAATCTGATCATGGAAGGGTGTAAAATTTCTCACTATCATTGAGTCGCTTTTCACATTCAAATGAATCCATATATATGTGAAGGTAAATTTCAAATTGCACTGATGAACCAAGTAACAAACTCAACAATAATACAGATATAGGAAAACCAAAATAAAGTAACTCACTGTGGCAATTGTTGGGGGTGACATTAACTCCGCCAGAATTTGGCTCAGAGTTTCAACCATTATATTATATGCCAAAATGATCCTTCCTTCTTCTTTGGTACACTTGATGCACTACTTTGGCCAAAAATCTGAAAAATTTGGATCCATTTTATAAACCAACCAACAAGTACTTGAGCTTAAACATGCTTCACATATATAGGCAATATATACTTTACCTGAACGAGTTTGTGAAAAAAAATAAGGTATATATAAAATAAGAAATTGTGTTTGATGGTTTGCCTCATGCCCTCATCAAATGGAGCAGTTTTGATATTGTCCTGGACAAGAGATTTGGATTATTTCGAGCTGGTGTTGTTTTTTCACATCTGTGATTCACTGGTTTTAAGTTTTTGCCATTTGATTGGCATCTCTTCATAGCCTTATGGCTTTAACCTCAAAGTCTTATTTTATTGACTATAACCTCATTTTACATTCTTATTGACTATAACCTCATTTTTGCTTCTGCCTAGTTAGTTAAGTCTATTTAATTGGCTTCTATCTTCGGTGGTTAAGCATTTGCCATATTGGCTTTCAATGATTGTTGTTCTCGGATTGAGATTTCTACACTTGAGGAATGATTTTGTTCGATGTGTATATGACAAGTCAACTTACTTGGTATTTGAATATGATCCTTCGTTTGGTTGGAGAGTTGTGGCTACGCTCTGTCCTCAGTTCTTCTTGATTTAGTTTAGCTAGTTTGATTGATGTGCCTGTAAAAGGCTCATTCCGCTTGTATTTCATAATAATTTTCTCATCATTTAGTAAAATCCTATTTCTCATACTACTTTCAATTCTCTCAATAGCTCTCTCTATTCTGATATCATGAAATTCAACAATACTCGGAATTTGAATAATGTGCTAAGAAGAGCCTAAGACCTGACAAAAATGTGGATAGGGGTTGAAACTTGAAAACAAACTTTTCTGTAATTCACAGACAGTAATTACTTCATTATCATAATTCATATTCTTAGTTTTGAGGGTGATTGATTGTGCTTGTGCATGTGCTCAGGGAATTTGGGGAATTGTGCGGTTTGTGATGAGAGTGATAGCCCATTTGGAGATTCATCCACGTGCTCAACATTTGGGGAGGCTTATGCATTGCTCTCTACTGGAGTAAGTATGATTATATATAATTTGAAACCATTAAGCGTTCAAGCTACTATGTTAGAATAGATCTCTTATTAGAGTTTAATCGTGGTCTACCTGTAATTTCATGATTTGTTTACCATAGTAAAATTAAAGGCTATAGGCTTTAAAATGTGAGATTTCACCAATTTTTCTAGAAACACTAAAAAATAAAGACTATAGATTTCAAATTATGTAATTTCATGATTTTTTAACACATAGAAGAAATTGAAGGCTATAGGCTTCAAAAAGTCAGATTTTACAAATTTTTCTACAAACACTAAAAAACAAATACTATAGACTTCAAATTATGTAATTTCATAATTTTTTTAGATATAGTAGAAATTGAAGACTATAGGCTTTAAAAAGAGAGATATCACTAATTTTTCTAGAAATACTATAAAACAAAGACAATAGACTTCAAATTATGTAATTTCATGATTTTTTTACGCATAGTAGAAATTGAAGGCCGTAGGCTTTAAAATGGAGATTTTGTCTAATTTTTCTAGAAACACTAAAAAACAAAGACCATAGACTTCAAATTATGTAATTTCATAATTTTTTTACATATAGTAGAAATTAAAGGCTATAGGCTTTAAAAAGTGAGATTTTACAAATCTTTTTAGAAACACTAAAAAACAAAGACAATAGACTTCAAATTATGTAATCTCATGATTTTTTTACATATAGTACAAATTGAAGGCTATTAGGCTTTAAAAAGTGAGATTTCACTAATTTTTCTCGAAATACTATAAAACAAAGACTATAGACTTCAAATTATGTAATAACATGATTTATTTACATATAATAGAAATTGAAGGCTATAGGCTTTAAAATGTGAGATTTCACCAATTTTTCTAGAAACACTAAAAAATAAAAATAGACTTCAAATTATTTAATTTCATGATTTTTTTACATATTGAAGAAATTGAAGGTATGCTTTAAAAAGTGAGATTTCACTAATTTTTCTAGAAACGCTACAAATCAGAGACTATAGACTTCAAATTATGTAATTTCATGATTTTTTTTATATATAGTAGAAATCGAAGGCTATAGGCTTTAAAAAGTTAGATTTCACTAATTTTTCTAGAAACACTAAAAAACAAAGACTATAGACTTCAAATTATGTAATTTCATGATGTTTTTACATATAGTAGAAATTAAAGGCTATAGGCTTTAAAACGTGATATTTTACTAATTTTTCTAGAAACACTAACAAACAAAGACTATAGACTTCAAATTATGTAATTTCATGATTATATTTTTCTAAATATAGTAGAAATTGAAGGCTATAGGCTTTAAAATTTGAGATTTCTCTAATTTTTGTAGAAACACTATAAAACAAAGACTATAGACTTCAAATTATGTAATTTCATGATTTGGTTAGAGATAGTAGATATTAAAGGCTATAAGCTTTAAAAAGTGAGATTTCACTCATTTTTCTAGAAACACTAAAAAATAAAGACTATAAACTTCAAATTATGTAATTTCATGATTTGGTTAGAGGTAGTAGAAATTGAAGGCTATAAGCTTTAAAAAGTGAGATTTCACTAATTTTCTAGAAACACTAAAAAACAAAGACTATAGACTTCAAATTGTGTAATTTCATGATTTTTTTTTTCATATAGTAGAAATTAAAGGCTATAGGCTTTAAAAAAGTAAGATTTCAATAATTTTTCTAGAAACCCTAAAAAATAAAGACTATAGACTTCAAATTATGTAATTTCATTATGTTTTTACATACAGTAGAAATTGAAGGCTATAGACTTTAAAAAGTTAGATTTCACTAATTTTTCTAGAAAGACTAAAAAACAAAGACCATAGACTTCAAATTATGTAATTTTATGATGTTTTTACATAAAGTAGAAATTGAAGGCTATATGCTTTAAAAAGTGAGATATCACTAATTTTTCTAAAAACACTAAAAAACAAAGATTATAAACTTCAAATTATGTAATTTCATGATTTTTCTAAATATAGTAGAAATTGAAGGCTATAGGCTTTAAACTGTGAGATTTCTCTTATTTTTCTAGAAACACTATAAAACAAAGACTATAGACTTCAAATTATGTAATTTCATGATTTGGTTTGAGATAGTAGAAATTGAAAGCTACAGACTTTAAAAAGTTATATTTCACTAATTTTTCTAGAAACGCTGAAAATCAAAGACTATAGACTTCAAATTATATAATTTCATAATTTTTTTACATATAGTAGAAATTGAAAGTTATAGGCTTTAAAAAGTTAGATTTCACTAATTTTTCTATCTAGAAACACTAAAATACAAAGACTATAGACTTCAAATTATGTAATTTCATGATGTTTTTACATATAGTAGAAATTGAAGGCTATAGGCTTTAAAAGTGAGATTTCACTAAATTTTTCTAGAAATACTAAAAAATAAAGACTATAGACTTCAAATTATGTAATTTCATGATTTTCTTACATATAGTAGAAATTGAAGGCTATAAGCTTTAAAAAGTTAGATTTCACTAATTTTTCTAGAAACACTAATAAATGAAGATTATAGACTTCAAATTATGTAATTTCATGTTTTTTTTACGTATAGTAGAAATTGAAGACTATAGGTTTTAAAAAGTGAAATTTCACTAATTTTTCTAGAAACACTAAAAAACAAAGACTATAGACTTCAAATTATGTAATTTCATGATTTTTTTACATATAGTAGAAATTGAAGCTATAGGCTTTAAAAATTGAGATTTCCCTAATTTTTCTAGAAACACTAAAAAACAAAGACTATAGACTTCAAATTATGTAATTTCATGATTTTTTTACATATAGTAGAAATTGAAGGCTATAGGCTTGAAAAAGTGAGATTTCACTAATTTTTCTAGAAACACTAAAAAAACAAAGACTATGACTTCAAATTATGTAATTTCATGAGTTTTTTACATATAGTAGAAATTGAAGGCTATAGGTTTTAAAAAGTTAGATTTCACTAATTTTTCTAGAAACACTAAAAATGAAAGACTATAGACTTCAAATTATGTAATTTCATGATTTTTTTACATATAGTAGAAATTGAAGGCTATAGGCTTTAAAAAATGAGATTTCACTAATTTTTCTATAAACACTAAAAAACAAATACTGTAGAAATACTATAAAACAAAAACTATAGACTTCAAATTATGTAATTTTATGATTTGTTTAGATATAATAGAAATTGAAGTCTATAGGCTTTAAAAGTTGAGACTTCAGTAAATTTTTTAGAAATACTATAAAACAAAGACTATAGACTTCAAATTATGTAATTTTATGAATTTTTTACAAATAGTAGAAAATGAAGGTTATAGGGTTTAAAAAGTGAGATTTCACTAATTTTTCTAGAAACACTATAAAACAAAGACTATAGACTTCAAATTATGTAATTTCATGATTTGTTTAGATATAGTAGAAATTGAAGTCTATAGGCTTTAAAAGTTGAGACTTCACTAAATTTTCTAGAAACACTATAACACAAAGGCTATCGACTTCAAATTATGAAATTTTATGAATTTTTTACATATAGTAGAAATTGAAGGTTATAGGTTTTAAAAAGTAAGATTTCACTAATTTTTTTAGAAACACCGTAAAATAAAGACTATAAATTTCATTAATTTCATGATTTTTTTCATATAGTAAAAATTAAAGACTATATACTTTAAAATTTGATATTTTACTATTTTTTAGATCTACTATAAAACAAAAGACTATAGGGTTTTTAAAATTGAATTGCATTATTTTTTCATACAGTGCAAATTGAATGTTATATACTTTAAATATATACCCTTCAATTTCTATGCTTTGAAAAAAGAATTTAGAAGATTTTTTTCATACAGTGCAAATTGAAGGGTATATATTTTAAATTTGTGATTTCACTATTTTTGAGATATACTATAAAATAAAAAACTAATACACTTTAAACAATAGAATTATAATCTTTGATATGCCATAGAAGATCTAGAGGAAAAAAATATATAATGAGTGATTTGTGATGAGAGAATAGTTATCTAAAGTTAGAAAAAAAGAGAGACAATTGAAATGATTTGTATGGAAGAAGTTATTGTTTTTTTATTTATTTATTTTATTCTTAATTTTTTGTCTTTTTTTTTAAGGTAACTAATTTTTTTTCAATTCTATTTATAGTACCTACTATGTATGTATGGATAGATATAATTATACTTTTATTTTATTAATCTTGTGATTATCATCACTTGGACCACTTTTTTTTTCCTTCTGTTTCTTTTACCTTTTCTTTTTACCTTTTATTCATTGCTTTATTCTCTTACCTTTTCGATCGATCTATATATATATATATATATGCCTACTATTTTGCTTTATTGACTAAGTGGCTAAATTTTGTAATTCAAAGTGGGTCCCACATGAAATATTCAATTCAATACTCATAGTCATAATTCATAGTAAAAGAAAGAACAAAAGACACAATTTTCTTCTTCTTCCTCCTCCTTTTGGAATATATAATGTTCCATCTCACAACCATTGGTAGTTTCTTCCTCTTTTTTCTTGTTCTTATTCTTATGTATGTATCTTTATTTCTCAAACATTAGGAATTTCTGCAACCTATATATATAGGTTTTTTCTTATTTTATTTTATAGGTAAGGAATCTACAGGCTTTTTATCATTCAGCCAACATGGTCGTATTATATATGAATGATTCTTCTTTTACTGCATGTATATATATATATATATATATGTATTGGTGATGCCATCATCAAAGTTTATATGTAACAATATGGTACACACCAAACCATCTTCATGTTGTGCTCATCAAATTTAGTGTGTTTGTCTTTTTGAATTTTTGTTTAATTACGAAATTCCCTCCAGTACACTTTTATCCGTCTTCTACAGAAAAATTGAAATTTTGTAGTCTTCACCTAACAATTTCTATTTTCAAGAGTTTTAAAATAGTTATGGTTTAGTAAAATGTTTATAGTTATCTACAAAATCACGAGACCTAACATAATTGGTAGCTAATTAGGCTATCATTAGATAACCATCCAAACATTATTTATGTGTGTGTTACTTTCTTTCTTTATGATGCCATTTTTAAGTTTTTATGTTGATTAGTGTGTATCAGTGCATGTTCCAATTAATGAACAACACATGGTTCTGTTATATGCTCTTCACTCCCCCAACTCTCAATTAAATGAGTGTCATCTTTATTCCCAACACATTACATTAATAAGGTTCCTCCAATTTTTCAATATCTTTCTGGTTTCCTTTTTCAGTTTTTCTGTATAGTATACTGGGATTTCATTTTGTTCATTATCAGATGTATTTTTTGTGACAGGTCTTTTTAACTTTGTGTATAGGATTAGCATAAATTGTTGCAAGTGCAAGGTTTTGTGGTAATGGGGTTTCTTCAGCTTTTTTGTGTTGCTTCTATCCCTGTGATCAAAGTATTGCTGGTTACTGCACTTGGTTTGTTTCTTGCATTGGATCACATAGACATATTGGGAGCAGATTCAAGGAGTAAAGTGAATCATGTAAGTTCACCTCTTCTTTCTTTCTTTCTTTCTCCTTTTTTTAAATATTTCTATATGTGTAGAGGGTAAATCTTAGTGTAATGATAAGGTTTCTGTTTTGGAGTCAAATATTGGAAACAGACTCCACCAGATGAGAGTCTCGTGCATTTGGTTGCATTTATTTTTTTTAATCTCTATGCAGTTTACTGACAATGGTGATTTTTTTTGTGATAGCTTGTATTTTATGTGTTTAATCCTTCACTGGTTGGTAGCAGTTTGGCCAATACTATTACCTTTGAGAGTTTTATTTCATTGTGAGTATTGATTTGGGATTATGTATATGAACTGTGCTAAGCTGCTTCAAATTTTGATTCACATGTTTTACAAATTATTATAGGTGGTTCATGCCAGTCAACATTCTTGCTACATTCATATTAGGGTCTGCATTAGGATGGATTCTGATTAAAATCACAAGGCCTCCAAAACACATTGAAGGACTAATATTGGGTTGCTGTTCTGCAGGTAGGTGTAAAACATGTATCTGTATTATGCTTTCACTAGGTTCTATAATGGCAAATTTGAGAAATCATATTGAATTATCAAGATGAAAGTATTGGTAGATACCTTTTGGGGTAAGGTTGCGTATATGTATTCTTCCAGAACTCTGTTTGGTGGGAGCTTCGTGCACAGAGTCATCCTGATCTGTTTAATCATATTAGAGCTGATATGTATAGATGAATTGAATTGCCCTGGGATTGAGACCAAACTTGCCACATGCATGTTCCTATTTATTTTGCATTTTGTCCTAGGAATATGAAGAACAGGCTTTCTTTCTGAAACAGCTCTTCAGATTCTTCAATCTGAAACAGTTTTATTTGGTTGATGCTGCAATCCAATTCTGAGTTTCTGAATGCTTGCTTATTGCAAATGTTACTTCCTGCTGCCACCAGCATTATGAGTTTATCTAATTAAGATTCAAAATGCAACATCATATATGGTTTATTGAACAGGAAATTTGGGAAACTTGGTCATAATCATTCTTCCAGCTATATGTAAAGAGAAAGGAAGTCCTTTTGGAGATCCTGATATTTGCCATCAATATGGTTTGGCTTATTCTTCCCTTTCAATGGCGGTATGTATGCAATTTTCTACTGTCAATCAATATCAATAGTGTGCAATTTTAGTCAAGAAAACAAAGTGGTTTTGCTCTAATCGATTCTTCTTTCTGTGTTGGTGTTCATTTGGGAGATTTTAGATTGGAGCAGTTTTTTTATGGTCTTATGTTTACAACATAATGCGAATTTCGTCGAGTAGACTCCAGATAAAGGGTAACGCAAGCGACCATCCCGAAAAATTGAAGGCTTCGAAGGAGATACCGCCGGAAACACTTAATCCTGCAAAAGACACATTGGATGATGCATATACCATACTTCTTCCTAGCACAGAATCTGAGGGAAAAGAGAAGGTTATTGCTACAAACATCACTTTTGAAAGATATTATACATTGATTATAACTCAAGACTAGTTTTCTTTACAAGCACCTTATAACTAACTTATCAATAATGCGCATTGCAATTAATTTTGTTGACTTTATTTGGTCAATGTCACACTTAGGATTCGATGGGCTTAACCGTCCGACCCATGGAGTCGATAATGGTTGCAACCCCTCAAGCTTGATGCGGTTCTGAACAATGAGAAAATAAAATTGCGCCTTTGCTAAAAGCTATAGCTTTAGCTAAGTGGTAGGCGCTTGATCCAATAAGTGGTATCAGAGCGAGGTCATGGGTTCGAATCCCCCGACTGACACTGGGGGAGATTGTTGGCTTTATTTGGTCAGTGTCACGCTTAGGATTCGATCGGCTTAACCGCCCGACCCATGGCGCCGGTAATGGGTGTAACCCCTCAAGCTTGATGTTGTTCTGAACAATGAGAAAATAAAGTTGCGCCTTTGCTAAAAGCTATAGCTTTTAGCTAAGTGGTAGGCGCTTGATCCAACGAGTGGTATCAGAGCGAGGTCATGGGTTCGAATCCCCCGACTGACACTGGGGGGAGATTGTTGGCTTTATTTGGTCAGTGTCACGCTTAGGATTCGATGGGCTTAACCGCCCAACCCATGGCGCCGGTAATGGATGCAACTCCTTAAGCTTGATGCGGTTTTGAATAATGAGGAAATAAAGTTGCACCCTTGCTAACAGCTATAGCTTTTAGCTAAGTTATAGCTTTTAGCTAAGTGTTAGGCGTTTGATCCAACAAATTTCAATATAATTAAGTATAAGTATGCAGAGTAACTAAGAATATAACACTGAAACATAGGCAGAATTTTCTTAACTTATGGCTAATCCATTCACTATACATGCTACTCATTCCACGATAATGTCCTGTGGAAAGAACTGTTGTAGTCATATTAATAATGTTTTGGTGTTTTCTTCCAGATTTCAATCTCAGATAAAATTAAGTGCCGCTTGAGGACGATTTCTAGCAACATCAACTTGAAATCCATATTTGCGCCTTCAACAATTGGAGCAGTATGATGCCATTTCCAATTTCTTTTGTTAACAACCTGTTATATGTTCTTTTCTTGTCTGTCACTCATTCACTCACATTTTTGCATCACAGATTGTTGGCTTTATCATTGGTGTAGTTCCTCTACTGCATGATGTCCTGATCGGAAGCAGTGCTCCACTTCGTGTCGTCGAAGAATCTGCATCGTTGTTGGGGTATGCACCACAAAACTTGCTCATAAAGATTTCACAGCTAGTTATAAAGGATAGAAATCTACCAAATTTGAAATCTTCAAAATCTACAAAGTCTTGTCCTCAACAGTTGCAGGTTCTAATCCTATGACAGTCATGTACATAATAAGATTGAATTGATGCCTAAAAGAAGAAGTCACTCTCTTATGTTTTGTCATGAGAGTTACATAGCCTAAAGGGTTGTTTGTCAGGCATGATAGGATAAGGACTGATAATATAAGACTTGACAGAATAAAATATCATGTTTTACATTTTATGATATATTATCATTCATTTTAAATACATCTCAACCTTTAATCTTTCTGTCTCATTGATTACAGTCAAGCAGCAATTCCAACTGTTACTCTTATAATGGGAGCAAATCTACTTAAAGGTAATTATAATCCTAGTTTAGTTTTATTACACAGACTAGTTCATTGTTTTACTCTATGGTAATTTGTTAAAATGATTGTAAATGGATTAGGATTGAATGGAGCAAGTACTCCATTGTGGACCACTGTGGGAATTATTGCAGTCCGGTACATTTTCCTTCCATTGTTGGGCATTGTTGTTGTAAAAGGTGCAATACACTTTGGTTTGGTTCAATCAAATAATCCCTTGTATCAGTTCACCCTTCTACTTCAATATTCACTTCCTCCAGCTATGAATATAGGTACAATTCAATAAATAACCTCTAATACTTGTTGGATCCTTTGCTACAATTCCAAGGTCTTGGTTAGTACACATGACATGATTAACCTTTTGTAGGAACTATGGCTCAATTGTTTGGAAGTGGTCAAAGTGAATGCTCTGTAATCATGCTATGGACATATGCTTTGGCTTCAATTGCAGTTACCCTTTGGTCAACCTACTTCATGTGGCTAGTGTCTTGATTTTTGTATCATGAGTTTAATTATGATGCACTGACAATTAAAAAATTTTACATTGTTGAGTTAAAGGCTTTTACCTATGTGTCAAATCCATGATTGGATGTATGTGTAAAATTTCTTTACACTGACAGTGGATCAAAATTAAACTCTTCATTGATATCAATCTTATTATTTAATCTTTGTTTATATTTAAATTTCTATATAATTTTTACATCTCAAGTTTCACCATCCTTGCTTTAAGAAAATTCAGTACCAAAAAGGTGCAATTTTGTTTCTTAATATAAATTTAGTTGAATGAAATCCGTTAATTTTTACATTATTTAGTTGCAATGTTTAAAGAAATAATGGTCATAAAATCAACGGTTTTTTCACCCATAAAAAACAAAAAAAATCAATATCATCACATATATACATTTAGTATCAATATCTACACAGATGTCCTGTTTTTGGTGTTTCTCTCTGATTTTCGCCCAAGGTGGGCGAAAATCACTTCATTTTCGCCCGGGGGGGGGCGAAAATGGCTTCATTTTCGCCCTGGGGGGGCGAAAATGAGTTAAAATGGGCGAAATGACTATTTTCGCCCCCCGGTGTCTATAAAATACACATCCGACCATTTCAGAACTCATACACACACTCTTACACAATCCTACATCACATTATGGCAGAAAATAATTACTATCATTATTGAAAATTAATAATTTAAGAAATCTAATTTCAATAAAACTAATATTCTATTAAAAACTAAATTCTAATTACCAAAACTAAATTCAATAAATATTCTATTGAAAACAAAATAATTACCTACAACTGTAAAATCTAAAAATAAAATAATTAACTACAACTTATATAAAAATAAAGATTTTAATTTTTTAAAATTTAATAACTATTTTATAATAAAATTTGATATATAATACACTTTAATTATTAAAATTAAGGACTATTAAACCTCTAAATTTATCAAATGCTATAAATTTCCATTTTTATTGATATTTTTCATGCACTTTAATTTTTCTATAGCATATAATTCATTATATATGTATATATTTATAGATAAATATATATTTTATACGTATTTTATTATATCTGGTTGAACCTCCGATCGAACCGGTTAAACCTCTAAACCTCTTAACCACTCCCTCGTCCGGTTTAATGTTCGGTCCGGTTTTCAGAACCTTGGTAAAATCTAATTACAAAAACGAAGTTGTAATGTAATTAGATTTTACAGTTGTAGGTAATTACTTTTTTTCAATAAAATATTTATTGAATTTAGTTTTGGTAATTAGAATTTAGTTTTTAATAGAATATTAGTTTTATTGAAATTAGATTTCTTAAATTATTAATTTTCAATAATGATAGTAATTATTTTCTGCCATAATGTGATGTAGGATTGTGTAAGAGTGTGTGTATGAGTTCTGAAATGGTCGGATGTGTATTTTATAGACATCGGGGGGCGAAAATAGTCATTTCGCCCATTTTAACTCATTTTCGCCCCCCCAGGGCGAAAATGAAGCCATTTTCGCCCCCCTGGGCGAAAATGAAGCCATTTTCGCCCCCCTGGGCGAAAATGAAGTGATTTTCGCCCACCCTGGGCGAAAATCAGAGAGAAACACAAAAAACAGGACATCTGTGTAGATATTGATACTAAATGTATATACGTGATGATATTGATTTTTTTTGTTTTTTATGGGTGAAAAAACCTAAAATCAACTTCACATAATATATACTTCAATTAGTGTCATATAATAATATTATAGCATCATATTTTAACTATTACATTATGTTTATAACTCATAAGTTTTGTGATTTTTATTTTTGGAATTAATTCTTAAAATCCCTAAAAAATATATATAAAACAAAAGAGTTTAATTTTAATCTACTATCAGTGTAAAGTAATTTTACACAAACATTCAATCATAGATTGACATATCATCAAAAGTCCTTAACTCAACTACTCACCAACTAAAATGTCATACAAATCAATGAATGTAATTGGCTGACAATATAAATTTTTTACAATGTCAGTACATCATAGTTAAACTCAACAAAATTTAGTTTCAATCATCCACTTGATCAGGTGTGCATTATTTCCATAATTTTGAGAACATGTAAAATCAACCCCAAATATTTTCATTGTGAATTGATGATACATTGGTTAAATGATATATAACGTGTCAAACCATAAAGAGAAGCAAGTAACAACTACAAAAATAGCATATTCTAATAGTTGCAAATTTTTCAATTGGAGAAGTGAGACAAGCTTTGGAAATATATGATTTGCGCATAAATCGCAGTAAGACAAAATACTTGCATTGTAAGTTCAGCAAGTAGAGAGAATACTCAGTTATAGAAGTGAAAATAGGGGAATGTGTTATACCTCAGGTTAAGAGCTTTAAATTCCTTGATTGCATTGTTCAGGATAACAGAGAAATAGACGAAGATATCAACCATAGGATTCAAGCTGAATGGATGAAATGGATAAGTATCTCAGGCTTTATATTCGATAAGAATGTACTTTTAAAACTTAAAGGACAATTTTATTGCACGGCTATCAAACCCACTATATTATATGGGACAGAGTGTTGAGCCACTAAGTGCCAACATGAACATAAAGTTAGCATAGCGAAGATGAAGATGCTCTGATGGATGAGCGGTCACACGAGAAAAGACAAGATAAGAAATGAAAACATAAGAAATAGACTCGGAGTAGTCTCTATAATTGATAAGATGATAGAATCTTACCTTAGATGGTATGACCATATGAAAAGAAGATCAGGAGAACATTCAGTCAAGCGAGTGGACTAGATAAAACATACTACGAAAACTATGGGTAGAGAGAAACCAAGAAAGACTATAAAATAAGCTATCGAGGAAGATTTGAGAGTTAATGATCTAAATCCTAACATTATTCATGGCGTCGTTTGATCCATGTAGCCGACCCCACATAGTGGGATAAGGCTTGTTGTTGTTGTTATAAACTATACTGGTTTTCTTAAATGTTAATGTTATAAAGAAAAAATAAATAAATAAATAAAAATCATTTTTACTCTTCCCCTCCCATGGGGATTGATAAGTTAATAATTACAAGTAATCCTTTAACTAAATAAATACATTCAACACATAACAACCACCTCCCCAAAGCTAAATACACAACAATGAAAATAAGGATAATTACATTGACCTCTTCTAAAGTTACTGCTTATTACACTCTCAACTCCTTTCTTATTTGGAAAGTTACATCAGCTTCACTTTGTAATTTACAATAGACAATAAACAGTAATAGATAATGCAAGAAAAGAAGGTGTAATTCCTCAAACAAGGATGAATTGCACATGTATATGTAACCCTTCAAGTAAGAGGAGAGCGTCAAAGTCTAACAAGCACAAACCTCGGGAAAAGTCAGTGTAATTACCTGAAGGTAATATTGGACATAATCATGGCCTTGTCAAACAATTCTCAACTCCAGTTTTGGATATCCAGCTTGTACCTTATACCGTTCGAAAAGATCTTGAAGAGCTTCAACATATTGACTGTGCACCTTAGAAACCTTGAAATGAAGCAAAATTATTAGAAGAGGCCAAAATTTTAAGCCAAGAGTTCTCATTTAGAAACAGTTCAATCAACCCATATCATGGAAATCTAATCCTGAGCTAGTCTGTCTATGTATGTTTTGGTGTATAAAAAGGGCATAATAAAAAGTTTGGCGCAGGGAAGTCCAAACCTTGGGCGCACAAAGGATAAGAGACGATACAATTCTAACAAGATGAAGTTCTTATTATTACAAGATTCCTTTACTGTTGTAATCTTGGCAACTTATTAATGATAGACAACAAATAGAAAGATGAATTGGGGGAAAAAGGAGAGATTAGAAGTTATTGGATCCTTCTTAATGCTATTTAACATTAAAAGTTGTATGATAATATATACATACCTCCTCAGCTGTTGGTGCTGGATTTTTGTCTATCTCAATTGGTCGACCCACCACAACATACATTGGGTGTTCGAACGGTATCGGGGATCTAGAGAATGAGAATGTTTATGTTGCAAATTAGACATGTTCAAGCATGAGTGAAAGAAATTATGAGCAGGAAGCAAGGTGGCATATAAAGAAACACGAACCCGAAAATTCCCCAAAAATATATGGGGGTGAACTTGATAGCCCTTGCAAAATTCAGAATCAACTTCCCACCTGGCTTCCACCACTTATAGACATCTGACTATATCAATATTGCAGCAGATGAGAAAAATCAGAAATGATAGTTAATTTAATCGGCAAAACCAAAAGATGATACACTGCTACATTTTTAGTGTTGTAAAATTGATACCTGAAGCGAACAAAAAAAGACGCAAAACATCCAAGTTAAAAGAGATCTGGACAAGAAATAAGTACCTGTCCAAAGCAGAAAACTGGAACCAGAGGTGTACCCTTCTCCATTGCTATGCGAACAAAGCCTCTTCTTGACTTTAGATAGGCAATCTGCAAAATAAGTATATCATAATATAACTAATGAAATTCAATGTGAATCATAGTAAGAAAAAATAGGGAGGTTATCATTGAAAGACCCATTTTATCTCGACATAGTAGAAACAAGAAATAAGCATCTCAGAACCAAAAAGCAAGAAAAAACAGACTTAAAGCAACCATAAAGATATAGCCACCATAATATCTAACCGACACTGTAATATGCTCAATATAATTCGCAGCTTTAAAGGCATTTTGTGACGACACATTGATACAATCATAGGACAAACACGCACAATGCGAAGTTGTTAATATGTCATAATCTGAAATATTAACGTGATTTCGAGCCCTTACTCTAAATCCAAATAGAACATAGATATGAGATATTGAAGCAGAGTGCATAACTAATTATTCAAACTAATGGTGCTCATATGATAGTTGAGCTCAAGGTCAAGGATGTATGTAGCGTAGCACAGCAAAGCGAAACCTGGTATCGGTCATAACCTTATATCTAAGGAACAATGAACACTCTTAGTTATCAACAATTAAATGCAAAAATGGAATCATGCAAGAGGGAGAGTGAAAAGCAATGCACCTCAGAACCATGCTCCATGAGAAATGTTTCTTGCACTCCACCGGGTATTAAAATGCAACTATATCCAGCATCCAACAGGGAGACAAAATTCTTCCTAGATGCTGGTGTAAGACCCAACCATGTCCATATGTGTCTCAAAAACGGTGTATAAAATACCTACTCGTCAAATGAGATTCGAAAATCTTAAAATTATATACTTGATAACCATTACAAAACAGAGTCTCAAGTAAAAACAAAACCTTACCGCGCTGCTAGCAAGAACTTTTATCTTTGGAAGAGGCATAAAACCTGTGCTGTCAGCTAGTGCAACAACGCCAATTGGCAAAACTGAGTGTGGTTCATAGCCAAAAACTGCATTGAGCGCAATGGAGAGAATACAAACAGAACATCAATCATCATAATGATTAACAAATCAACAGGATTTGACTCTCACATTAACTACTTGAAAAGTCATAAAAGTGAAACAATTTGATCTAATAACCACTAGTAATCAAAAGTTAAACAAAATTAAGATTCAAGAGTCAATCTTGTTTCACCGACAGACAACATGTGATTAGATAACTATATAAAAAAGTTTTACACCCGCATCAAAACTAAACCTTAAAAACATTCCCCAAAAAGAGTGAATTAAATGTTTGGTTCAAACCATAAGCACGATTAGGATGGAAGGCCTTTATGTCCTCTACATGAAGCGTGACAGGAAAATAACTGCAAGCGTACTTGCATATATACCTGAAAACATACCCAATATTATTATTATTATTATTATTATTTCAAAAGGAAAAATTTCATTGAACCCAGAAAAGAAAAATGACCAATAAATTGCGTCATCAAAAGCAAGAAAGGGGGGAAAAAGCTACCTTGACAATTTTCGACCAAATTTGCTCTTTTCATCAATAGGAATCACCATGAGCACAAACAGCAAAGCAAAAACCCTGACATGCAACGAAAACAAAAAAAAACACTGAAATTAGTTCAGACATCTTAGTCTCAAATTAGTCCACGAAAATGTTTTTACGACAATTTAGTACAAGTCTTCAACGTTTATTCAGACATTAATGTAGTCCTCATAAATTTTTCAGATAAAAATTATTTTTTTTTCAAGTAAAAAAAATAATTGTTATGTAATTGTAAACTATTCCTATCAACTTCAACTCTAAAGCTAAAAACAGAATATTCAAAGTAATTTTTAGCTTTTAAGTTGAATAGTTCTATGAAAAGCTCTTCTTTTTTTTTTATTTAACTCCAAAAATTGAAATCAGAAACAAAGGCAAAATAAATTGGTACACTTTTTTTTTCTTTTGAAAGACGAATCTCACGTTTCTCATAAAGATTATGAATAATTTGACGATTGGGTCAAAGCAAGATTAAAAAAAAAGAGAGAAAAGAATAAAAGAAACTAACAAGATTGCTTTGGAGAGAGGAAGGAAGAGAAGAGTGAGGAGCAAAACGACGCCGTTAAAGTGAATAGTACCGAGCCACAACGCCAACGCCAACGTCGTTTTGAATCCCTTCGATTTCGACTCCAAACCGAACACTTCGCTCGCCCTGAACACCTTCTCCTCCGCCGGCGGCACCGCCGGCGTGACACTCACGCGCTCGTCCTCCATTTATTTCTCCGACTCTTCTTCGTTAAGAGGTTCCGATCAACGAATTCACATAGCTTGGAGGAGTGTGTTTATGAAGGAATTGAATCAAAAAAGTGAAGAAGCTTTTATGAGTGAAAATTGGGGAGAGTGATAGGGGCAAAATGGTCAATTTATTTCGTCTCTCTCGGACTTTCCGTATGCCTCTTCAGTTCTTCTTTGTTTTCTTTCTCACATGCTTCAGTTTCCTTTTGAGCGGTGTTTCTTGTAACCAAAATTAATAACATTTAATTTAATTTAATGAATTTCAGGTTTTTTATACATAAAATAATAAAATAAAGTTGTTAGTGTTTTATCCTATAAGTTACCTTTAGTAATTAATATTTTCAAACATAACTTGTAAGAAAATAATAAGTTATATTTAACTTTTCTAAACATTAAAATACTATTAGTTATATTTAACTTTTCTAAACTTTCTTCAATAATATATATATGCTTTTTTAAAATTATTTGGTTTATTTTTCTTAGCAAAGAAAGTTCGAGAAAAATAGTCAAAATAGTACTATTGGTCAAAATAGTATCTGGTTTTCTTTTTCAGGTCACAAGCTGGAGAGGGCACTAATTTCCCTTCATAAGAAAATAAATAAAAAAAGTAATATAATTGATTTGATTATTCGTCTATAAATTAATTAATTCTTCATATATTAAAGAGTAAAGACTTCATCTAATTTCCAACTAAACCAACAAACTTGAGCTAATTCTATCCTAATCTCAATTATATACTTTAACATCATTATTTTTGTTGTTGACTCTCCCTACCAACCTTAGTTTTCTAAACGGTATGGTTATTTAGGTCTTTGCCTTTCCTTTCTGTTGATATAGAATTATAGATGGATCAAATTATAGTAAATAATTATCAATATTGATTAAATTATTCCGTGTTATAATTTAATATATATGCTGAATATATTACATTATAAAATGTTTTAGAAAAAATGAATGAACTTGGACTATAGTAGTAGTAACATGTGGGCAAATCATTCATTCATTCCCCTTGAAAGAAAGGGAAAAAAAATAATGTGTCAATGTCAAAGGAGGTTATTTAATACACGCATTTATAGAATGTCGTATTGAATAAATTGATGGAGGCTTAATTGCGTCTTGTGCTTTTGTTCACAAAAACACCATTTTCATGCATCCATCAATTTTCATATTGTTTTGCTTTTTGTTATTTTGTTTGTTTAGTTGCGTAATATAATTAGGATTTTCTAAGCAGTGCTATAAGAATATTTGTTAAAGAATTAAAAATAGAAATATTTATCTTAAAAATATATATTTTTATGTTTTTTATGTAAGGGGTTCCACTATTATATTTTAATTTTTTCTAAAATTACTATTTTAAGTATCCTTAACAAGTGTCGTAAGGGTGATTGTTAGCAAAACTCATATAATTAATACATACTACTAATTAGTTGTTTATTCCATTTTTTTCATTAGAATATATAAGTAAATAGTATTTAAAATAAAAAAAATAGCATTGCTTATAGTGATAAAAGAATAAATAAGCATCAAAAGGGTAAATCCACTTTATAAAATAGTAATGGTGTTTTACACATAACATAATTATCTTTTAATGGACTATACACTAAGTCCAATATTGGATGGGTTCTTAAGGCCCAAGTAGTTAAGAGAATAATTGCCATAAAAGAAGAGCCTAGCTATTCTTATTCAGATCCTCATATCTCTGAAATATAGCCCTCTAAATATTGCAATAGTCTATCCTAAATATTAGGTATTCTTAATTGAATAATGTTTGTCGTACAAATAAATACATCTAATAAATATCCAATATGTGTTATACATAATATGTAATGTGTGTTATATGTACATGTATTATACATATAGTACACACTATATTCTATATTATATATAGACGTATTTCTGTTGTACAACAATTATTATTGATTCTTAATTAAATATACGGAATATTTTCAAATGAATGTGATGAAATAAATTGCCATAAAACTAGTGTCTCATAAAAAGTAGGTTCGCATTAATTAAACCTAGCTACAATGTAAATATTTATTGTCTCTCTAGATAGGTTTGTTAATTGTTAATTATGAATCCTACAAGAAAGCTCTCTCTAGTAAGTTTCTCATTCAAAAGAAAGTAAGTGTGTGTCTCCATAATTACCTTCCTTGCTCAAGCCTATCTACCATTTCTCATAAGTATATATCATACCTAACTAAAAAGTAATATCCAATTCTCCTAGTAGGTTGTCATATATATGATATGATTTAATGCATATGTATCATTTTCATTATTAATTAGGGTGATAAACATATAAACCATTGAAGTGTGAGTGAGAATTGTAAGTTAGTACCTAGCAAGAGTTAATTAGTTCGATAGAATTGAGTTTTTGAACAAATCAAATATTTAAAATCTGAAAATATTTTTAAAATATATGGTAAAATTTACTATATTAATCATATGATTAAAACTTTTTCACTATTTTTTTTTTTAATTCCTCCAGGGTATTCATCAGAGCGATTTCGGTGACTAATCCATCGTCGATTTGTGTGTACACCTCAAAGGTTGGACGACTGACCAAGGTCCTCTTTGCATACACACTGTCTCAAGATCGAACTCTGGACTAGATTAAGCTGCCCAAGTCACTACCCATTGCACTAGGTCCCTTGGTTTCCTAACCTTTTAGTTCATATAAAAAGGTTGTAGATTAGTCTAAAAAAAATCTCAAGACGACCTATCCTTAGCTAAGGTCTTTGATGAAAAGTTGAAGCCGTGAAGCCCACCTAGTCTACAATAAGTTATATTGACCCAAGCCCACTTAACCATTGCTAGCCAAAATTCCTAATGGAGAATAGTTTTTATCATTGCTTAGAAATTCTTTTAAATTCATTTAGAGTAATGATGATAGAGATTATAGCAACCACTTAATTTAATATAATTACATAGATATCATAAGCAATCAATCAAGAATAGAAATCAAAGTAAGAAAAAATAATAATTAAAACACATTAGTATTACTATTTTATAATTTAAAAAAGCCAACAAATGTGAGGGTATAAAACAGAATATTAAAACGTGTTATTAAAGTCAAACAACTCCCTTCTTAATTACACACATGATCCCATGACTTGAGGTATTGATTCTGGTTGCACTCTGAAACACAGCCATAAAACACGCACAAGTTACCACCACTATACACTAGTACTAGTACTACTATATAATTGTCAATTCAATTAACAATATATAATTAATTAATTATTATTATCACTAGCAAAGTTGGATCAGATCAATTAAACAAAAGGAGTTAATTAAATTAGTTTCTTGACATAGATGTGTGTGTTCTTTACCATAATTAGTTGGATTGGAATTTCAACCTTGCATATATATAAATAATTTATTCTCTAAATATACTCTTGCAGTGTGTGAAAGTGCACACAAATTTGTTATATATGCTCGACTAAACACATAATAATAATTAAGGTATATATATATAAATTATTAAAGGGAGAAAATTGAAAAGATATATTACATGTGAAGGGCCAGCAATTCATGAACTGTGGTGGATCAATCTAGCTATGATCTGTCACATTATCATTTTATTTATTTATTTATTTTAATTAATAAGCCACTTTCTCAATATATTCATAAGATGTAGATCTGTATAATCATATATACACAAGAGATCTAAATCTTTTGACCTATTTAAAGAACTTTTAAATTTATGGTAATATATATTTAAGATAGTGCACTAATTAATGATAGTAAACCGAAAAGTGTACGTGCCTATGATTTGATGGGATGGAAGAAAGAAAGGAACTAATAATTAAAAGAAAATTGGAAATAAAAAATAAAAAGTAAAAAAAATAATAGGTAAGGATTAAACTTCAAAGTAGAAGACAAAGAAAACATAAATAGAATAATCGATTAATTATTATACTATATATGCAGATGGTTTCGGTGCTTTCCTTGATGATTGTCAAACCTTACTATCATCATTAAAAAAAGTTAAAACAAGATAAAGAGTAAAATGCTTATAATATGTAGCGATATAATAATTAACTACTAATTATGTAGAAATATTTATGTTCGTGATATATTAAAGTTAAATTAAAAGTTATTATGTGAACATATAATATAAATAAGTATATTTTGCTTTAAAACAATACTAGTAAATATAATAAGATGGCTGGATGATATCAGAACTTTTGTTAGAGTAGTAAAGAGTAATATTTTCCGTTGATGAATGCAATTATTATGTTTTCCTAGGTGAAAGAAATTGACGATAATAATGATGGTAGTAATTGATGATGGTACATTTGTGAGTGTGCTAATCATACTTATATAATGTTTATGTTACAACATAAATACGTTCAACTAATATCTAACATGTATTATACATAAGATGTAACGTATACTATATGTATAATACACATATATATATATATATATAGCACACATTATATTTTATATATAGCATATATTGAATAATAATTAGACGTATTTCTGTTGTACGATAAATATCGAATATTAATAATAGCACACACTCCAAAAGGAATGTTGACTTTTTGGCACTGAAAATATTTCCATCATTCACCATTCTAACGGTATAATTAATTTATCGTTTCTCTATTTTAGTGACACACACAAGAGAGGCAGTATTCATTGCAATGAAATTGTGCTATGTTTGGTTTAATTTGCTTATTGAATTACTACAATATTTATTCCAGCATTTTCATATATCTCTTAGTCTCTTCCCTCCGTTCACAAATAATTGTCTTTCTAGAAAATTCTCTTGTCTAATATTATTTGTCATTTTAGAATTTTAAGAAACTATTTATTATTCTTTTTCCAATTTTATCCTCACATGCATTCTCTCTCATATATCTTATAATAATTATTACACAAAAACTAAAAAAATAATTTAATCATTATATATTATTTTTACATATAAAGTTGTGTGCTTTAATTACATTCTTAATAACCGTAAAAAGTCTAAAACATCATTTATTGATGGACGGAGGGAGTACTTGGTAAAGTTTAGTATTATGAGAAATCAATAATTATGCAATCTCTCTCAATTATATATATATATGTATAGAGTCATAGAGAGAATACTAAGAATAAGAACTAGTAGCTTAGCTTGCTATAATTAGATAAGAAAATGGATTATTTTGTTCAAAAACACGATTAAGGGGCAAGGTCACATGGTAGGTGCTAAGATATTAAGCCACCTTGCATCCACTAACTAAGATTAGATTTGAGTGTTAATTACATTACATATAATTTTAATTTTAATTTGCTTTTAATTTTAACAGTACCTTCTCTCTGCGGGATATGAGGGCCACATTCACATTTTAGTGGACACACTCCATAAAAAGAAAAAAAGAATATATATATATATAGAGAGAGAGAGAAAGAGATGCTTTTCTTTCTGGTTTTTTTGGCTTCATATAAAAGCACCTATCTCTTTCACTCTGTCTTTTTTTCTCCTTTTCTTTGTCTTTGTTTCTCAAACAGTTTTTGTTTTGTTTTATTAGGAAATTACTTGTGTAATTAATTTGATGAAGAAGCTATATATAGGGTTCTTTAACAAAATTGGATTAATCCTTACCCCAACAATTTCATTCTTAAATGAATCTAAATATGTCCAAAACTAACATCGGAAGAATACTATCCTATAATGAACCGACCCAATTTCAATCAAATTAGTTAGAATTTAATAAACCTCACATAGAGTAGAGCTAGCTAGTTTTTTAAAAAAAACATAGTTCAAGGATATATAAATGAAAATGATTCTGATCTCATTCCTAACTGTCTTTGGATTGGATTTAATTTTCATATATTACGGTGTACAATTATTTTACACAATCCTCCAATCATGTGATATCACATCGATTATAATCGTGTTCTCTCTCCCATCACTTGAAAAGTCATACAAACATAGTGTTTTGATTGGATGATAATGTAAAATATTTTTACACTGCCAATATATTAAAATTAAACTCTTTTAGTTTTTTCATAATAGTTGATAATTTATAAATACCTTATAAAAACTTAGAGACATCTGTGATAAACTTAAAGAATATTAATATAAACTTGAGTTCATGTTGAACCCTGCAAGTGACAACATATTAACTATTTAAAACATAATTAAAAATAATAATTATACTAATATTATGAAAACTATACTAATATTATGAATATATTGTCGACCAGTAGAGTTCATTATAAATTCGAGGGTATATTATTACTTTTCCACAAACTTACCTACCCTCCATGTAATCTTTTAACTATTAAAAGAGAATGATTCTTATCTCAGTCACATTTATCATCATCATAATGTAATTCACCCTTTTTATCCCTTAGTACTATTGCTACTAGCCTTTTTTGGCCTTTTGCAGCCACTACACTATGCTACACCTTCAGCACCACCACCACTACCACCATCTACATCATGTTCCAAAATCTCTTTTTGTTTGTTATTTAAAAACCTCGTTGTGGTGATTTTTATTATTATTTGACACTTACACATGACACCTACCAATAAGGATAGATACCTCAGAAAACCATGATTCTCTCTTTACTCTTTTTTCCATATGGCTCTTCTTTTCTCCTTTATTTGAGCTCCAATATCATCATCATCATCCTCAAAATCATGAAACTTTGTTGCCATTTCTACTGCACAATCTTCTCCCTCTCTCTTTTTTATTTATAGAACTTGCTTCTTCTCTCTGTCCTGTTCTGTTTATTCTTTCACTATATACACTACTACATGTTGAACACATTTGCATTTCTAAGCCAAAGTTTAAGTCTTTAGCATTTTAACGATGTATAGAAGAAGAAGAAGCTGTGTCTTGTCTTATCTGTTTCTTGCAGTGATTGTTGCAGAAGTTGGATTTTGCTTTTCTGCTAAGGTAAAAGATTCAGACTTGCTAGTTATTGTTATGTGTGTGCGTTTTTGGTGTGTGTATAGCATTTTGGTTATGATTTGTTTCTTCGATTGCAGGTTTATGTAGTGTACATGGGAAGCAAAAATGGGGAACACCCAGATGATATTCTGAAACAAAACCATGAAATTCTTGCTCAGGTTCACAGTGGAAGGTCAGTTTTTTTTTCTCTTCAACAAACTCTGTAGGTGTTTAAACCTGTCATTCATTTGTCACCGTTTGTTTGATTCATGTAGTCGACCCGATTAATAGGATAAGGCTTGATTGTTGTGTAAGATGCTTCACTTGCATTTTGTTAATCACCCCATAGTGAATTTTGCTGCTCTTTTAACATATTGGAAATGTTTTGACAGCATTGAGGAAGCACAAGCCTCTCATGTTTATACCTACAGGCATGGCTTCAGAGGCTTTGCAGCCAAGCTCACTGATGAACAGGCTTCTCAAATTTCTAGTAATTCAATAGAATTTCCTCCTCTGCTTTTTATTCTTCACCATTTTCCTCAACTTTCTTAATGTGTTTAACTATCCAAATTAAACTTTTTGTGCTCAAATTGTGACCAGAAATGGCAGGAGTGGTTTCTGTGTTTCCCAATTCTAAAAGGAAGCTTCACACAACTCATTCATGGGACTTCATGGGGCTTCTGGATGACCAGACTATGGAGACTCTTGGCTATTCTATAAGGAACCAAGAAAATATCATTATTGGTTTCATTGATACTGGTGAGCCATAGTAGTCTTAACCATTTACAGTTAAAGATGATTCCTTTATGATGAAAAAGTTGATAACTTCCATGTTGATATTAAATCCCTTTATCACCAAATTCAGTATAAAGTTAAAACCTTTTTTTCCCTCAAAAGTCCCATATTCACATTAATTCTCCGGTTCATTAAGAACTTCTACTTCCACACTTCATTTATTACTTTTGTGTCAGAAACTCTGCCCCCCCCCCCCCCCCCCCCCCAATTTTCTCTCTGCTTTCGGCATTAGCAGATTAAGGAAAGTGTAACTATTAACAGTGGAGATTGGACTTCACATGACATCATCATCACAGTGAAATTCTTACCAAATTAACTCTTCTACTTAGCTAAATCATCATCTTCAGAGGGTTAGAGTTGAACCTTAATATGGTTTATTTACAATGAGCATTTCTCTGTATAATGTGGCTTAGGCACTTTCATGTTGAAAAAAAGAAAATGCCCCTTTGGTATGGCAGACCTTAATTACTTGAATTTTTCTAGTAAATGTTAATCACAGTGTGCTTCATTGATAATCACTATTATCACACAGGAATTTGGCCTGAATCCCCAAGCTTTAGTGACACCAACATGCCTCCAGTGCCACCTGGATGGAAGGGCCAGTGTCAATCAGGAGAAGCATTCAATTCTTCAACTTGCAACAGGTTTTTGGTTTGAATTGAATTTTATCTTTATCCTTTTTCATCTCAACACATAGGAACCGGATAACGTTCGATTCAATGTGCACGAGGCTCCTACCTGGTGGTTAAATAATGTTAAAAATTTTATGGAATAGGAAAGTGATTGGAGCTAGATACTACATGAGTGGATATGAAGCTGAGGAAGAATCTTCAGATGCAAAAATCTCCTTCAGATCTGCAAGGGATAGCACTGGACATGGAAGCCATACGGCATCCATAGCTGCAGGGCGATATGTGGCAAACATGAACTACATGGGGCTTGCATCTGGAGGAGCAAGGGGAGGTGCACCAATGGCCAGAGTTGCTGTGTACAAGACATGTTGGGACTCAGGTTGCTATGATGTGGACTTGCTAGCTGCATTTGATGATGCCATAAGAGATGGGGTTCACATTTTGTCTCTATCTCTTGGTGCTGAGTCCCCACAAGGAGACTATTTCAGTGATGCCATATCTGTGGGGTCATTCCATGCTGCTAGCCGTGGTGTGCTTGTGGTGGCATCAGCTGGCAATGAAGGCACTCCTGGCTCTGCCACAAATCTTGCTCCTTGGATACTCACAGTTGCTGCCAGCTCAACAGATAGAGATTTCACTTCTGACATCATATTAGGAAATGGTGCCTCAGTCATGGTAAATCTTAGCAGACAGATTCATATTTCATGCATGGATACAAATTTAACATCTTGTATTTAGGCATATTCACAATAAAACAGGGAACTACCTATCTAATTTATTGTGAGTAATTATGCCTGAATATGAAATGTTCAATTTTACTTATTCTCAAAGGTGGATTTTGATTTTTCTTGCACATTATGAGGACCCTGACTAGTTTGCAATGATTGAAACAGGGTGAAAGTCTAAGTATCTCAGAAATGAATGCATCCACAAGGATAATTTCTGCTTCTGAAGCCTTTGCAGGATATTTTACTCCATACCAATCCAGGTGAAGCAAGGTACTTAAAAGTGAGAACTGCAGAAAAACCATTGCAAAAGGATGGCTTCTAAGTAATTATATTTTGTTTTCTGTAGCTTCTGTTTAGAGAGTTCTCTGAACAAGACCAAGGCCCAAGGGAAAGTCCTTGTGTGTCAGCATGTGCAGAGTTCAACAGAATCAAAAGTGGCAAAGAGCAAGGTGGTGAAAGATGCAGGTGCAGTTGGAATGGTGCTTATTGATGACAGAGACCAAGATATTGCCATCCCATTTGTGATCCCTTCAGCTATTGTTGGAAGGAAAACAGGAGAACAGATTCTGTCCTATCTCAAAACCACACGGTTTGTTTTATATTTCAAGGAAGAGTACTATCATTTGAATATCATTTTGTTGGATATCATAATCATTTGGAGAATCTTGGATTAATAACCACCTATTTCAATTATTTTATTTGTGAATATGATAAAAGGATTTTACATGTAATATTAGTTATTTATTTACAAGTAATTTTGCAAGTTACCACCTGATGCTTAATGTTATGTATTTACAAATATCATTTCTCTTCTCTTCTTAAAAGGACTATAACTTTTACTTCCACTCTCTAGAGCCTAACATATCAAAGTTTTATATCCTGAATAGCAATCCTATGTCAAGGATATTCAAAGCAAAGACAATACTAGGAGCCAAGCCTGCACCCAGAGTAGCAGCATTTTCTTCTAAAGGCCCAAATGCATTAAACCCAGAAATTCTGAAGGTGATATTCTCATTATCATTGGCTTCTTTATAATACTCATTTAACATTCAAGTGACTAATGAGTGTACTGTTTTTGGTACATAGCCTGATGTCACTGCTCCAGGACTGAATATCCTTGCAGCATGGTCTCCAGCAGCTGGAAACATGTACAACATTGTCTCAGGAACTTCCATGGCTTGTCCTCATGTGACTGGCATTGCAACCTTGGTCAAAGCTGTTCATCCTTCTTGGTCTCCATCTGCTATCAAATCAGCAATAATGACAACTGGTAACTCATAATCATAGTTAGTTAATATCAATTTCTAGAGGCCAATAACAATGGTTTAATTTTATATTCTTCTTAATCAGACAAATTGAAACAAAAATCCTTAATATTTCAAAGACCATGTGTTGCTCAATATCACAAAAGAATCTAATCACAAATTCATTATGCAGCTAGAATTCTGGATAAGCACCGCAGACCGATAAGCGCAGATCCTGAACAGAGAAGGGCTAATGCATTTGATTATGGATCAGGGTTTGTGAACCCTGCAAAAGTTCTTGATCCTGGCCTCATCTATGATTCAAAGCCAGCAGATTTTTTCACATTCCTTTGTTCACTCGGTTACGATCAGCATACCCTCCATCTCGTCACCAGGGACAACAGCACATGTGACGCGACATTCGCATCTATATCTGACCTCAACTATCCATCTATTGCAGTGCCAAATCTTAAAGACAACTTCTCAGTAACTAGAACTGTGACCAATGTTGGAAAACCAAGAAGTATATACAAAGCTATAGTGTCTCCTCCACCAGGTGTTAATGTCACTGTTATGCCGAACCGCTTAGTCTTCACAAGATATGGCCAGAAAATTAAGTTCACTGTGAATTTCAAAGTGAATGCTCCATCAAAGGGATATGCATTTGGGTTCTTGTCATGGATGAGTGGAAGATCACTAGTCACTAGTCCTTTAGTTGTCAAGGTTGCACCTAATGGTTTGGTCAGATAGTAATGCTTGTAAATATCTATATATATGTGTTAGTTTTTTAAGATCTTTGAGATTTCTATAGTCAATAGGACAACCAATTCATATTGAGTTTCTGATGAGAATTAGATGATCAAAAACAGAATCCAAAGAAATTATATATTTCTCCCTATTAGTCATACAGATATACCTCTTTATTGGTTCTTTAACTGCAAGTGTTCTTATATTTCTTTCTTTCTCACTCAGAAAACAAATGCATATTAAAATTTATATTAGTACACATTTATACATGTTCTCCAATTTTTAAAATAAAAGTTAGCACAAATATTCCTATTAAGAACTCACGAAAATCAGCACTAAATACTTACACATTTTGAAGCTGACAAATATTAGAACATTTAGATAGAGTGATGTATATATATATATGTGCATGAGTCAAAAGGATTGACAATATATACATACAATTAAAAGCTATACAACTAGATTGGCCTACAAAATTACAATCTATTCAACATGTTTGATCATAGCAAGAGATTATACAACATTCCAAAAAAAGATATAATAGAGCATAGAACCAAATCAACTAAACTAAATCTTCATTCTCAAGTGTTCTACAAGCTTGCCCTGTCTTTATTTGGCCGTTCGTCTTGAATCTCTTCTAAATCTTCATCCTCAGTTCTTCTGCCAGCTTGCTCTTTCCAGTAAGCAACCAACTTCTTCAGTCGCGCGATCTCTTTCGACGAAACATTCTTACTGGGGTCATTGACAATTGACCTCACACGTGACGCATACCTAAACAAGCAAAAAGCAGAAAAGGAATACTTTTAGAACATGTGCTGTTAAATTCATAGTTTTTATATCTAACAATCTAAAAAGCCAACATAGCAAAGATCAAAGAACATACATTAGAGAGTTATTTGTCTCATCCAAGTTTGATTCTGCTGGAGAAACATTCACAAACATGAGAGTTTTGGCATTGCCACCAAGTGAATCACTCATCAACATAGTTAACTTGTGATTCCTGTAAGGAATGTGTTGACCACCAGTAGACAAAGCACTAATGACATCTCCAAGTGCTGATAATGATTTGTTGATGCTTTGAGCTTCCTTAAGTTGACTACCTACGGAACCCGACTTTTTCACTCTTTCTGAACCAGCAAGATCCACAAAACTCAGCTGTATGTTAAATCCAACATAAGAAAGTGAACATCCGCAACGTCTTGGCACAAGAAACAAAAAATAATGCTCCAGATTGTAACTTAAAATGATGAAATAATTTTACGCTGACAAGTAATTCAAAAATGTCCTCAAATACCTTTCCCCTTGCAACTGCTTGACTTTGAAGGTTGGTACTTTCTATTACAATAGATAGAATGAGATGAGATCTTGAACTTTCTTCATTCATTTGTGTTCCTGATGTATGCCGCCGCTCAGATCCTCTTTGTATTATATTGTTCAAATCTTCTATTTTAGAAATTGGCACAACCGTTACATTTTCCACCGCTACCATACCCTAACATCAAGGATTAAAAATTAGAACCATTATGATTGCAAGCAACCCATGATAAAAGTTTCTTCTGTTCCAAGTGTTGCATAAGGTCACAAAAGGAACCTTCCTCAACAATTGCTAGAAAGCATAGTTTAGTGTAACAAAATATTTTGAACATAACCAAGAAGCTTGTCATACCAATGTATTTTCTATCTGAAAAATCATAGTTACAAGCATTCATAAATGCCTCAGATTCTTTCTTGATATCAAATCTCAAATGCCTTGTATTAAAAAAGGAATTTGCAAAGAAAATAGAGTTAATTACCGTTGAATCCTTCTTGATATCCAACTTTAAATGCTTTGAATTTTTAGGCAGCAGAAGATCTATAAGGGTATCTTGATATAGTTCAACCATGTATGCCTGCATCATTCATGCAAGAGTTTACATTAGACAACAGGCGCTGGCTATTGAAGAACTCCTATCATTTGTGGTAGTGAAATTCACTCAATATGCACAGAAATTACATTGAATGCATCAGATGAAAAAAATGACATGAGAATTTCTATATAAAAGATTTACCTTCAAGGAAAAAGAGTATTTGCTATTATCTCTCCTTAAAATTCTAAAAAGTTCTGCAGTAGCACGAGGGGTAAGACCAGGGTTGTTTTCAGATCCATAGATTGTAAATGTCTTTCCAGAGCCAGTTTGACCATAAGCAAATATGCAGACATTATAACCATCTACCGCAGATTGCACCAAATACTGCATTTTAAATAAGAAGAAATCAGTAACGAGTGAGTTTAAGAAAATGCACAATAATCTTGTAAGCAAGAAAAGACTATGGTATGTAAGTTATGCTAAGACTTGCCTTTGTATCCTCAAACACACTTTCTTGAGTTGCGCCTCCATCAAACACACGATCATATACGTACTGCTTTGGTTTATCTTCTTTCCACAGATGTTCAATTGTAAACTCATCTACCATAGTAAGTGCTGCTCTTTCTTTATCAATGATCTCTTTTTCACTAAGAGGTCTTAGCCGACAGTAAACTCTAATCTTGCCTTTCATATCTAGAACAAAACCAAGCTCCAATGTTAAATATTAACACATTCACATACTTAATTCCTATGTAAGTAAATTATGTCACTCACCTTCTATTGTGTTGTAATAACGCTTCCTTAGAACTTGCTCTTCCTTATAAAGTGCTTCCATTTCTGCTAGTTGAGCCCCTTGCATCTTCAATATGGCAGCTGTTTGTTCATTCTTTCTATCAATATCCTGAATAATAAAAAATATTCATGTTATTAAATTAATGCAATAAGCGAAAATACATAGCACATAGAATCATATATTTGTTATTGTAAAATTGGATCACTGTAGCAAGTGAACTAAGTGTATCAAAACCTCTTTCATTTCTTTCAGTTCTTCTAATTCCTTTAAATTATTTTGCAATGCAGCCAACTCAGAGTCCTTGACTGAAATAGTAGACTTTGCAGCAACTAATTCTTGTCTAATCTCTTCTAGCTTCTTTTCAAGCTCATACACTTGAGACCTCACAGCTTTGCGTTCTTGCTCAAGTTTCCGTTGAAGGGAAGTAGTCTGCATCACAATCACCACCACAATGTTGATTGACCATCATCTTAATGGTTTCCAGTTTTAAATTAATGGTTTGTTATCTTAAACATTACCTCTTCAAAATTCCTCTTCTCAAGTGCAGATAGCTTCTGTTCCAAGATAACTTTTTCATTTGCCAAGCTTTTGATAGTTTCTTCAGCTTCATGCAGCTCATCTTTACAAAGTTTTAGTTCATCTTCAAGCTTTTGTGAAACCTATTTGGTACCATTCAAAGTCCACAATTCATAAACTAAAAATGACCATTTTAATCAGAGAGATGATACTGACTGCATGAATAAAAATTTATAATATCTTACTTTGTTATTTGCTCCAACAAGTTTGGCAGTGTTCTCAGATACTAGATTACTTAGTTTGGCCATCTTTGCTTCCATGTTCCTTTTATCTAGAAGTGCAGCCTAGTAGATACACTCATCATCATCAGTAAGGTAAATAACAAAGCTTAAGTAAGGCTTGTTCCATTAAGTCTAGAACATTACCTGAAGTGCCTTATCTTTTTCATTGCATAATGATATAAGCCTATCACGTTCATTTGTAACTTCCTCGAGATTTTGCTGATCAGCTTTCAAGGTTTCTTTCAATCCCTCCAATTCTTCTTGCAGTTTCTCTTCTTCTTTTTGCTTCTCCCGCAATTCTTGAAACAACTATTCAAGAAAATTTACAATAAAATAACCATTTACAGGAAGAAAAAAAATGCATTTGGCATCCTATAAGCTATGGAAATAAATTTCTTCCATTCACATTGATAACTTTAGGCAAGAAATAAGTCTCACAGTATTCTTTCACTATGTAACAAGCCGTCACAGAAATTGACCCCTAGATTTAATTGGTTCAGTTTGATATTTGTTGTACAACCTGGATAACACCTTATATTGTAAACCAGAAGCGTATACTTACTTGATCAGCATTATTTTGAGATTCTTCTGCAAGTTTTGATAAATCCTGAACACGCTTCTCATAAAGCTCCAAATTTGGAGGTTTAAAATTATTAGAAATATCTCCATTCACGGAACCACCAGCAGCAGATCGTGCTTTTGAATAACGGCGCAGCATTACATCATTGATATGTGTTTGAAGTGCAACACAAATTTCTTCTCCCTGCAACGAAGGATAAAATGCCAGTGAGGCGAAATTCCAAAGTGATAGAGATGTTAATCATGTCCAAAACAAAGGGCTTGTATAACATCTATGAAGGTGCTATACCTGCTTGGTTTCAAACTGGAATATGTGAAGAACACCAGCAACTCGCATTTTAAAAAATACTGCTGTATTGCTGCTTCCAAATTGCATTATGTCTCTCAATTCAGCTGAGTGCAAATATTCCTTAGGAACTGGACGGAAAAAATGAATCTGTAGAAAATTGATCAAGAAAAAAAATAATTAAAAGTACAATTCAGCTTTAATCGTTTACAATTGTAAATAGTGTAATGTTACTATTTTAACCATTTTTTCCCTATTTACTCTTACCCCTCTTTTGTTAATTCCCAATATTATTCGTCCAGGCAGAAGTCCAATAGGATCATCAATCTTGCGAACATGGAAGAAAACAGAATTCCCATAAGGAAGTGCTCTCAATATACGCAGAAATTGTTGTCTTGCATCATCTTTAGTCAGATTCTCCTATGAAAAGGAAAGAACATCGATTGTAAAGCTTATGATAGAAGCAAGTATCAACATCCATACTTAAAACTAGCACAAAAGTGAAAAGTAACTGGAGTTAAGTACACAATGAAAGAAATGGAAATAATTAACAATTCAATTTCTCATAGTCATCACTAACTGGAGGTGAAAGACAAATAAGTAGATGGATTTAGACAACATCCAAGTCTCGTACCAATGAACGATAACGAGAAATAATGTCCACCTCCCAATCCCGTTTTGCACGTGTCATTGCAATTTGTCTAGGCAGGAATCGCTCCAAAAGTGAGTTCCAGTCACTGAGGAAACAGAATCTCACTGTCAGCTCAAGTCAGGAGACTATAGAATAATAGAAAATGGAAAAATGAAAAGTTCATTCACTAGGAAAAAATTTAAATGACACTAAACACTAAGCTATAAGTAAATCACATACGTGCACGATTCAGGTGAGCTAGCAAATCCAATCTCAGCCAAGATTTGTAATGCAGAAAGCTGAGCAGCATCATCCCTTCCGATAGGATAATTACCCAAAATATAATCATGCTGCAACTGCAATTACACATTCATGCGAAAAAATCTATAAGTAGAAGGTGATTGCAACTTCATACATTAAACTAGAGAGGCTTTTATTAATTTGTGAGACTTCAGACTTCAAAGAGAAAGGGCATACTTGAACATAGGACAATTGCACAAACATTGGATCTGCCACAGCTTCATCTGATTCACGGAATAACTTTTTCTTGAATATCAGTTTGCAGTGCAAGATTTCTCCCTTACTTCGATCCTTTGCTGCTTTAAATTCCGCCAGGAGATCCCCGATATATTTGTTATCATCTAATCCAATGTACTCCTCTGAGTAACAATAAAAGGAGCAGTTAGACTATAGATTCTGGTTAGCTTACATTATACCAATCATGGAGAGGGAACAGAGACATGCCATTGCCAAGATCGGATGATTTGGAGCCGGTAACAACTTTACGGCATTCGAACAGACTAAAACTAGAGTATGTTGATAATCTAATAAGCCCTGCAAGTTCCTGGAGGAAACATGAAGCTGAGTAAGGAATTAAAATATATAAACTTAATAAACACAAACTCACGGAAGCAAGCAAACTAAGGGTGTCAAAGTACCTCAACAGCATCAGCAACTGTTGTTGACATGTCATATGTAATTTCTTCAAATGTTTCATCCAAGAAGAACACTATAGTTGTAAGCTTTCTCCCAGTCATCAAAGCTTCAATCTCCTCACGCCCAGGTATTATGTGCCTAGGACCAGCCTTGACAGAGCGCTTCAAAGCATTTAATGTATTAAGAGCAAGAGCTTTGATCTCAGAATCAGTAGCCGCACTATGCGCTACATTATGAACATATTCTGACAAATAGCCTCCTATGTCTTTACTAGGAGGCATGGAAGATGCACATAGAAACATGAGCTCCCATGCTTTGATCAAGAATTGCCTAATTATGGGACAGGACAGATATTAAACACTAGCACAAAAATAACAATGCACATAGCTTAGATGGCTAAAAACCTAGAAAAGATGAAGCATGACACTGAATACTAAATCTATAAGCTGCATACCTCTCCGGGTTATTTCTTGTCTGTTTTGATAACTGAACAAAAAGTTCATCTCGAAGTTCTGAGCGCTTCAAACTTTGCTTGTATAGCTTACCTACAAGCTCAATTCGTTCATCCAAGCTTATTGGAGTCACACGATCAGATGAATCAACTCCCATATATTTCAAAATTATCTGGAATAGTTTTGTTGCCCGACTTACTAAATCACCATTGATCTTAAGCAATGATGTTGGTATTGGATCCTACATCAATAAGAAAGTTAGCTCTCGACAAGTCCAAAAGAATTTTAACCACAAATGTATTGGGAAAAATGGCATTTGATTCGATTACCTTTTGGAAACACAGCATATCCTCAAATGTGAACTTTTCCCGAATTGGGGGGCCTACAGATTTTCTAGAGAAAAGTCCACGTTTCCCAGCAGATTGGATTTGTTTCTGCATCAATTTTAAAAACCCTTCCACCTATGACAAACAATAAAAGAAATTTTGTAATATTCATGCACATATTAGCTAGAAATTCAAAAACATCATGGATTCGTATAAGTAGTTAGACAAAGATGACTGAGGCCCAAAACTAACTGGGAAGCAATATTTGAGTAAACAATTTATACTTTTAGCTAGATTAAAAATGTGATTTGTCCCACCTGAAATTTGTCAATCAAGGGTACAGCTCCGGCGAGTTCAGCTGGAACAGCCATTGATAGAGTTGATGGCGTGCTGCAATAGACAGATCAAACATTAAATTAAGAACGGGAGAATGTTGCACAGGGGCAAACAGAAAAAAATTATTCTAGCTTGCCATGAAGTGTCCAATATAATTTTCAAGAGTATTGTTTGAGGGCAAGGCATCACTTCCTTATTTTCGACATCAAATATAGAATTAATGGTGTTTCTAATACCCTATACACACACACAACCTACATTTTAGCCAAGTAATCTTTACTAAATGCGATCGCGTAGATCATCGTTTCTATAACTCCTAAAGAAAGGATTATACTCACGGTGGAGCAAAACTGGAGCTATCGCTGTCATAGTCATCACCATTGCTAACACTAGCATATGGGTGCACAGGTGTATCCTCATTGCCATTGCTTGAGCTAAATGAAGATCTGCCAGCCCTCACATTTTGCGCCATAGATGACGGAAAATCAATGGTCATTGTACTTACAAGATATCTGAAATCAGTTGGACCTCAAATCAACTATTTATGCTCTCCTTTTCCCTTCAAGCTCTTCCACTGCCATAACAAAAATTCAAACTTCAGTAAAAAAAATATAACAACAATAACAAAAGAATAGCAACAATTTGAGCTTTGGTTATATGTAAAAACAAGTTAAGAAAGAAGGGCGATTATTATTGAAAATATTGGAAAAAAAAAGTCATCTAAAAACACAAAAGCCTTGCAACCATGAATCAAGCTTGTAAATTTCAGGAACATAAGGCAATGAATCGTCAAAAATAGAAAAAGTCAGAAATCATAATGAAGAAAACCCCATTTGTCAAAAATAACCAAATACACACAAAAAATTGATAAAGGACAAAGAAAACAGAACCCCATGAACCAAAATGCTTCAAACTACATAAATTATGAAGCAACAAGATCGGCAAAAAAAAAAGTCAGAAACTTTCAAGCGCCAAACAAAACAACAAAGCATTTGTAGGCACTTTCAGCTCAACTTGACAGAGACCCACTTCAGCATTGACCATTACATGCACAAAATCATACTCAAGAAAGAAAAGAAAAGAAAAAAAAAACACTGTCAACTGAAACATAACAAACTAACAACAATGGAAATAAAATGCAAAAAAAATCCAACCTTTGTAACACCAACGGAAAAATAGTGTCAGAAAGAAAGAGATCTGAGGGATGGAGTCAAAGAGAGTTCAATTGGGTTCACACAAAGAGAGAAAGTGATAAAGTTTTTTGAGAGTGATGTGAGAGAATGTCACTATAGCATCATAAATGTTGAGAAAAAATAATGCTACATACCAAAAAATCAGTTCTTTTTTTCCCTAGCTGATTTTTTGCAGTGAAAATGAATGAATTGAAGTTTGAGAAGGATTGTGCATAATGGGGTATGCAATGGATCTTCTTCTTCTTGTTGTTCTTCTTCTTCTGATTGAGCCTGTTGTGTTGCTTTTAAGAAGAAATAAAATTGCAACAGTGTTTGGTGTTGGGAAGAGACAGTGGGCAAATGCAGGTTTTTGTTTTTTTAAATTTCAAAAAAAAAAAATGCAGAGAGAGAGAGAGAGAGAAAAGCTGCAAAATGCAAGACCCTTTGTCTTCTATTGGTTCCTTCATCACTGACAATTATTATTATTATTATAGAGGGAAACAAAAACAATTTACTATTGCAAAATTGAATTCAAGAAGAAGAAGAAATGGGAGTTTTTCTTTAATATATTTTTTTTATTTATTTAATCGTTTATCTAGGGTTTTAAACATCGGTATTCGAAGCATTTTGTATTCTAATTATTTTGGCTCAGCTTGACGAGAATAATATTTTCTTTCATACATAAAATTTAAATTTTTTTCTTGAAAACAAATGTTAAATTACTCAATCATTTAAATATATTATTAATATATTATTTGTTGAAACTCATCTCTAACATTATTAAGCATAAGATACTTAATACAATAACTTAAAAGTTTAATTTCAAAATAAATATATTTTACACTGTCATTCAATCAAAACACTTTGTTTATATAACTTTTCATGTGGTGAAATAGAGAAAACACAATTATAACTGACGTAATAGCACATGATTGAATGATTGTGTAAAAAAGTTATATAATGTTAGTGAATAAAAATTAAATTCATATCTTAATTATATTTAATATATTTTAAATTATTATAGAATATTTAAATAACTTTTCAGTATACAAAATCAAATAGAATAATGCAGAATATAAAATTGAGAAATGAATGATACTACTTCCCTACTTGGTTTTCAATAATTGATGCATGATCATCCATGTGATTGCATGCTTATAAATAATAACGAGAATTGTAGATACTATATTTTATTAAATTTTTGCAACACTAAATTCTTAGCCCCATGACTTACACCTAAACAATATGATTAATGTTTCATCATCAACCTTAATTATTATAATATCATTTTTGGTAAATTAAACTTATTGAATGTGTTCTATTCTTTTGTTTTTTATTAGTATTTTTAACAATGATATGTTTTCATCTATATTTCACAAAAAGTTTAACACTTTAATAAACAATAAACAATAAATAAATCCCACAAAAAGGGCATTTCTCCTATCATACTACTAAACTCATACACTTCCATAAAACATTAATCCTATGAAAATAACATCTTCCTTCCATTCTTAATTCTTATTCCTATGTTCTTTTTGTATGCCAAATTTTTTTTCAAAATAAAAATTTATATATGGCAAATACATTATTGAATGGAGATCTAGAGAGACTTTATATCCTACTAAAACTTTCAAGACAATAAATTTATAAATTTTAATCTTATACATATTTCACTTAATTCATTATTAAATCTCTCATACTTAAAACACATAATATAATATATATAATAATGTTTGGTACTGTACATGATTTGTAAGTAGCTAAGATTGGGACCCACAAAGTTTGAGGTTCTTTTGTCTCTCAAATAAAAGGATTCGTCCTAAGTGAGTGAGTGCATGACTTTCCAGCTGAAGGGCGTTGCATTGCCAGCACCTTCCTTCCAAATGGGGTGTGGCCCCTCTTCGATTTTGACATTGCACCTTGTATTATTAGCCCCTACCATCTTCATGTATATCTCTATCTTACATGAACTCATAATTTTAATTTTCAATATCTCACTATAAATCTATATATGTCTCATCTTTTTCATTTTATGATATCGTGTTTGATTATTTGAGACCTTATAGGGCTTACGACTCTCCCAACATGTTTTCTCCGTATTTAGAATATTGATATCAAAGGTTATGGTCACTGATTAAAAAAAATACATATTTATCACTTAAATCTATCATATGTTGATTTTAATATTAAGAGAATGACACTTACCACCTTCAAAGTGCCTCTTAATATTAGTCTTTTTTTGAGATTTTGTCCCTTTAATTTCAATTTTAAACTGCAAGTTGTGAACTGGTTTTGTTTTTGTTTTAATCCATAATCTATAAAAAGAAAGAGGAGCAAGGATTATATTAATCAAAGGACTCATAATTGCTTGTGATATCTTATTATCTACAAGTTACAAGTTATTGACTAAGGGTAGTTTAAATAAACAATTTATTTAAGGGATCGTTTGGATTATAATGTTTTTGACTTTTTTTAACTTCTGACTTATTAGAAATATCTGTTCAATTTGACTATATAACTTATGATTTCTTCAGAAATTATTTCAGTGCTTTTGAAAAAGTTAAAATATTTGATAAATGACTATTTATAAATAAGACATTTTCTACTTAAATATATTATAACAAAAAATATTATTTTAAATTTTTAAAAAGTATTTTTTGAGAAATATTTCAACTTCTCAAAAAAATATTTAAATCATTTCATAAGAAACAATAAATTACATCACCAAATAAAAAGTTATTACTTTTAATTTCATAAAGTTTAAAAAAATATAAACACTACTGTCTAAATGGGGCCTAATTAACTATTCTCACTATTATTGTTAATAATTTCTCTCCAAATTCAATATATAATAATTGAAGAGAATTATAGAGGGTCATATTCATAAATATATAAATAAATTATCTCTGGAATGGACTCATTCAGAAAAAGAAAGAGCCAAAATGCAAGCAAATAAAAAAAAACCCTAGTAATTACACACAATAAGATCTTTCTTTCTTCTTAAGAGACAAAGTTGCACGCGATCAATAAATTCTTGATATTGCAGGCTAAGGCCTGTGATGATATATATATATATATATATATATATATATATATATAAATTAAAAACAAAAGTTTACAAAGACTGCAAAGAAAATCATGGGTTTAGTTAATGTGAAGTTATATCATTCACGAGAATGGCCACTTTGACTGTGTATTAATTTCATACCCCTTGAGCTACATTATTGTGCATTGTTCATTTAGAAAATGAATAAGTGCAAAAGCTCATTGACACCTCATGTGAAAGAGATGTCTTATATAAGTGCAAGACTTGTTAAACTTATATCTTTAATACCTTTTCATAAAATATATTTTTGATCAATCTAACCGTTAATTTATTATTGCATGATAATCATGTTGAATGCCTTTATTAAATTTCAAAACGTTGCACATTTAGGTAATGTTTGTTTTTAATGACTCTGAAATCAGAGTAAGGGAGAGATTGAGTCAGTGTCACAGGAGTCTGTCACAGTAACTCCAAAATTGACTTCAAATACATCCTCACATATTTGTATTTCTTTTCCAACACACAGTGGCTCTCTTCAGTGACTCCCTTCAGTGACTCTATTCCAGCACACAATGACTCCAAAATTGGAGTGAACAAAAAATTAATTATTTTATTCACTAGATCACTAGTCACTGTGATCCCCACACTAAACACTTGACAAAATCATTTTATCACTGGCTCCTTGACTCAGACTCCAAAATCAGAAAAATTAACAGCAACCTTATAAAGTTGTGATTAAAGAGTTCTTAGATACACATAATTATAAAATTTCTATTACATCGTTTTATACACAGCAAAAAATGTATCAACTGATTTCAAAATAATATAAAATTTCATAGAAATATCTATAATTTATAACCTTTCTAGATGAGTTTAGAAAAAATCGTATTCAATCAAAAGTTTTCAAATGTGTAAAATATGCACAAAGTCTTGCACTAATTTAACATATCCTTCCTCTCTCTCTCTCTCACACACACACACTTATATATATATATATATATATATATATATATATATATATATATATATAAAACTGTTACTATGTTAAGCTGTAAAAACTCTAGTGTTGCCCTTGTTTCTGTTCATCTAACAGAAATAGAAAAACTTTATGAAAGCCAACCTTAGAAGTTACTCTACACCAACAACCAGAAGTAGAAGTGGAAACAAGGAGGGTCTCTTTTGGCAATTAAGACATGCATGGGAAATTTGAGGACCAATCTTTACTCTTCAATTGGACCATATTGTAAAAGAAAACTAAACATGATTAGAAATTATCACAAGTAGGCAAAAGGCCAACTTTAATTAGGTAACAACTTAGGCAAAGTTCTTTGCTATTAGTAAAACTTGCTTATGAAATATAGTTTTGACTTTCATTGGCACAAAGAACTATCAATGAAAATTATTAATATCCATGTTCACACACACACAAATATATATATATAGATCTTTACTCTTCAACGCAAATACAAGGAGTTTATGACACAAGTTTGGAGCAACTTATCAACCAAAATAGCTAATTAAATTAACTCTTAACAATTACTTTTTATAATTGTACAATTAATATTTTTCCCTTTCATTTTTATATTTTAGTTTTGGTACAGATAGGTAGTATTTGTTTTCAGTGACTCTGGAGTCAGAGACAAGGGATTCATGGAATCAGTATCACAGGAGTCAGAGTCACAATGACTCCAAAATTGACTCCGAACACACCCTCACATATTTGTGTCTCCCTTTCAGCACACAGTTACTCCTTTCCAGTCCACAATGACTCTAAAATTGGAGTAAATAAAAAATTGACAATTTTATTCATCAAATCACTATAACTCTCACACCAAACATTTGACAGAATCAACTCTGACCACAGAGTCATAAAAAACAAAGGCAGAGCCATTCTTTGTCTATTTCTAGTCTTGATCAAATGTATGCGCTCTGCTCACCTAAAGAACAGAGTCCTTTATAATTTCAGGCTAAAGTCTTACCTCTCTTCTGCAAACTTGGACCACAAAAGAAGGAAGCAAGAATATGGTAACACATTTACATGTAAATCATGTGATTAGGATCTTGTACATTACAAACAAAGAAATGAACAATGAGGTTCACTTGAATTGTGGTCCCACAAAAAATGTGAGTCCACATAGCTGTTTATTTCTATCTCTCCTACAACACATCACATGACATTCCTACAAAATTTGCAATGGATCAAACTTCAAAATCCTTGCATCTTATTACAAAACAACCAAAAATTTCTAAGATTTATCTCCTAGCTATACTGCATATATTAATATGATGCCCTTGGTTGAGGGGCAAAAATGAAGATAAAAATTAGATGAATGAGTTATACTTGCAGTTAGAATAACACATGACATCAACTACTATAACAAAGAATCATACAAAATTTATAAACTCAATGAGATTGAGATCTAACTAAGCTAAGATGGGTTTTAATCCTATGACTTGAGAGTTTTTTTACGAAAACTCCTCATTCTCTCCATGGCAGCACGGATTTGCTCTGAAATTGAAATGTAGAGACATTTCTGTGCTGCTTCATCAAGACCATCTGAAGTGTTTGGCCACCCAATAGTAGGAAATTGGCCATTACGAGACTGAGAAATAGCCATTTGCTTCATTTTTGGAAGATCAAATTCAATTGGATCACCAACAATTATGTCAATTTTCTTATTACATAATGGTATAGGAGGCCGTCTACCAAACATAAATTTCTCTGGCATCACCTAAAAATATATATAAGCAGAACCTAGCATCAACAACCAAAGTAAATATACAACTTACTTCTACCAAATAAGATTGTATTTATCATGCATATGTTGTCATTAAGAAGAAAACCACTCATTGCAATTCAAAATCTAAATAATTTTCTAATGAAAATTTTATGATGTACTGAATTCAGCCTTGAAAAGGAAGGTAGCATTGATTAAACTCATTCAGTAATTTGGGAACTCCATAGATACACACACACTACTACTATTTCAGTTTTACAACATAATTTTACTGGTATTATAGAAATTGTGTCTTGCTTGCAAGACAATATTGCTGAACTACACGATGCAAATGCTCCAAATATGTCTAACAAGTGAAGAAAATGATAGTAGAGATTTTCTAAGTACTGACACAATTTGTATAGTCAAATAAGCCTCAACATATATAAAGATAAGTTTTATAAGTAAATCAGCAAAACGATGAGAGTTACCTCCTGAAAACCATGATGGACAATAGGCAATACAATTGGAGTTACAGGTGCACGGACAATTAGACTAGCAGTCCCCCATTTCAATCGCCTTATTGGCGCATCTTCTTGATACACTTTTCCTTCAGGAAATGTATGCAACTGCAATTAATAGCGAGGACAATGATCAACACTCGACATTAACTACCCAAAATGTCATCATAAAAGAGTCAAGCTTAATTTGGATGGGGGTAAAAAATAAATGTCGCAAAGATACCCATTCTCCATTACTTAGGCGCTCTAGAGCTTCATTCATCTGCTCTTGATAAATTCCACCACCTCTTGTAATGGGTATGCATTTCCCTGTTCAAGTTACCATTTTAGAAACAAAAACACAACAATAGACTAGAAAAAAGTGGCAGGAAGCCATTTCTGCACATTTAGATTCATAAATTAATAAGCCATTTTGTGTTACATTAAAAACCTTTCAATCATGAAAAACTCTTGCATGGTCACAACCACACATTTTGGTTTAAAATGGTTTAAATTAATATAAAAACTTAGAATATGTGATTGTGAAAGCTTCTGGAGTAAGTATTAAATGTGCTATCAGAATCGGACCATGCAAGAATTTATCTTCAATCAGGTCAAAAACTAGATTTGCCTTAGTGAAGTGAAATGGATTTGACCAATGGCTATTGAACTTAAACAAGACATGAAATATTCAAATCAGCATAACAACACACGATTTCAGATCCTAGTTTTTATTTTTTCTCGCACAAGTCAGAATATCAAGTCTTACTTTAATACATATATATATAAATTCAGTAAACTCAAATAAAATTCAAGCTAACTAACAGAAACGCAATGACTCAAATCATTTTGACTTAGACTTGCAACACTTACCAGTCCGAAAAATATAAGAATACACTGCATTCCTAAAGCATATATCTTCCGCAGCAAGTACCCATCGAGCTAACCTGGTATTAAAGATGGGAAAGCCCTTGAATCCCCACATAACTGGATCATCCAACCTAAGACAAGTCCCAAAAGCCAACAAACAAATTTACAAGCAATCTAATATGCTCTCATTGCAAGGACATGTTTGGTTAAAGAGTAAAAAAAAAAAGAAATGCATAAATGAGCTTTCTTTCTTATTTTATTCATGTCTCCACTTTTGATCCTAAGAAAAAACCCTTGCTCTGTTTCATTCACAATTTCACAGTTGCCATCACTGATTCCCACTTTCACAACATTTTTCAAAACTGGAATACCAAATTTTGAAAAGAACATAACTACCAGAACACAACAAAAGAAAATTAAAGGAAAAAAGTGCTTTTTTTCAGATTTTTTTTTTTAAAAATGATTTTTTCCCTTTAAAAAAGACAACTTTTCTAAATCAAAAGAAAACAAAGAGTATATATATATATATATATATATATAGGGGAAGGGTATAGGAGCTGACGTGGACATGTGGTTGCTGACGGTGATTAAGGGTACACCGGGAGTTCTAGAATGCACCAATCGGAGTAGCGTGTCGGCGTTGTGAACGGTGGTTCTGTTCATAAGAGACGACACCGTTTTGGCGAATGCGCCCACTGCTCCTATCACCACTTTCCTCGGTATCCCTCCCAAATGCTCTGCCCTCGCCGCCCACTCCATCCTCCGCACCGCCATCTATAATGCTTCTTCAAGCTTTTTGTTTTTTTTTTTTTTTGTAAATTCGAGTGCTGCAAATTAAATCAATAATCAACAAATTAAAAACAAAACAATAATATTGAATTCAGTGTATTCAAATTCAACATTGTGTGAATTGAAAAAAGTAAAAAAGTATTGTACGTAAATTCATGAGTCGTAGATTGTATGAAGGTAAACTCACCGATGGATGGAGCGGAGCAGAGCAGAGCAAAATCGAAGAAATCCAAACAGTGATTTTTGTTAAACAAAGTCTCAGTCAGCTCAGGCGGCGAAAGGTGTAGGGTAAAATTACCCAATCGCAAAACGACACCGTTTTAACGAAAGAAAAATTTCTTTTTTCTTTCTTTTTTTTTTTTTTTTTATAAATTTGTGTACTGTGCTAATAGTATTTTTTGTTTGATTATTAATAATAATAAATGAAAAAGTAAAATTTTGATGTTAGGTTAATGAACTATAAATTCATTCATTCATACTCTTCTGCTTCTGCAAGCTGGATGATGAGGGTGGTGAGGGTGCGATTGAAGCTGCCGAAATGGGTACTTCTTCTGCTGCTGCCACGTGGCTCTTCTTCTTCTTCGATGGCTTCCATTTCCTTCAAGCTGTGCCTCTCTTCTAGTTTACTCATCGAGATAATCCTCCATACCTCCTCCTCTTGACTTCAAGCTGTTCGACAAAATGACTCTGAGAGGCTGCCACTTCTGTTGTATGTTTTGCCGATTCATATTCTACAGTTTCTTTCGTCTCAGTTGCTTCGTGACACATAATAATAGTTTTCTCTTAATACGCCACCACGAATGAATTAACTTTGTTCATCTTTATGTAATGTACTTTACTCTCTTGAAGATGAATAATAAACTATAATTGCCAAAACTTGGAGCAATTCTAACATTCTTTCGCAAAGACTAATAATTCCACTAGGGTTGAAAATGCTATTTGCTGCATAAATATTCAAAGGGAACCAACGTTTTAGTTCATGTGGTAGATTATATATATATATATGTATGTATATATATAGCTTTATTTGGCGTATAATTAGATGATTATAATAATAGAGTATTGTACCATGTTACAACTTTCCCCAAGTGTTTTTTTTTTCTTTTCCTCAGTGAACAAGTGGAGATATCATATCATTTTGTAGTTTATTAGTCTAAAAAATGGTATGCACAAAAACAAAAAGAGAGTCACAAAATCAGTTGTTCTCAGCAGCTTCATGGAAAACAAATACTTCTTTAGCTTCTTCTTCTTCTTCTTGTTAGAATTTGGATGCTTCACTATAATAAGCTCAAGCCAAGACTGTACAGTTTTGAAGCTCAACATGGAGGAGTGTGGTGTGGTATGGTGGTGACAAATGATGGAACAAGAGTTACTTGTTTGTGCTAGGCAATTTATGCAGGAAGTCAGTTTAGATGGTGAGATCCATGTGAAGCAATTCCGTTCGGATCGGTTCGCATTAAACAATCCGGCCAGACCTTCTTTAGCCTCCCATCTAGTTGTCAGTCATCACTCCATGACAAGAACTGGAATGCTGGGACATGTATAAATCCTTTACAATTTGCAATGGAGATTAAGAGACAAATAATATATATATATAGAAGAAGAGACCCTTCTGTGAATAAGTGTCTTTACTGATGAAGATACAATACCAAAATTTTCAGGTTCAATCAATGTCAAGAAAATTTTGATCTCAGGCAGTACAATCAATATTCAGCCATAAAATACACTAGTGCAGTCCATGATTGACAAACATAGTAGAAATATGTGGGAATCTAATCTATCTGGTATATAGCCTTATAGGTAAAGGAACTTGTACTAACTCTTGAAAATATATAGAAAAATTATGAAAAGAATATTATGTATTTGCTTAACTACTACCTATTACCGACTCTTAATGTTACATAAAAGAATGCCTATGTAGTATAGAATGTAGAATTGATAGAGGACAAATCAAGAAAAAATGGTATGTCTCTAGAGAAAGGGGGAAAAAATTGCAACTTTAGAGAAGATATTAATGTAATCATACCAAAGTTTCCAGAAGATAGATGCCCTAAACCTTCACCATGTGTGTTTCAGCCAATGAGGAATTTAGGTCTTCTCGAGATTGCGATCTCCTACTCTGCAGACGCATTTGACTCCGGTGAGGCGACCAGAAGGTACCTATGTTACTACTGTCAAACTGCATCTGCCCTAAATTGTTTGATGAATAACTATGTGAAAAAGTACTAGCTGAAGGGTAAAAAGAAGAAGATTCTGCGAGCTGGATGCCACCGCCGCCACCACCACCACTATCAACCCCAAGGCTAAATGGTCTATCCTGCGGACCTGCGATCGTCGGGCTGAGTGGCGTCTTTATCCTTGCATCCCCTGCAAATACCACAGGAACATTGGTATACAATAACAAAGTCTTGTCCTACTAAGTGAAGTCGATAATATAGATCAGACAATGCAAGAAGATCAAAACCATCCAAAAGAAGAGAGCCACTATATTTTATAGCTGAACTGAAAATGAGCACATTATAGGTACATGATGCGTATTCTACATCTAATCTAGTCTACTACAAGCATTGTTGCATTATGATCATAGGCTATAGTCATAACTGATGATTTTTTACTAAATTGCATTAAATAATGGGATTTTCTGTTCAAAGCCAAAGCCTGCCAAAGTTAATAGCATCAGATTTTTTATGAGCAATCAAATCATATTCATTTAGCCATGTATTACCCAAAGTTTTTCATGGAAGTGTTACATATCATTGGAACAAAGTGAGAGATATATCTAAATTATGCAATACACAAAACAGAGCAGGTCCCTTCATTTTAGGTCCAATTCTAATATGGCTGTGGAATGAATACACAGTCAGTCAAGTTGCCGCAAATTCATGAGACTAAATTTATGGCATCAACAGATATTATCAATTGGTAAAAAGGAACACATGACAAGAAGTAATTAGATAGATTCATCTGTTGTTTAAGTTGTGGCAGGTTCAGAAATAAAATTTACTGAATCATAGCCTTCGAGTAAACAGCTTACCAGAAATGATAGGGCTCCATCGTTTGAACCGAAAAGGTGACGGGATATTAAGAACAGATGCAGTGGAGACGCTGTTCTGCATGAAAAGGGGAAGATATTGCCTCCGGAAGAATCTCGGCATCCAATTGGCAACACATGACAAAGCACAAAGTAGGAGAATAAAGGAAAGTAACAAAATGGGAATGAGAATGAGGGGATTTATCTTCGTCCGGAGCAAGTCAAAACCGCGAAGGCCAAATCTGGTAGAATAAGCCTTCCCTGCTTCCAGCAAGGCAACCCCAAGTGTCCAAGTGATACTTCCAGAGCCAACAGTGATATGTTCATCAGTAATGTGCAAACCCTCCCTCAGCAGCGACGCAACATATGGCGCCCTAAAGCAGTATTGCTCGATGAAGGGCTGAGGAGGAACACTGTTCTTTGCAACATCCCATCTTTTTTCACAGAAGCCCCTACCCTTTTCCAAAACATCATCAAGTGTGGCTTCGGAAGTTAGGTTGAAAAAGCGGTACACCACGAAAAACCCAGAGATCACATAAAAGTGGCCTAATGGGCGAGGGAGATTATCGCGTAGAGCACACGGATTCACTTCACAATCAAGTGCCGGACTGAGATCAGACCATTCAGACAAATTGACAGCCACTTTTGCAAGTGCACTGCACTCTTGCCAATTCGGAGCACCGACAAGCATTACTGAAAATCCTGATCCTCCTTTTTTATCTAATACATTTCCATTAATTCTTGGACTCTCACCTGCCTGGTTCATAGAAGTACAATGAGAGCAAGTGAATTGATTCTTATACCCATTCTGCAGGCAAGGATGTTTGAGTTCAATCTTCTTAGCCAGATCCACATTCTTGGATGCAAACTTCTTGTTAAAAAGATGCGCCACGGATTTATCAAACGCCTCGTTGAGACCATACCCCGCGAGTGAATACGCGGTGAGATGATGGTTCACTGATCCAATCCTAACATACAAGCTAGTCTCGCTGTTCACCTGCTGATCCCCCTCGAATGTAACCTGCAATGATGAACCCCCCAAATCAAGCGCCCCATAAGTCGCCGCCCTTGGCTTAACCCCAAGTATCCCGCTATCATAATTAAGCGCGATCCACCCGAAATAGGCCTCCTCCGTCCCGGTGATGATCCTAACCCATTCCTTGCGGCACACGAAAGGCGATCCCTTGAGCACGTTCCAAGCATTCTCCAGCAGCCACTTGGAGTCCTCACTCGGCAGCCTCCGGACCCCTGCTGTGGCATAAAGGTAGAGATAAGTCTTCTGGTGATCGCTCGCCGGAATCTGCTTCTGCGCCCACTTAACAAGCGGCTTCAATGCAGCCTTCAATCCAGACACATTGTGAACCAACTTATCAAGACCAGGCTCAGTCTCCATCCGATTATAAGCTCTACCACTCAACACACCATTCTTCTTAATCCCTAAACCATCCCTAACCGATTTCACAACAATTGGGAGGCTAGTATCTTCCTTATGCTCAATCTCAGCATGGTAAACATAAACCCTAGTTCCAGTGCTACCACAATCAAGGACAACATAGTAATACCCAGACCCATTATTCCAATAAGAGCTAACAATCATATAAATCATGAAAATGAACAGAATCAGACATAGAGAGAGTGCAATGGACCTGACCCATTTTCTGCGAACCGGGTTTGGAGCCTGAACCGGTTTTGCCTTGGAGAAGCTCGAGAGAAAGGACTCGTTTTGAAGGAGGAAATGGGGTTTGTTCAAAAGGCTGGAATCTGAAGGGAGAGTGGGATCAACACCATCGTTGAGGTGGCTGTAGGAGGAGAAATCTTGGAGGGAGGAAGAGACTCGGAGGTTGCTGGAGTTGGGTTTCTTGCCAAAGACCATGTTCTTAGTTAGGACTCGGATGAAGAAGATGATGATGATGCTTATGATGATGATGCGTATTGTTGTTGTTGTTGCTGTTGTTGCTGCATCATGGTGGTTGTTGGTGGAGCTGGATTGGAATATGCTGAGATTTGAGGGGTAGAAAATGGAAATTAGTGGAAGTTGTTGGAGTGATCTGAAGAGAGAGAGTTTCAGAGTTTCACAGAGATCTCTCTCTGCGGGGATCTGTGGGAACGTGATTTGGTTTGGTCGATCGAACGAAGAAGAAGAAGAAGATCAGTTTCTTATTATTTATTTATTTGTGGGTTTTTAAAATTTGATTTTGATTCTAAGTTTTGTACCGGTTCGATGTTATATAATTTTTTTTTTATGAGAAATGCTCATTGTACACCACTAATAAGCCACCAATCAGCCACCAGCGTATAAAATACGATGGGTCTCACGCACGGAAATGATTCAATTACAATAAAAATATGGCAGTGTAGTCGCGTGCACCAAACGCGCTTGGAATTCAATCATGTACTTGTTTTAGTTGGATTGTAGCAATACTTTTAGTTGGATTGTAGCACCACTCTAGTTGAATTGTAGTTTTTTTTAGTCGGTATATAGCACTTCTTTTAGTTGGACTATATAGTTATTTTAGTTGAATTATAACAATACTTTTAGTTGGATTGTAGCTCTATTATTACATAATATTCTATAACAATTACAATTTTTTACAAGATAACATATACATATAGACAACTTTTTTGAAAAATCAAAAGAAAAGAAAAGAAATACACAACAAATAGCATTCATTTTCGAATGCAGTTCGAGCATGCATGGTGCTTCCTATATATCTATCTCACAATGAATGAATGAATTAGCATCCTTTATTTTCAGATTCAGGCTTGCTACCTCTACGAGAAGCTCTCTTAGTTTGGATGAGAGGGTTCTCCTCTTCATCATCAATGACCAAAGGCCTCTCCAACTCATGGCTCTTGAAAACTGGGTGTATGTAAGCATTCTGAAGATACACTCTGAGGTTCAGGGTGGGTTCCACGGCGTGTTCAAGCGTATCCTTCACCATCGCATCCTTTAGTTGGATTGTAGCACTTATCTTAGTTAGATTAAAGTTCTGTTTTTAGTTGGAATATATAACTATTTTTATTAGACTATATAGCTATTTTAGTTGGATTATAGCAATGCTTTTAGTTAAATTGTACCACTACTCTAGTTGGATTGTAGCAACATGATATATATAATTGTACATTTTCATCTTGCATCAGCATCATCGATGCCAATATGCCATCATTCACCACCATTTTCACTATTCATCACCACCAACATCATCGTTAATCTAATATGAACCAAAAAACCAAAAAACAAAATTCAAACATAACAGAACAACAAAACAGAGAAGCATAATGGATTGAATCAACTCCTCAGCAACCGTCACCGCCATTATCTCCGGCAAGTAACGAAGCTGCGGCAGCTCACCTTGAGCACCTCGGTCTCGGTGTCGGTCTCGTCGATCTCGAGCCACCTCTCTTGTCGTCTCTGTTATCGCACCTCTTGGAACTGCATATTATTTATAGATGTTTTAGTCGGATTATAACAATATTTTTAGTTAGATTGTAGCACTACTCTAGTTGGATTGTAGTTCTTTTTTAGTCAGTATATAACACTTCTTTTAGTTGGACTATATAGTTGTTTTAGTTGGATGATATCAATATTTTTAGTTGGATTGTAGCACTACTCTAATTGGATTGTAGCACTTATTTTAGTTGGATTAAAGTTCTGTTTTTAGTTAGATTATATAACTATTTTAGTTAGACTATATAGTTGTTTTAGTTGGATTATAGCAATGTTTTTAGTTGGATTGTAGCACTACTCTAGTTGAATTGTAGCACTTATTTTAGTTTGATTAAAATTCTATTAAAAATGGTTGTTAGAACTAACGCAAGAGGTGAGAGAAGATGTATTTTAGTTAAAAATTACGGTATACGTATATTTGCTATATTTATACGCGGTGGCTGATTAGTGGCTGATTGTTGATGTACATGTAGCATATCTCTTTTTTTTATATAATGTTGATGTCCTGACTCTTAAATTAATTATCATTGAAAAAATTTGACTTTTTTATATTAATTAGCTCAAAAGTTATGCATAATGATTAATTTTAGGCTCAAAACAAAAGAGTTTAATTTATGAGTTTAATTTCAATGTACTGTCAGTCGGTGTAAAGTAATTTTACACAGACATTCAATCATGGATCGACACATCAGCAAAAATCTTTAACTCAACCACCCACTAACTAAAAAGTCACACAAATTAAAGAATATAATTGGCTGAAAATGTAAAAAATTTTACACTATCATTGCATCATAATTAAACTCTTAATTTATTCGTACTCCATTTGCTAAATAGAATTTTCACCAAATTAATAAATCATGGTAGATATTTGTAATAGTGTATAATCAATTAGAATTTATATGATCTATTATTTTCTAATTTCTATGATTAATTATTTCAAGTAAAACTCTTTTGGTTGTGAAAAGGATTTTTCTTTTGTTAACATTGCTAAATGGATCAAATAGACAATTTCACAAATCTTTGTTGCTTCTACTAACAAGCCTCTATTGGCCCATATGTATTTTATTTGTAATTCTAAATGAAAATCATAATTTATAATCCAAAAAATAAAAACAATAATTATGAACTAAATTTGGACCGTGTAGCTTCATATGAAATGAATGTGTTGGGATAATTGGAATATTCTTTTCCTTAAAACAAAAAACTCCTTAACCATTAAGCTGTATAATAATAATTAACCTCAGTGGTTCTACTTTAGGGGTATGAAATCATATTTCTAAAGATAACTGATAACCATATCAGATTCTAAAATAAACTCATCAATTTTCTGTGTGATATGAAATCTCTCAATATCAAGAGAACAAAAATAATTAGACTTTTGTTCTTTACAGAGGGGGAATAATTTCCATAGTTTAATCAGAAGGCTTTGGAGGTAAAATGAGACCTCTCTGGTATGAAGTTTTGTCATCAGAAGAGACCCAAGAGCCAAGAGGAATAACTCCAACAGATGCTTGTCTTTCTCTATATGATGCCCATGTCACAGCATACAGACCAGTGATGATCAATGTTCCTCCAATGATGCTGTTGTCATCATCATCAATGAAAATATATTAAAATTAAAATCGACAACAATAATAAGAAACTCGTAGTAAAGGGAAGCTCGGTGCACAAGCATCGCGCGTTAAGCAGGATCCGGGGAAGAATGCATCAATGAGTGGGAAATAGTATTAGGAGATGTACCTTCCCATGTAAATTGGACTGCCAAGAAAAATTCTAGAGAGGAGAGCAGAAGCGCCGGGTTGAAGCGGATTATAAAGGGCGACCATCGCTGGCCCCAAGATCTTGTTGCACCATGTAATGAGTCCATAATTAAGGGCAGATGCAATAGTTCCCTGAAAATACAAGGAAAACATTTGTGAGCATTTAAGAGTTAAAAATCCTACAAATGATGTGACGAAAATCCTATACAAGTGTATAAACATGTCGAATCGTCGTCATCGCTTTACAGAAACTTACCTAATGGTTTTGTTAAACATAAAAGCATATCATACATATAACAACAGCACAATTAAGCTTTGCACCACTAGGTGCAGGATCAGCTATATGGATCGGACGATGTTATTGTGTTTGTCATAAATTATGTTTATATTCGAACAATTAAAATCTATATCTCTTCTAGTAGTTTTACTTATAGCTTGTTTAGGTCTTCCTCTACCACTAGTTAATGTACTACTCTCCATCTGATTGATTTGTCTCACTAGAGATTTTATATAAACATCAGTCATAAAATTTTCAAATCCTGGTGGGGGCATGTCCCTAGTTACAGAAATACATAGGCATTGAATGTGTTCAAGAACAAATTCGTGTAAAACAATAAGGAAAAGGGACTCACAGCATAAATAACTGCAAGTGTTTCAGACTGAGTCAATCTCCAGTCAGTTGGCTCATTAGTCACGAAGATCGAAGTGGTCACCATGAGTATAGCTCCAAAGAAGTATGAATATGCTGTGACAGATAGGTTTGCAGGATACTTTTTTAACAATGGCGCCTGAAAATGATTCATTGTTGTAATTTAACATACCAAACGTTTCACATATAAAAAAAAAATTGAATTTCAAACATTTCAATGACGTCCGTCCCTATCATACGATGAATCACAGCACCAACAAATAAATTAACAACACTTTCACAAAGCACACAAAGTTGCAATTACAAGTTTTTAATATTGTAATAATTCCTTCCCATCAAATACATAACAACACTGCAAATTAAGCACAGTGTCAAAGAGATTCACATTTATTTCCAATTCATATAAATAAAAAAGGACAGGGCACCTCAATGCTACAGTTTATATGCAAATCCATAGCTCATCAAATGACTCATTCTATGTAAGCTACACAAATGAATTGTGAGAAACATGTGACCATATTTTTCATAATTCTGCAAACACGACTGGAGAAATTACGGGACCTGTCCTTGATAAGCTCATTTCAAAACTCAGCAGGTAATTAGTATCAATTGTTTTGATAGTATACGCCAAGCAAAAGCCTTACTCTGGAAAAGAATCTCAACATTCTAAACTATAATGGCATATGGAAGCAAACCTTATTTAGAGAACACAATAGGAAATGAAAAAGGAGTTTACAAGAAGGACATCGAAAAGATATGTACCTGAATGGCAAGAAAAGCAGCCATGCACAAGCAGTTCCCAATAAAGCACAGTACCCCAAGATGGAAATGGTCCAATCCAAGATCCATTAAACCACCAACTAACCATCCAGAAGGCTCTGGTTGACCTTTTGCACTTATTTCACTTTGTGAAACAAAGTCCATTTCTGAATATCCTATCAATGCTGGACCACGATACAAAACCATCAATACAGCACCTGAAACACAGATAAGTGTTCCTCCAACCTTGGCCAGACCCTCATATCTTAGCAGGTTCACTCTTTCTGTACTGCACGAATAAGTTTATCAAGGTACGGATTACTGTATGCCCTAGACCTAGTGCACCTGAATTTAAATAGTCTACAAATTTCGGCGTAACAAAAGAATATGTGCAATTGTGTGTTTGTGTTCCATAAAAGACAAATTGACGCTACACACACATATGTAGAAATCAATAAGAGGGAAACTGACCCCATCATTACAGCAAACAGAAATGTAAATACTGGAGTGGCTGGTTGTATTGCAGCAGCATAAGTTGGATTAGTGTAGCTTAAACCAATAAGAAACAAAAGATGGTTCCCAAATATCCTGAACATGAACCCAGAAGCAAAAAAACCATATGCATTAATAAACACTGAATTATTCATATATAACAAAAATAGGACATATGAGGCCATATCGAAAATCTTACCCTGTTAATCCAAGAAAGAAAAAAGACAGCAGGAGGCGTTTGGTTATGGGTGGCCGTGAACGTCTACAGACAACATGGCATGATTAGGTTACTTGCAAATTAGAGAAAAAAGTGAAGAGCATGAAAATGAGTTTAAGAAATAAAAAAAGGAGACAATTGAATCAAACTGTCACTTTTTAAGATTGAAAGTGTAGTATGCAGCACAGTGAAATGTGCAGAACTAGTATGATATGATCATGCTGCCAGCAAGAAAAAAGTAGCAATAATGATCAAATATGACAACTATAACCACAGGGCATAGGGAACTATCAACCATAACTTGAGCACTTTCTAGAATCAGCTGTGGAATTAAAATCTATATTTTGTTTCAAAAGAATTACATGATAATGACAAGAAACAACTAGGTAGATCCATGTGCTGTTTAAGTTGTGGCAAGTTCAGACATAAATCGAGTGTTAATCAAGAAAACAATCAAATATTATTGACAAAACTAACTCTCTATTCAGAGAGCAAAATGGAACATACGAGCAATCCTAGCATTGCAACCAAAACATCACAATAAAAAAATATTACTACAGCCTTAAAAAAAAGTCAAACTTTGTTAAGAGGGTAACGAGGGCTATCTTTCGAATTGCATTAAAACGCGAAGACAGAGTAATGGAAATGGAGGCAGGGGACAAATTTGCCTCACAAATTGTAACTTGAGGTAGTTAACAAGTCAATTCCAGAATTCCAGGAATCAAAGTGCAATATACATACTCCAGGAGTCAATCATAACATTGCAAAACATCACAATCAAAAAATATTACTGCCATCAACAACAACAACAACAAAAAAGAGCAACAATTAAAACTTTTTTTCAAAAGGGTAGCAAGGGATATGATTAAAATTGCATGATAAAACAGAGAACAGAATCATCGGTATGAGGAATGAAAGTGAAGGTAGCACCTTTCACGGAAGAAGGCGAGAGGGGCGAGGATGGAGAGAGCAAGGAGATCGCGGAAGACGCAGAAGACGATCTGGTTGACTCCAACGTTGAGGGCTAATTTGGTAATTACATGGTACCCTCCATTGAATAGCTGCACCATCACCATCGCCGAGTGTGCCTTCCATATCTCGTTGCTGTTGCTGTTGCCTCCCATCATTCACTCTTCTCTCTCTCAGACACACACAGTCACAGTCTCACAGACACAGAAGCAGAGAGAGAGAGAAAAACGAGGTTGTAATGTAATGTAAATATGTAATGAATGGGTTGGTTCGTTGAGAAAAAAAGAGTTTTTTTATTTTATTTTATTTGGAAGGAAGGAATAAGAAAAGGAATGACATTTATTAAGTTTGATTTTGATTTTGAACACGACCAACAAATGAATGAATGAAAGAACGTGTTGGGGTTTTGAATTTGGGTTACTCAAACCAACAAACAAACAAACAAAGATAGAGAGATAGAATGAAAGGAAGGAACAGAAAGCTCCAATCCAATCTCTGCCTGACCCTTCTTTCTTTCTTTCTTTCTTTCTTTCTTACCTAGTTCTTTTCTTCCCTCCATCCTCCTACTTCCTCCCTTTTGTCTTAATTTTATAAAATATAAAATATATAATTTGTATATATTGACTATTGACTATGTCTATATAATTTAATTTCTATATATATTTCTTATATTCAATGTTATATTACTATATTAGAATTATTGTTGACTCGACAATCAATTATATACAAATGAAATATTTTAATTGAATAATACTTTAACATTGTCTTAGTACATCGTTGTATTAAACTCATTGTTATATGGTTATTATAATAGTTGAGTTGTTTTACTAGTTAAAATCTCATATATTGGAGTTTTTTTAGTACTTAAAAAGTCAAATAAATAAGAATTTATATTGTCAATCAATTACAAATAGTTATTTGTGATATTTTTCAATTAGTGTATATTTAAATCATCTTTTACTAATATGATAATTATATGATTGATTGACAATATAAAATATGTATCATAAATTAACTCTATGAATAAATTATTTTTTCTATACAAAATACAAATGTGTTGAATACGTGTAGATTTACTTTTGATTAAACTCTTAATTTATTTTTTGGTAGAGAAACTCTTAAACAATACAATTAATCATAGATTTAAAAGATTTTTTTATAAAAAAAAAACCAGAATATATCAAAGTAATCTACCAATATTCTCTCTAAGAGTGTAATTTTTTGAATGGGCTTATGAAATAGAGCCCAGTCAAAAAAAGGAGAATCAAGCCCAGCCCCCAAATCGGCCATAAAAGCTAGGGTTTTTCATCTTCGTTGCTTCTATAAAGCTTGTATTGGTGGCGGCAGCAGAAGAGAGAGAAGAACACAGAGAGGAGGAGTTTGGAGCAAAAATGGTGTCCCTGAAACTGCAGAAGCGGCTCGCCGCTAGCGTCCTCAGGTGTGGGAGAGGCAAGGTCTGGCTTGACCCAAATGAAGTCAACGAAATCTCCATGGCCAATTCTCGTACGATGTTCAATCCCTCTTTCTCTCTCTCTTGTTCTTATGCTTTTTTTTTGGATCTGAAACTATCTTATGATGATGGAATTATGATAAGAAAGCTGGGTACATATGGATTTTATGAAATCTGATAGCTTTTCACTTTGTTTGATAAAGTTGGTGTTTTTCTTCAGCTGGAGCTTTAAGAGAGTTCAAAATACCCTTTTTTTTGTTGTGTTGAGCATAAAATTTAATTTTTTGATTTTGTTTAAGTGAAATATATAGCTTTGGTGCTCTGTTCTGTAAGGGTTGTAATGTGCATATATGTATATGATACAATAATTGGGTCTAAACACTGATATCGATTTGCAGGCCAGAACATTAGGAAGCTTGTTAAGGATGGTTTTATCATCAGGAAACCCACCAAGATTCACTCTCGATCACGTGCTCGCCGAATGAAGGAAGCCAAGAGGAAAGGGCGTCACTCTGGATATGGTACTTAATTCCCAGCTTGTCAAATTGGTTATTCTAACTCATGATTTGGCAATATTTTTTGTTGTTTTAGTACTACTCAGATGCTGTTTTCAAAGCACTTTTGAAAACAATGCTAATGTATTTAAGTACAAAATGATTTATTTGAGTTACTTTTTAGGATTTACTTTTGCATAAAGACTTAAACAAGTTAGAGTGTCTTAGGGGTCTTTAGTAACTATATGACACATTTTGTGGATGGCATGAAATGAATTGGTTTTGGGTCTTGGGGGTGGAACTGTTTGGCAACTTATAGTGTGTGTACCCTGAATACTACTAATAGGTAAGCGTAAGGGTACCAGGGAGGCAAGGCTTCCAACCAAGATTCTTTGGATGAGGAGAATGCGTGTCCTGAGGCGGTTGCTCCGTAAGTACAGAGAATCTAAGAAGATTGACAAGCACATGTACCATGACATGTACATGAAGGTGAAGGGTAATGTTTTCAAGAACAAGAGAGTGCTGATGGAGAGCATTCACAAGTCCAAGGCTGAGAAGGCCAGAGAGAAGACCTTGTCTGACCAGTTTGAGGCCAAGCGTGCCAAGAACAAGGCCAGCCGAGAAAGGAAGATTGCTCGCAGGGAAGAGCGTCTTGCTCAGGTCTGTGCCGTCTTTACAATATATACTTTAAAATTGCCACAGAAATTAGTGAAGAAGATACTGACTTTTTTCGGGTTCTCTGTTTTCTCTGTTAACTGTTTAGGGTCCTGGAGAGAAGGCAGCCCCTGCACCCAGTGCTGCACCTGCTACAGCATCACAACCTGCACAGTGAGTATTATTATAGTTTATGCTTGTTTGGCATCTTAGCTATGTTATGTGTTGTGATGGTGGGTGTCTAACTAAATGTGTTTCATGCAGAGGATCAAAGAAATCCAAGAAGTGAGTGAATTTTCCATATTCTGAGATTGGCTAGTAGGAGGATCTTTGATCTGGGGCTTGTTGGTGGTATCTTTAGTTACTGTTCTAAACTAGTTTTGATAAGAAGTCTTTTTGTTGTTTTGGACCTTTGTTTAAACTTAACAAGTGAATTCCATATTCCTTTTTTCTTCTATTGGTGTTTTACCCGTTTTTGTACTGTGATGATCGATGTTGCTTTAGAGTTGTTTATATTCTGTTTTTGCCATGATTCAATCAGCTGGTATTTCATTTTTTTATAGCACCTACGTTCTTACCATCAATCAAAACCTATTCAAATCCAACTAAATCTGTTTCTAAATCCATTTACAAACGAAGTTCATAAGAAATAAATGCATTTCAGATGATGAATTCTACTTCACTCCCTATTTGAACCATATGTTAATCAGAAAATATGCCACAACTTTGCCATCTTCTATATTCCAAACTTGAACTATATAGAAGGAATTTCAAAATGGATGTATATTATGCTGCAACTATTATTATTGATTTAGAAGATCCAGAGCAACAAGTGAACTGAGGAAGTCCACGCAAATCGAAAAAACGCTCTAATTTCTCAAAAGTCTATAACTTAAGATAATTCAAATAGTTAGGTTTATATGTGTCTAAAGGGCTAAAGACAAACCCAAAGAAATGAACCTCTTAAACAAAAAAAACTAAGACACCGGAAATTTTGTAATTATACTCAAGTGTACTTGAATGATAATGCTATACTTTAATTTCCAAGTAATGGTGTGAGATTTTGAGACTATCATTTGAAAGAATGTCATTTCAATAAAATGGAAAATTATAGTATAATTTATCTCACTTTACTTTAAATACATGAAAAGTAAGTTTTGTGGTTGTATTGTTTGGTCAAATGGCTGCTTTAGTATAATCTTGGAAGTTTATAGTGCTTTGGAATGCATCTTATCAAATTGTGGTCCAATAATTTAATTCTCACAAAGGCTAATTCTTCGTTTGTAGCTCAACTTGATAGAAAATAGTTTGATTCTAGCCATTCACTACAACTTTTTTCTCCTTTTTACCATAGACAGATTATTTCTTTCATAACTATTATAATACATATCAATTTAGTTTATAAAAAAAATAGTTTGTCAAAAATTTATGTGTTCAATAGAAACTTAATTATATTTGTGAAATAGTAGTAGAATAAGAGCTAATACATGATTGAATAAGTCTTCAAAAGTTCCACACTGTCTAGGTCAATAATATTAGATGCATTAATATTAATATTAACCAAAATAAAAATATGAGTATTGAAAATATCTTAATCTAATAAGCATATTGAAAATATCTAATAAGCTTTGGAATAAAACTAAGCAATGATGAGCTGCCACGTGTAAGAGTTGACAAACGCAACGCGTCGATGAACGCCGAATAGAATTTGTGCAAAACGCGTTTCAATCAATTACTTACTTCTATAAACGCTTCCTATATTACTGGATCCACTCTCTCTTTCTCTTCTTCGTTCTCATTTTCGATCTTCAATTTTGCTTTTTGTGTTTTCTCAATTTCTTCTGCAAATTCTGAATCGGTGAGTTCCCTTTTCTTGAATTTTTTTTTTTAGCTTCATTGTTCTGTCATACGATTCTCTTATGTTTTTATCATGCAAGATCCTTGAATTCTAGACATTAATCTGGACTATTATCAGTGTTTGTGTTTTAGTTGTTCTGTTTGATCTCTTCAAAATCTTCATTTTTTTGGTTTTGTTTTGGCATGCAATAGTGATCTTCATTTTGCAAAGCTTGCAACTTTAGCTCTATATGGATTGGATAAGATTGACCCTTTTGATCATTAGTTTGTTTCTTCCGGAAAAATCTGTTTGATTTATTAAATCGCATTTTTTTTTGCTGGACCCATATTTTTATTTTACTTAAATTTTGGTTTTTGCATGCAAGGTTTGCAACTTTAGGACTTAATGGGTGGGATATGATTGATCCTTTTATTCATTAGTGTTGTTTTTTCAGGAAAAATATGTTTGATCTATTAAATCAATTTTTTATGTTAGACCCAGATTTTTATTTTACTCAAAATTTTGTTGCAAAGTTTGCAACTTTAGCTCTGTCCTCTGATTGGATTGTGGATAAGGTCAACCATTTTGATAACTCATTGATTATTTTGTATCATAATCAGCTTATAAAAGATATGGGAGGTGGTAAGGATGACAAGGGACATGGGGCATACCCTCCAAATCAAGGTTACCCCCCTGCACAAGGCTATCCCCCACCTGGTCCCGAACATGGGGGATACCCGCCAAATCAAGGGTACCCTCCTCCACAAGGCTATCCCCCAGCTGGTGGTGAGCATAATGAAACTTCTGACAAGGGATTTCTCTCAAATCTTACTCATGGGTTAGCAGGGGCTTACCCTCCACACCAAGGGGGGTACCCTCCACACCAAGGCGGATACCCTCCAAATCAAGGGTACCCCCCTCCACAAGGCTATCCCCCAGCTAGTTATCCACAGGGACATGGTGCCTACCCTCCTGCTCCTGGCGGTTACCCACCAACTGGTTATCCTGGTGCTCCCTATGCCTCAGGTATGTGTAATGTGTTTGCTTTATCAATTGTTTTCTTTATGTACGATACCACTTATTTGGGATTAATTTTGATAGGTTGTTAATGTGAAGTGTTTTATACTGTCACCCAATTATATCTTATTTGTAGTTATAGTCAGAATCAAATAGTTTTATTGATATGACTATTGATAATTTGGATTGCTGCATCATAAAGTTTTATCAAAACCAAATGAAACTAGTTATTCCAAATCACATGAATCATTGAATTCCAATGTAGTAGTGAGAATTTGTTATTGAGATACTAGTGTATGATACACTAGTATCATCATAAACAATGCATGACCCACCATGTATGATATATATTGAATATTGCACACAGCATACTGACTGACTAGCTAAATTGCTAAGCAAACAATTCATGCACTGAGATTGATTGACTTTGGTTGTTTTTTTCTTTTTTTTAAGTCTCATGAAAATTTTCCCTCTTCTTAGCAATCAGCATTCTCATCAGTATTTACTTTTAATGTAGTGTTTAATTGGGCTGTTCTTTACTGTTTGAAACTTGTTTCTGATTGTTGGAGTTTTGTTTTCCTTGAACTGATTGCTCCATTAGCTATTTGTAAGTTTTCCTGTTGTCGATATGATTTGCATCAATATCCTTGACAGCAGCTAAGTTAGTTATTTATTTCTTTTAAAAACCAGGGTCTCATGGACACAGCGGAGCAGGTATGGGATTGCTCCATTTGCTATTTGAAACTTTTCTTGTTGTCTATATGATTTGCATCAATATTCTTGGCAACAACTAAGTTTTTTTTTTTTTTTTTTTAATTCAGGGTCTCATGGACATAGCGGAGCAATGGGAATGCTAGCTGGGGGAGCTGCAGCCGCCGCTGCTGCATATGGTGTTCACCAGATATCCCATGGCTCACATGGCTCGTACGGCCACTATGCAGCGCCACACGGTGCTCACATGGCCCACGGCCACGGCAAGTTCAAGCATGGTAAGCATGGTAAGTTCAAGCATGGTAAGCATGGCAAGTTCAAGCATGGTAAGCATGGCAAGTTCAAGCATTGAGGGTACAAGAAGCTTTGTTGAGGAACGTATATTGAAAACACTGACTCGAAATGAAGCTGATGATGTTGGTGTCTTGTGCTTTATTTTGTTGCTTTATGAATAAATAAACCATACTTCATGTGATGTTGGTCAATCATATATACTTGGTTACCCCTTTTTTCCATGTATAATATATGTAATTTGGTGCTTTTGGCTATGACAATGGTAAAAGATTTTGTTTAGATTCATGAAATTCATCAGCACTACCCACAGATGCCTAGTCCGTTCTGCTTTGTAAATTGGTTATGCTTTTCTGAAAAACTAAAACTAGTACATATAGAATTTGTTTAGATGTTTGGTCCAAATAATATGCTATACTTGTCATGAAGTCTCATTTGATTGGAGGCAAGTGTTAGTTTAAAGAGGTTGCAGTGGACAGATATCAAATAACCAAAAGCACATACCAATGAACAGAATAGAATAAAACCACTTTTGCTGTTTAAGTAAATTTAAATGTGAGAAAAGAGTGATACAACTGAATGTCTCCAATATTTTAATTTAATTACAGCCAAATGAAGCATAACTAAATATCAAAGGCCACAAATGAAAGCAACTTCCTCTAAGAAATCACAGGCTCTCATCTCTTGAGTTTTCAATATTGATAACAATACAAAAAATCTTAATTGCTACAAAATAACCAATGGTTTAATCCCTATAATAACTTACATCCTCAATATGGATACAGATTCTTGACTTTTTCTTTGTAAAGTATACAATGTTGGTCTTGACAATAATTTAGAAACAAAACCAACTTTGGATTTTGCCTCTCTTATTTCCCCCGTCCATATCACAGTGTTTTTAACAAAACAGAGTTGAATTTGATCTCACCAAGGTGGATGATCATCTTCTGGAGTTTGAGGTGGAACTGCTTTCCATTCAGGTTTCTCATCCCAGTACATATCATAGTATATGTGACCCGGATCATGATTCGGCACGCAGCACCATATCCCCACGTACCGCTTAACGCGATTTCTGAACCTCTCTTCCCTTTCCTAGAAAAAAAAATGCATGGCATCATCAGAACATGATAATGATCATTCTTTTCTGTATCTTCGAAGCTAACTCGAAAACTGAAATTTCAAAATGTAAGAGGCAAGGTGGCCTTGCCTTGTTAGTGAAGCCTGTGAAAGCATCTTGCACTGAAGAGAACTTGATGACTTTCACATCCTTGAATGATGAAAATACTTTCATAAACTGCAAATGCAAGTAGAGGAAACATTGCTAAACCACAATGTAATTATGAAAATTTGACAATATAGCAGATATATAAGATTGTTCGAGATATCGAATACCGTTTCTTCATTGCTATGCTTTGGAAATTTGAGTACTCCCTCAAAAGTGGTATTAGTCGATGCATCACAATCTTGGGTTCCTTCTTTACATAGTTGAACATCAAGCCATGAATTTTTCACCTGAATACAATAACCATGGCAAATATGTTTTTAAGAACAATTACATAAATTGTGATGCGAGATCAAAATTGGATGCAATGGAAATTAACTCACCTCCAATGGCAGAGAAGGATTATCAAGTAATGAGTACTCTCTGATACCTATTTCAGGGCCAAACTCTTCTTCTGGAAGTTTTTTCAACATTACATTCACCTTCAATGTAGTGCATTTACACAGCAGCATAAGGCAGTGATGATAAAATGTTTTAATCATGTAAACACAGCAGAGGCAGATATAGTAAAGAAATAAATGTTCTAACCAAAATTAGTGAAAATAGAAAATTCTGAAAGCATATAAATAATATATAATCACTTAAATTGGAAATACCTCAAATACATGGTCTAAAGGACAGAGAAAAGGTTGTCTAGTCATAGAACCTTCCAAAACACCAGGGTGAGGATACCATAGCCTATCAATCCTGCACCATAGTGGTGGCATGACCTAAGCACACACAATGATCCGACTTTTCACTTTAGGATGAGAATATATATTTAACAGCGTTCCAAGACACTACAAAAAGGAGAGGACTCGCAAGAAATGTTACTTAATAATGGATATTGATCATCACAGTTAAGAGTATTGAAGATGAGAAATTTTGCAATTCAATGCAATATAATAAGCTTACAAGGTCCCACAATTAGTTCTTACCAGTGTTCTGTTCAGAAGGGAAGCAATTGCAAGTGCTGTCCTAATCTGTTTAATCTGAAAAGATTCATGTAGAACAAATATTACATGTTAAATCTTAATTTAACTTAAATTTCAAACATGAAAAGGATCAGGTCGATACGTACATACTTGGTAATTAACAAGAGTAAAATGTGATTCAACATTATGCTCCCCACTTAGCAACAAGCTTTTTGGAATGAATGGCTTAAATGCCAAGAGGCCCCCTGCAGAAGTTCCTTTAAAAGTTAGCTTCTTGTTATATCTTGAAAATGATTAGGCTTCAATGGTGGAAGACCAGAAACCTCTCAAGACATGATGTGAGTAACATGCAACAACAAATTGAAATGCACATACAAATTTAGTTTAATAACCGCTAGTTACCAGGAGGATTATAGTATTCCGGTGGATCATGGAAAAGCATGGCTTCTCGCAGTCGGTGACGCTTTCCTTCAGTGCCTCCATATTGAAATGTTGTGTGGACAGCATAGGGCTCCAACCTTAGTTGCTGATACATAGCCTGCAATCATAGCATACAACTTAATTGCATAAAGGAAAGCAAAAAAGGTATAGAACATAACAAATCAGAAAAAGGAAAAGTTTTCAAACTATTTAACCCTATTAATTTGGCAGGTCCTACCTGGACAAAATATGTATGTCCACTACAGAAAATACTCGCCGGCAAAATTCCCAGCTTCAAATTTCCATCAAAAGCATAAACAAGTCCACTATCATCGTCAACAGATGGTCCTAACTTTCTGCGTACAATATCATTGAACCCATTCTGATCCCATATCTTGTCATCAGCAAGAAGCATTTCTTTCCATTGCTTTGCCAACTTTTTTGCAGACTCTGTAGGTCTCCAATGGAAAATTCCTATGTTGTAGGCGCCACTAACTATTCAAATGTGATAGACGATATCATTAGTAGAGGGTCTTAAGAAATATATAAACATATGAAACAAAATGCAAAATAAAATGAGAAGAAGAGTGAAGCAATTAGTGCAATGACTTGGTTATTTATATATATATATGGCACATGCAGCAAATAAGCACACTATAAGAGCCAGTAAAGGCAAAATAAAAATTGTGACAGTAACTTATCATTGTATAATATTCACCTTCTCCCCAAACTTCCAGACGATCATCAACAACCGTCGGTATAACTTGATCACTAGAAGTTAAAACATCTGCTTCTGGATAACGAGCAAGATATGGAAGTGGATTCTGCAATATAATTGCATAGTTGAACATATCTATTAGGAATAATATTTATCTTACAACAATTACATTGCTAGCTTGGATATATCCTAAAGGTTAGCATAAAAGATTTTTGTGCACAATGAATGTAACAGATAAGATATCACGATAATGACAAAGGAAAATGATCTTGGAGAAGATGGGGGAATCAAAATAGATGTTATATAGCAAGGTAGAAAAGAAACTGAATTTAATCTCAGATAACCCTAATATATACGTGGTAGAGAAAAGGAAAAAATTGTAGACAATACAAACTACACACGTACGTAAAAATCACCCCTACAAGTAAAACAAATTGACTTAAAAATCACATCTACAGGTAAAATGAATATTACCTTCAACCAAACCATGTCAGTATCACACATCAACAGCTCGTAACCAAAAGGCAGTACTGAGTCTATCAGAATAACCTTTTCTCTCCCCATTTTATGAAATGTTGGAGATCCCCAGCCAACGTCAACTGTGCTCATATGGCTGCCCATGTCGAAAACTGGTACCCCTTTCCAATACAGTGCCTCCAATAACTTGGTGTCCATTGCACCTAAAGGTAGATTTTTAAACAAATTTTACAAAGTCCAATTGATGGTATAAAATAATGGATATGCATTTCTAGCAAGGCATCACTGCATATAAACAGAATTCATGATAGAACAAGATAAGGCTTAAGAGATGATACTCACCAACAAGAAGATTAGTAATTCCCAGATCTGTCAATTGTTTAACCCAAGTCAGAATAAAATCCATGAATGCATAGTTACCAAAGGTCACTATTATTACATTATCTTTCACCCTTTGTTGAACCAGTTCTTTGGTCAGTCGGAAATCCTCCAAAGGTGGCATCTTTTGTTCATGCGGAACGTCCCAAATAGACTTTGTTGGTACATTTTGTGGTCCAGGAGAAGGAGTAGGCACATTATGGGCCAATGTTGGCTGAGAAATGTTGAGTGTTTGATCTGTAGGATGCACATCCTCGTCTGGAAAACCATGGTCAATTGACTATTATAATCCATTTCACACGTGATGGAGGAAACAACAAGGCTAGAATTGAAAAGTGACTTTCCTCAAGATCAATCTACACTATAAAATGAGTACACCAAACTCAATTCAGTCATAAAAATCCAAAAGGGTACACCAGATTCAAGCTAAAATCACCTAGTTCTAACAGCACAACAAAAAAAGGCATGGTTTTTATGAACACAGCAAAGAGATAACATAACATATACATGTCTTCGAACAATAAGATAAAATTCAATCTACACTATAAAATGAGTACACCAGATTCAATTCAGTCATAAAAATCCAAAAGGGTACACCAGATTCAAGCTAAAACCAGCTAATTCTAGCAGTACAACCAGAAAAGGCATGATTTTTATGCACAGAACAAAAAGAACAGATACAAACAATAACAGTAGCAATAGTAGTAACAGTGAAAAGAGCAAGAAGAGACATACGGGAGAGAGAAGAGAAAGATGAAGGAGAAGAGAAAGAGTTGGAGGAAGAGTAAATGGCTGAGAAGACATAGAAAAATGAAACAACGATGCCAATGATGACAACTGTGTAGATCGTCAAGAACAGTGGCTTTGAATGAGAAGAAGCCACTTCCTCACACCCATTTCTCCATGCCATTTTCTTCTTATGAACCCTTTTTTTTATTTTCTGGAAAAATCAAAGAAGAAGGAACAACATCATCACAACATAACAACAACAGAATCATAGTCTCATCATGTTGGTGTTTCTTTCTTGCTCCTTCTTCTTCATTCCCTTAAGAACAAAACCCAGATTTGGGTTTTGAGATTGGAAATTTGAAATTTCAGAATCAGAATTTGCAGTTTCCAAATTGTGCAGTGAGGAATCGTGATGCTGATGATGTGCGGGTTATGGTCAACTGATGTGCTTGTCTGCTCAAAAGAACTTTCTCATTTTTTTTTTAATTGTTTTTTTGTTTGCCAATTGAAAAAATCAATATTATTATTATTTCCTAACAACTCTATGATAAAATAAAATATTTAACTTCAGTCAGTCTTAATTAGATTTAAATGATTGTAATTTTCAATCACAAAATTTTAGGTATAATTTCTTTGCACTATTCACATGTTGTAATAATAATATGTGATTGGAGAATAAGATAGGGTCAAAATTTCATAGATAGATGTATTCAATTATTTTATAAGTTTAGAAAATTTGCTACAAGTATGTTCAACAATTTAATTTTCATCTACTTACTATTTTTTTACACAATAATTCAATTATGTATCACACGTCAGCTGTAATTGTGTTTTCTCTCTCTCACTGTCTAAAAAGTTATACAAAGTACAAACAGAGCATTTTAATTAGACGACAATGTAAAAACATCAAAATTAAACTCTATATCTAAATACAAATATTATATTTGTATATGTGTAAAATAGAAGTATATTCTTTGCCTTTTTTATCGCTTTTTTTCCCCTTCAAAGGCAAAGGGAAAAAATCATCTTCATTGCAAAGAATTTTTTTATTGTGTTGGAAAGAAAAGGAAAACTTTTAAGTTATAACTTATAAGTACTAATTAATATTTTACTTGGCTTAATTTTTGTTTTTCAAATTTAATCACACGAAAAACCTTTGGTCAAGATCTGAAGAAAAAGATGGATGAGCCAAGGGTGTTGGGTTATATATGATTTATGAAGATAGACACAAAAGAAAGAAACATGTATGTATAAATATAAACATGATTAGAGCAATGCATGATAATGATAGGAACTATTTTTTTTCTTTTTAATAAAGCAATTATAATATATCAATTCTGCTTTCATGAATGTTAAATTAAATAGCAAGAGACCTCTTAGGTCACAAAAGTCAATTGCAATAATTTATGGCCTATTAAAATTCTTTTTATTTTGTTTTTACGAATAAAAATATTTCAATTTTGGTTTATTAAATTCATTTCCTAATTTTACATGTAGGTTCCACATGACAAAGTTCACCTAACCATTTCTATAACTAAGATCCAAACTACGGTTGCTTCATTCACATGCATTATTATATATATTATATGTTTGACATATATAAGAGATGGAATCAAGTGGAGAATTATTGCAACTTGCTAATAAAATCCAAATATATATTTATAATTGTACAATGGATCTAACTTGACTCTATGTTTAACTATCAAGGTTTATTATGACAACAAAAATGTCATGGTCTTGATTGGTAAGGCAACACATGATGCATCTTTTAATTTGTTCTTTCTTCTAATATTTACAACAAGTATAGAATTAAAAGCTATAAGAAAAACTTGAAAGATTTGAAAGTGGATAAGAACATTTTCCATACTCTAGAAGTGTTTATATATATATATATATATATATAGAGAGAGAGAGAGAGAGAGAGAGAATTAGTTGAAAATTAAGCTGGCTAGGGAATACCCAATACCATGTGGTGTTTAGATGCCCTAGAAAACTTATGGCCAATTGGTGCAATTTTGTTGGTGATCCTTGTAACTTTGTTATTAAGGAAAATATTAGTTCATCTTGAGGGTAGAAGAGCAAAGGGTGGCCTCAATTTGCATGTCAAAAAAGAGAGTGGTAATGGTGAACAATATCATCATCATCATAATTTGAAGACTAATAATGGAATTTGAAGAGCAATGGTATTTTGAGGATATATGCATTGGAAGAGTTGAGGGTTGGCACAAGGTACTTTAGTGTCCAAATAAGATATTGGGGCCACTTCAAAAGTGTAGCCATCTGAGCTTGGAGATGGAAGATTTGGGGCTGTGGGAAGAGAGAGGTGGGAGCAAGAAAGTGTTCTTGGAGAAAGGTAAAGCCCAACTAGCTTTCTTGTCTTAGTAGTTTCCATATATAAGAGAAAAGAAAGGCTCAAAATTTCTTGGGCTTAGTAGTTTCCATAGGAAAAAGTTATGTTTTTTTATGTGTGTACCAAACAAGATACTCCTAAATTCAGGAATATTTTGCTCATTGACAACATTAATGGGCCTAAGACACCAACAATAGTTAAGGGCTCATCTCCAAACAGGGCTTGCTTCAACAAAGAGTGATGTAAATGGTGATGCAAATTTGAAGCAACTTATTAGGGTTTTGGTTAGTGTAGTCAATGCAACTTTGCTTGAAGATTTATTTTGATGCAAGGCCAAACATGAACCTCATTATTTAATTTGTAGATATAATCTCAAGCTCTATGTAGCCTCTACTTTAATTTCACCATATTTATATTTATATCTTGATGAGTTCTCTCCTTTTTCACTATAAAAATGACCTAGTTTCACAAAATGATATATGTATATAGAAATAATGTGAAGAGTGTCATACTATTTCTGGTCGAATTTATGATGTGACATACTATTTTCTATCTGATCTATTATTTATTTGTGGTTATATTAGCATTATATATTATTATTATTGTGGTAGGTGTTACATTGATTGTCACTCAAGTCAAAAGCCAAAAGCCAAAATGCAAGTAGACTCAAATGATATATCCAAAAAGGCTTGAATTGATGCATGGACCAATGACACAAATACATGAAATCTAGTCACAATATATTTAAAAGTTATGTCGGGCTTCCTAGAAGCCACTTTTACAATATATTTCAAATATATATAAAAGGCAAAATTCAACCACTTGCATGCCACTACTCTTGTTTGTTACATTAAAATAATTTCTTATTGAGCTAGCTAGCCTCCAAATCTGAAATTCAGAAATTTCATCATCATAACCAAGTTGGGGGAAGTTGATATCTTCAAAGTTGAAATTATTACTATATACAAAATAGAGAATATAACACGGATCCATATATCAAATTGTGGCTCATGATCAATATTATGTTGATGTCATTTTCATAAGTAGTCACAACTAATATATATTAATTAGTTCATATAACTCTACTAATTATGTGTTTATATAATATAACTGTTAGTCAAACTCAACCTGTATATATATATATATATAGTTGGCTGTATATATACTATATACGCTATAATAAATTATTGTGTTATGATAAAAGAAATTTTAATTTTATGTGTAATAATCGATGATCATTAAAAATATTTATAAATTTATTTCAATCACTCTTTAAATTATTGTATAAATATAAACAAAAATTAACTAAATAATTGTTAGTGTATTAAAATTAAACTCTATTAGTTGTAATAATAAGTTGCATTTATCATTTTTTAATATCCTTATTAAGTATTTGTATCCAAAGTTTATATATATCGGTAACACAATTTATATATTGACATTTTTATCGAAGATGTGAATAAATGATTATATTAAGGAATCAAACTAATTGACTATAACGTATCTTGGTTAACTTTTCTAAAAAGTGGATGATTATTATAGTCTCTATAATTAGGTAATTAAGATAAACATTCAATGAGATCTTCACCTGATGTGTAAGTGACAATCTGTTTTACAAGTGGTTTTATTATTATATAATTAATTAAGTCGAAGCTAGCTAGCATAATATAATTATAAGCTAATTCATAGGTTGATTTTGCTTAAGTGTCAACCACCGCTACTCATGAAATCAGTTAATCGTGGTTGACAACTACACTTAAATGATGACACTTAATTAGCTAGCTAATAACTGTTAATTAATATTAAGTATAGGATTATAGGAGTATTATAAACAAAAGTCCAAACGTGCATGCACCATCATTAAATATTGGGAATTATTACATAGCCTTAAATTATTAAGCCTCTTAGTTGGTGTATCATTAGCAACTAACTACTCTGTATAATTATTTATTAGAGCACTTGATCCAACTGGCCTTGTGTTGCATTTACTTACTTATAACAGCTGCTTTTATAATTTATTAGAAAAAGCGACACACGTTAATTGTATATATTTTATGAATTTAATTTTCATTCATTCACAGTGTAAATTTTTTACACAATCATCCAATCATATACTGTCACGTCAGTCATGATTGTGTTTTCTCTCTCTCATCACCTGAAAAGTCATACAAACTGAATATAGAACGATAGTATAAAATATCTTTATTCAGTCAGTGCACCAAAATTAAACTCATATATTATATATAACTAATACATGTAATGCTATGAATTGTTTATTGAGCAATTTTACACTTACAATCAATATAATCCAACATAATAGTCAATGAAATTAATACACTAAAATATAAAGTTATGTTATTAAAATTTTCTACCTTCCTAAAAAAATATAATCAATATCTTTATAAATTTATGTATAATATTTAATAAATTGATTAATATATAGTTGATTACATATGGTTATATTATATGGAGAATTTTCATTGTTTATTATACGTATGTATGCACAAGTTATGTACTTAGTGGTGTACGTCAAATTAAATGGAAGCACATGTCTCTAGTTGCATGAACTCTCACAATTAGTCAACACATTTAAATATTTAATTGAAATTAAAGATATATTAAGGAGGTTCTAATATTATAAGAATGAACTAAATTGGGGGAAATGCACACAAAAGGTAGTGAAGTGCACTCACAAGGATTTAAACTCATGAAATTTTCAATATATAATACACACATGATTAATCCATCACTATGAGTGCACCTAAAAATTTGTCTTGTGTCTCTCTCATGCGCGGAATAATAAAATTAGGAGATGGTGGGTTTTGAATCCAAGAGTGGTTTACACCCAAAAAGTTGCAAAATCCGTTATACTATATATATGTTATATCAATGTGGGACATAGGGAAAAAAGAGTTTGATTTCTTATTATTATTTTCCCTTCAACCGTACCCCATCCCATCCCATCCAATTTCATATAATGTTAAAATAATTAGATATTAACAACAAGATAGGAATGCAACATGCTATTATTATATATATGTTGTTTAAATGCCAAATGTAGGGCAACCAAATTAAAGTATATATGATATACAATAATGTTTGTCATACAACAGAAATATGTTTAATTAGAATTCAACATGTGTTATACATAAGACGTAATGTGTACTATATGTATAACACACATTACGTCTTATATATAGCACACGTTGGATATTCGTTGGACATATTTCTGTTGTACAACAAACATTATTAATATTATATATATTCTATTAGAACACGGAGGAAATAGAGGATCTAATTAATTAAGAAGCCAAAGCCAAAAGAAAAAAGAGTCATACCCCATCAACTATAAAGGAGGGTAGTCTTTGAACTTATCTTATATATTCCAAACAAGTTTCAATAAACTAGGAGAAAGATCTATATATATATATATTGACCCCTTGTTTTAGTATTTTGAGCGGTTTTCCTAATCCCACTCAATCTCATCAAAATTGTGTTCTGGTTTTGTTTTGGCCCATGGAATTATATGATCATAGATTTGGTGTTGCTTACAACTCCATGGTTTCAACTATATGTATGTAACACCATAGACAATTCGACATAGACATTAATTAATTAGATCATGACTAAACTCTACTATATTTTTTATTTTTCCACACTTCTCACACACAACAAACACACATTAACTAAATATTTTAATTTATTTCTTTATACACCAATAATATAAAATACTTTTATACCACTAATTAATATTCAATTAAATATCGTCATATAAATAAAAATAATTTACAAGTACATTAAAAATAAAACTCTAAAATTAAAATAATGGATCAATTAATTGTAGATAGTGCTATGCTATAGAGGAGAAGAAGAGGAAAATTCCGGTCAAAATTGGTTGATATATATTGCTTTGCATCTGGTCAATGCGTGTTTCAATCAATCTGTACTATAGTATATATAGCTGCTACTACTAGAGTGGTATCGATACTAAATATAAAAAAAAGAAATACTTGGGGCACAATAAAAAAATAGTTAACAAATTATGCATAACATATATAATATAAAATGCACAACGTATATTATATATAATACACAATGTATATCATCTATTGTGCATAACATATATCACATATTACATCATTTTTCTTTGTAACATGTTATATATGTTGTGCACATCATGTGCTATATGATATGCACAACATGTAATATTTGTTGTGCAATTTATGTTATGCACAATTTATTGACTGCTTTTTTTGTTATACCTCTAGCATTGCTCATAAAAAAAATTAAAAGGTACAAAATAACAAACCCCACCTTTATTTTAATTTAATTTATAATTGGGGAGAGAGAAAGATACATATGTAAAGATTAATTTCAATCCACTAACTCTAAAGTAATTTTACATAGATATCTAATTTTAATTGATATATCAATAAAAATCTTTAATTCAATCACCCACTAATTAAAATGTCACATAAATCAATGGATGTGATTAGTTGACAATTTGTGTATCATAATTAAACTCATACATTAATTATTAATTACTAATTAGTAATATTTGTCGTATACCATAAATACGTCCAACTAATATTCAACGTGTTATAATACACGTTGGATACAAGTTAAACGTTATTTCTATTGTATCACCTGAATTATTATTATTATTATTATTATTAATTAATGGAATGGTTTACATAAATTGACAAATGGTCGATCGTTTTCAATATTCCCCGGCTTGCAAGGATATATCTATCTATGACCTCACACGTAATAATATAGTTGCTATTAATTAATAATTTGCAAGTGGATTCGATTTAATTTATTTGTATATGATTTGTAGTTAACAAAACTGGTGGTGGTGTGGGAACAAAAGCAGCTGGTTTTGGTAAGCAAGAAATTGGGGGAAATTAAACAAAGGCAAGACATACATACATACATATATATATATATATATATATATATATATACAATAATGTTAGGTCAGAAATACGTCCGTCAAGCATCCAACGTGTGCTATACACGATATGGGATGTGTGCTAAACGTATTTCACATATACGTTTAGCACACATCCCATATCGTGTATAGCACACGTTGGATGCTTGATAGACGTATTTCTGATGTACGCCTAGTATTATTATTATATATATATATATATATATATATATATATATATGTCAACTTTTCTATGAAAAGATATGGGACCTTAGGTTCTTCATCACTCAACACTATTGGTTAAATACAAGATAATCTTGTCCTTGTAATCATGCACCTTCATCTATATATATATTCTCACATAAAACTTTCTATGCATTTAATGTCCATAGACTAATAGTGAAAATTATTTAAACTATTACTTAATAATTAAATTCCAAGAAAGTAATAAATTATTACTAAAAATTATTCATTATAATAAATATCCATCATAATTTATGTGCTATGTATGAGATGTCATCATAATACAATTTTTAGAGAATATCGATGTAATAATATCATAATTTCTTAATAAGTAAGAGTTCTAAATAGATGAAATAAAGACAGAATTTCATCACTCAATTTTAGAAAATGTGAATAGAATTTATTCATTTTTACATGCATCTAAAACATCATATGAATATTTTATAATAAAATGTCATTATAAATAAGAATATTTTTTATTAAAATATCATCGATCTTATTATTGAATTCGAAACACATGAACATATATCTAAGAATGATCTCTGGTGATCAAAAAGCACTTTGGTAGAATATATTTGTGTAATTTTAGAGACAGAATCCAACAAATAAACTAAGGGATATATATTAATATTACATCATCATCATCGTCATCTCCCTCCGATCCTAATATCCATGAGGCAGTGAGTGTCGATTCCATTAAAGTTGTAGTGCCACAAATATGATTAGTGTGTGCACTATATGCTAGCTAGCTAGTGGGTGGGGTGCATATTTCTTTTTCTATTTCTGTATCTAACTATATTTATCTATATATTCATCTTCTTTATTTCTATTATCTATAGTTTAACTTTTTCTAAGTTATAACTCCACATACATGAATGAAACAAAAATGATAGCTGGAGCCAAGTTAGTTTCCTAGAAAAGGAAAGAGATGGAAAAATCATTAGTATCAAATTGATTTCTTTGATTTGCATTTGGAGGATATATATAGCCTTTTCTAGCCCAGCAAGTATATATAGTGGGCCAATTCCTTTTTCACATTAATCAAAATTGTAGTTTTGTTTTATTTCTTACGGTGAAAGACTACATTATTTATTTGATCTCTCTTAATTAAAGAAAAATGCTTTTTTTTTTACATATTAATTTTCATGAATATCTCATTTAGTATTGAATATTGTGTGAGTTCTATTTAAATGTAATACAACTGAAATACATCCGACTAGAATTCAATTTGTGCTATATACTATATAGAATTGTGCTATATGTAATGTGTTATACGTATAACATACATTACGTATGATATATAGCACATATTGAATACTAGTTGGATATATTTCTGTTGTATAATAAACATTATTTATTGGAGTTAATATTTATCTTGGTAAAGTTGTACGTGTATATTTTATTTTAATTATTAAAATAAACAAGAAATTTATTAGAGTTTCAAGTATGGTAATCCTCTTCCGTCAATTTTTAACATCATCAATAATGTTAGTTAGTTAGTTTATAATTTTTAGAGATTGAAGGTATTGAAGCATGCACTTAAATCATCAAAGTAAACAAATAAATTATATAAGAAAGAAAATTATTATTATAATTAAAAAAAAGGTTTCATATATCAATGGTGAGGAATTCACATGGCAGGGTTATGTTAAAAACAACTTGAGAGAATCCACATCATTGGTTAAATACATAACTTAGCTTGGTGATAGCTTAACTAGATATTAACCATAAAATGATATTTTACTGAATAATAAATTAATTTTTATGCATGCATGGAACTATAGGGTTATTCTCAGTGTCCTTGTTGACTTTATAAATTATTATAATTATTATAATAATATTTATAATGAAGTACAACTTTCTACAAATAAGTAACTTTGTTCTCTTATTAGTACAAACAGATACTAATGTGTTAGTACAACTTTCAAACAGGTTCAGTAACTATTTTTCCCCCCATAAAATTAATTTGGTAATATTTTAGGTTAATTAAGTATGTATATTTTTAATTTTCCATCAAAGTGATTATCCAGAAATTAGATTTATTAGTTCCTGGCCTGTTTCAATATTAGTGCGTAAGAAAAATAAGATGAATGAGAATATTGTTTAGCACAATGTTTAGCAATAATGTTTGATCTACAACAGAAATACGTTCAACTTGTATTCAACGTGTGCTATCTATGTTACAGGATGTGTGCTATACGTATATGTGTTATACGTGTAACACACATCCTGTAACATAGATAGTACACGGTGGTTACAAGTTGGACGTATTTATGTTGTACGTAAAGCATTATTGCAATGTTTAGTGGGTGAAATTTATATTTCTTTTTTTTCTTCTTCCTCCTTTTTTTTTTAATTTTATGTAGAAGAATCAATTGAGAGTTGAGACTCTAATACCATATTATAAACAAAAAAGTTTAAATTAATGGGTTGAGATATGTAAATAATGAACCACAGATTTTTTAATAATGTATTTTATATTAATGCATTGTGAGCATATATATAAAAATTAATTTTGGTTTTTATATTTTACATGATTAATTAAAAGTATTTGATTTTTACTGTAATTACTTAAAAGATTATATATACATATATATAATAAAATGTTACTAATTGATTGAAAGCGAAACAACTTTACTGCCCGAAAAAAAGGATAAATCAATAAAATATGTGTTATACGTACATATACTATACATATGATACACATAATGTATTATGTATAGTACACGTTGAATACTAATTGAACGTATTTCTGTTGTATAATAAATATTGTTAATAAATTATGTATAACACTGTTATAAATATGTATAATTTTACTCGTTATTTAATTACTCTTTATTACACGTAGATGAAGTCATGCATATATGTGTTTTTGGAATGTGTTATTTTGATTTCAATGATTGATTAGCATTTTGCAAGTTGCAATTGGGACTTTAAAGGAAGCTTCGTCCTTTTGGGCTTGTATGTTCATGCACTTAGCCTTTCTTGTGTATATGCCTACTATTCTTTGATGCGTTTGGTTTTGGTATGAAAATAGTGAAGATAGATTTGTATCAAAATTAAAGTTGTGTTACAATTTGTATTCCCTCTCTTCTAAATTTACGTTATACAGAAAATATATAAAAATTTACACAAATACCTGGGAAACAACACTTTTTCAGTCAAAACAGCCAACAAAATTCATTTCACATTTTATGGCCCAAATAACATTTTAATCATGAGTATATTTTTAATGGGTTGGGTGATTGTGACCCAAATTCTTATTTGTTGGCTGTTTTGACTGATTTTTTAATTTGTTGTGTCTCTAACAATGCTCAAAAATTTATATTTATTTTAGGAAACATTATTATCATGCACATGTCTTCAACAATAAATATTTTTTTTCTTTTATGTTTTTTTGTTTACATTATTCCATATACTCTTAAAACGTAGGGTATAAAGAATAAAAATATAGAAATAAGATGTTTGATAATGAAAAAAATATAGAAAATTTATGTCTCTATATAGAAAATTGTGTATTTTATAAGGCCCCTTGCCTCTAAAAAATATTATAAAATATGTCATAAATAGAAAAAATTATGATCTGCTATGTATACATTTATCTTTAAATTAATCAAATATTATTACCTAAGCTAATTTGGTACATATGAATGAACAAGACAGCAAGTTGAGGTGTGGTTCGTACAGGTGTCTTGGTGTTGCTCCCTTTGCATATATATTATATACATATATATTCGCTTCCTATTATTATTTTTATTGAAAATGCTACTGGTACATAGCATAATATTCTTCCACTAATTTTTTACTCATTTAAATGTTAACAATTTTTATAAATATATTGGTAAGTTATAAACATATTCATCAAAATTACTAATATTTGAATATGATGAAAAATAGGTGAATGGATATTATACTGTGTACATTTAGCATTTTCATATTTTTATTTCTCATCAATATGTACAAAATGATACAAGACACTAATACTGAAAACTATTTTATTCACTTTTTTTGTTAAAGCTTTTGTGAAATGAATGATTGATATATGAGAATGAGTGAATGTATATGTTGGTGACCGAAGTTGCATGCATGTGTTAAACTTTGGGTCCACTTGCTTCTATGATTTGAGTTTTTATGGCACTTGCTTGTTTAATTATACACATTCATACTATATATATCTCTCCTTAAAAAGTGGAATATATTATACTTAATTATTATTATTGTTATTATTTGCAACTTGTGGTTTTCTTTTTCGTATTCTCCTTCTAGAAATTAAAATAACTAACAAAATTGCGGCGAACAGTATGGGATCAATTTATGTTTGATGCGTGATGGTGTAGAAGAACAATAATAGAGAAATATATAATTCAATTTCTAAACATTCCAAATAATTAATAAAATATTGTCATGATTTAAATTGATATATATGTTTGTGTTTTCATTTCCATCAAAATCCAAAAAACAGATGTTTGGTATGATTAAGTTATAAATTTATTCACATTAATATTTTATGTAAATTTTAAACTTTTAAGGTGGCTCATTATATATTAGTATTATTTTCAATTAAGCAGAAAATCTTAATTATGTATATCTAAACTAAGAAGCTTAAAGTGCTTGGATTAAAGTTAGAGATTTTTTTAATTCGTATACTATTATGAAGAATACTAATTTTATTTTGTTTTTTTTTTTCATTTTTTAAGTTAAACTTCATAATTAAATAATCATATAATTAGGAACGCTCAAATTAATATTTAAACATTATTAGAGTTTGTTTTTATGTGCTAACTATTAAATTAACTTGTGTACGTGATTATTGTTGACGGTTATTCACCACATATTACAGATTTTCTATGGTCAAGTGCAAGATATTTTTTTGTCGACTTCTATTAGCTGTCAAGCATATATATAATATAAATAAATTAAAGGATCTCACTAGAAAATAGAAATGAATTCATTATTGTGAAAGAATTTAAACTTTTCTAATAAAGCTTATTCATTATTCAGATAAAAATTAAATAATGAAGCTAAGTGAAGCGAATTGTGAACAATGTGTCATCAAATTATATATGCTATCGTGGTACGTATAAAATCTTGGGGCTTAGATTATATGATATATCGTATATATATGATTCGCATAAGTAGAAGTTTATTGGGAAATGCGAACGAACAGATAAATTAAAATTTAATTTTACTCGATCATATAATAAATTTGAGTATGGGATGATGATAGAGAGATCTCTCCAATATCTTTTGGCTGTAACTAAATAATAATAATAATAACAATAAAGATTGAAAATTAAATAAGTTATCCAAATTATTGAGTTTTACCATCAATAAGAATTAACTCATCTTGACCGGAGTTATATAATGTTGTACTATTATAATTCGAACTTAATTTTCAATTTTTTATTGATTAGTGGTTTGTAAATATTCATCGAACCCGAAAAATATGTTAATTCTATATGAAAATCGCTATTTGTACTCCAACAATAAATATATTGGACTTGCTCCGACTAGAAAGATAGAGAATTAGGAGAAGAAGAAAAAAAAAATCTTAATTAGTTAGTTAGTTACTTACTCATGTATGTATGAAGTACATTAGAGTAAGTATTTTTAGTGTGTACGGAGAATTATTAATTCTAGATTGGAGCATCTTTCCCACTCTCTCTCTAATAAATAATTATAGGTGTATATACTTATCGTACAACATAAACACATTAAATTAGTATTCAATATGAATGTGTATTATACGTATAATACACAAACGCATAGCACACATTTCATGTTCTGTATAGCAAATTTTAAATATTAATTGGACGTATATATTATTATATTATCATTTGTGATGTCAGTGCTAGATACTAATATGTAATCCACCTGTTCATGTTTATTCTCTTTATATAAAATGAGGCATAAGAGCCATCAAATAAGAATTTGAGCAATAATCACCTAATTCATTAAAAATATATTCATAATTAAAAGAGCATGCCTAGAGGCACAACAAAAAAATCAGCCAAAACAGCCAACAATAGAAATTTGGGTCACAATCACCAAGCTCATTAAAAGTATATTCATGATTAAAAGTGTTATTTGGACTATAAAGTATTAAATGGACTTTATTGACTGTTTTGGCTGGTTTTTTGTTGTGCCCCAAGCATTTGTGTAATTAAAATGATATATAGGTCATAAAATGTTAAATAAACTTTATTGGCTAACTTTACCGCAAAAGTATTATTCCTCAAATATTTGTGTATTTTTTATCTACATATATTTGCTAAGGATACAAATTATACATGTCAAAACAGTTAAAAATAGGAGTTTGAGCTGTAAACTACTATAATTAGCTGTTTTGACTGTAAAAATGTTATTCCTAAAATTTTGTGATATATATATATATGGATTTAATTTTCATTAATTGACAGTGTACCATCTTTTTACACCATCATCTAATTATGTGCTGTCACGTCGGTCATGATTATGTTTTCTCTCTCACATTACCTGAAAAGTCGTACAAACGATTAATTGGACGACAATGTAAAATCACAAATGCTTGGGGCACAACAAAAAATCAGTGAAAACAGCCAACAAAGCCCATTTAACATTTTATGGTCCAAATAGCACTTTTAATCATGAGTATATTTTTAATGGGCTAGGTGATTGTGCCCAAATTCCTATTTGTTGGCTGGTTTTTTTTTTGTGCCTCTAGCAATACTCATGTAAAATATCTTTACATTATCATTATCATAACGCAAAAATTAAACTCTATATATATTATACTCAATTGTAAATAAATTTTATTTATTGTAATGCATAAGATAATAAAAATAGAGCATTTGTCTTGTATAAATGGGATGGCATCTGCATGCTGATCACACTGACCGGCCTAAACGTGGCTCCACCGTCCCTTATACAGACTCTGCACGTAACCATAATCTCAATAACTGATCCAAAGATTGAGTAGTTGCTCTTTTCCATAATTCATGGAGCTGTTCTTCTCTAGAATAATTACAAATATTATTTCTATATATATATATATATATAAAACCTTTTATTCTTCTCTTTATTCCTTCACCAATGTTTATTTTAAGACGAGTCTAGCTATTATTTGAACTATTTTTTATTTTACTTTTGTATCAACCAAATATATAATTTAATATAATTGGATAATAAAATGTAAATTACATTCATATAGAGACAAACTTATGTGTGTGCACATGCCAACATAAGCTCAACGATAGAGACAATGCCAGATGCCAAAGTGTAGTTCAATTTGAATAGATTATATTAAATTAAATTAGCCCTTATCTAATCTAATCTTATAGAAAGTAGAAACTGCGATTTTATACCAAAAGAGGAAAGTGTTTATGAAAGCAATAATGTTGGACTATATATCGGTAGGGGAAATATTTTATTATCGAACTATGATTTTAATTGCGTTAAGCTTTTTGCTTCCTAACAAGAGAAAGAGAAATTAAAATGTCTTGCATGCAAATAATATATATATATATATATATATATATATATATATATATATAGCATTGCTAGGGGTGCAACAAAAAAACCAGTTAAAACAGCCAACAAATAAGAATTCGGGTCACAATCATCCAACCCATTAAAAATATACTCATGATTAAAATGCTATTTGGGTCATAAAATGTTAAATGGATTTTGTGGGCTAGCTGTTTTAGCTGATTTTTTGTTGTACCCCAAATATTAGTACATTAGTGATATATATATAATCAAAACTACGTATAAAAAATAATAAAAAAAAAGCAATTTATAGTATATATTTGGAAGAACTTTAATCTCAAAATAATTAATCACTAATACTCAATGGTGGATACTTGTATATATCATGGTAAAAAAAAATAAAGAAGAAGTAATAAAGCAAAACCTAATAAGCTACCTATATATGTATATATAAATCAGCACTATACCAAAATACATCTTTGATTGAAATTACTCATGGATATATATCTTCCACGAGTTTTCTGCCCATAAATTTTGCAATGCTAATCATCTTCTATACATATATATATTTTTATATATGTAGATATTTTGCAATATGGCAGAAGTGTATATGTTGATAATATTTTCTAGGGAAATGGGTAGTAGTTATGATTATGCACGGATCTTCTTCTTCTTCTTCTTCGATCATGGATCTTCCTCGATCGCTCACCAATATTCCAAAATGATTAGAATTTGATCTACACAATGTGTTGTCTCCCATCACAAACCACAATAGTATTATATAACAACAAATTAAATAATAAGGCTACACAATGTGAATTTGAACTTGTATTTCTCAAAGATAAAGAGTTGCTCGCTTCTCTATATATATCTATACAACGAGGAGATCACTATAACAATTCAATATATATTAATAATAGCACAAAAAATAAATTAAAGAATAATCTATAATAATTCAACATTATTACTTTTAATTAATTTAATTTCTACCACGTACTCGATCGATCAGACATGGGCAGAAGATCATATTTCAGGTATTTACGCACAGAGAATATAATCTATTAAAAAATTATTGGGATGATGAGACGTACATACAGAAATGTGTGAGACAAATCTTAATAATTCAAACTTGTCCTTGTGTGCCTAAGGCCAAATTAAAAATAGCTAAGGGTATAATATTATACCAATTAATACACTTAAAAATAGGATTTTAGACTTAAATTATTAAGTTCATTAAAAAAACACATATAATTAAAAATGTTATTTGAATTAAAAATGTTGAAATGAACTTTGTTAATTGAAAAATTATTGTTATTTAAAAATTTGTGAATTAAAATGGAGCAAATTAATGAAAATTTAATAAATAAAAATGTATTTTGGGGGATGGGTATACATTAATTGTTGCCGGACAACTTAACAGGTGATTATATAGGATCAATACTATTTGTTGTACAATAAAAATACGTCTAACTAGTATCAAACATGTACTATATATAATATTATATACATATAGCACACATATTATGTATTATATATAGTACATGCATGTTAAATACTAATTAAACATATTTCTATTGTACCATATATATTATTGTATATATTGGATGATACTAGCTAGGGAGAGGGGTTGACTATATTTTGGGATCCAACCAATAATAAATATCCCATAACATATGTAACATACAACACAAAGTCAAATTAATTAAATGCGTACGTTATATATAAATTTGTAGGTATTTTAATTTGATTTTATCAGTGATTTTGATGATGAGTTGCGTTTGTTTATAGTTAGTTGTTATATATTATTATTAATTATATAAATGTGTCGAACAAGTTCGGATTGAAAAATGATTTTATAGTTAGTGTTGTATAAGCTAAGTTGTATTTTTCTGACTGAATTTAAATGAAGATATTGACACGTAGTTGTAGACAACTTCACCACGTGCATGTATCACGTGCATAAGAGTGTAAAACACACATAGATTTAATTTCAAACTAATTATGCACAACTATTTCTTTTCTACAATTAATATCAATATCTTAGTTAGTTTACCGAAAATAATAATAATAAATCATCTTAGTGAATTGAATTTGAAAATTAAAAGAATAGATATGAAATTAAAATATTTGGTTAGTTTATAACAATGATATATCCTAATAATAATTACTTTGTATTATGTGAATAATATTTTCTTTTGATTGTAATTAAGTAAAATGTTATGCATGCATAATCTAATGCATAACTCAATTTAATTATAACTACTATATATGAACTTGCTAAGCAAATGCTGAAGAAATTGATAGCTTGCTGCAATTATACGAAACATGAAAGAATTGTGCAAAAATTACTTATTAGTGCACTTTAATTTGCTTGATGAACAAATTTCTAAGCATAGAAAATTAGGTGAAACTAACAAGAAAATGCCGATTTGATGATAAATGAAAGAAGAAACTCGTGCTGAGACAACCTTGATAGAATGATAGTATTAGTACCTTGATAATATTATTGCTTTGATTTTTAATTTATCAAGCACACCAATCTTCGTTTAGCAAAAGGATCATATAATTTTTTCTTTATAAAAGCAAAAGTTGTAAAACTTAATTTATTTGTGAATAGAAAGCATAAATTTATGATTTGGGACGACCATGAGTTTAATTTTAGAATGTTGTTATACGTATAACGAGAAACCAGTCAAACCAACCAACAAATAATATTTTGAGTCACAATTATTTAATCAATTAAAATTCTAATGATTATTTGATCAAAACAAAAAAATAAACCAATAAAACTATATTCATTATTTGATATTGACTGATTTTTCATCATATATAAAATATTATTATTAATTTTTGTTAGCACAATGATATTTAATTTTAATATATCACTTCGTTACTGCCAGATATGATAGATAATAAACGAGTGTTACTATCATATTCAATAATAATAAAATGAATATTATAATTAAGTATTTATTTTTCTCACATCAAAAACAAATAAAATTTTTATTTTACTTATAACATTGTGAATGAATGAATCATTTAAAAGTTGGTGCAGCCTAATTAATGTGAATGCCTCAACGTACAACTGCAAACCTACTCAGTCAACTGCTGAAATGTTCCAAGAAAATTAAATTCTGATAATCATCCATACACATAATATATACTAACTTGCATGTAAATTATATATTAATTAAATAGATAATTAAAATACTCATTAACCCAAAAACTTCTCAATAAGTTTATAAATCTTAAAAATGAAAAGGGTTGCTTCTACTTTCTTATAGCAAGTTGGGTTAGGCAGAAAGTACATATGTTACTGCCAAATTAAAATAAAAGAAAGATGACAATCAAGGATATATATATAAATACTTATTAGTACTTAGCCAAATTAAAATTATCGTAGCTCTTTAAGTTGAATTTCTCTTTTAAGGGTGGTGGATGAAATGTGTCCTACATACAATGATTACAAATTAATAGGTCTCTCTATGTATAAACATGTATACCCTACCCTTCCAATCCCATTGCCAATATATACAAAAATATTATTTATACGAGTAATATTTATGTACACCATAAAATCAGCCACCATCAGGTAGCAAGTATAATAATCTAACATTTTGAAACTAGTAATCTAATTTTTATTATTATACATTAATCCAACATTTTCAAAATGTTGAATTATTACACATGATAACTAATTTTATAGTGTACACAAATTATTTTTCTATTTATACATCTATATCCTCATATTTCAGTATCCACTTTTACTACTTTAAATTTTGATACGATTTCTACTCTTCTTATTTATTATTAATCTAAATAAATTTTTTATAAACATTCAATTATTAAATGTTGATATAACATTTTCATATAGTCAACCAAACTAAAGTCTAATACATGAATCCGTAGATACACTCTCAATACACTCTCTAGACACGTGCTGACCCTGTCTCTCTCTAGCCCCCTCGAGAGTGATACAATTATATGGGACTTCATATCTCTTGGTCCACCCCTAAAATCCTTCAGAATCACTAACTTAACCTTACTTAGGCTTCAAATTTTCATTCTATCCATTTTTCTTCTTTCCCTTCCTCTAAACCTTTCTACAAAGAGCCTATCTCTCCTCCCTAAGTTTCAATAGTCTTCATGAACTTTAGCTCCACTTCAATAGATAGACACCTATTTTATGATGTTCGGAATAGTGTTGAGGCGGTAGTTGAAAAATAAGTTTCGGACTGAAACATCGATTTTATTATTATTAGATGTGATGATAATGACTATTTTTTATCAATTCATCTTAATATATCACTTAAATATTTATTTTATATTAAATCTAGCCTTGGAAAATATATTAAGAAGAAGTGGACTATGATTGAGGCCAAAAATGGAATACTTTCCCCAATTTGGTGTAATAAATAAAATAAACAAACTAACCCAAAAACATTAATGAGCTGGAAGGAGGAGATTCCGTGTGTTGAAATATAATAGCTGTAATTGAAAACACAATCTCTCTCTCTCTTTCCCACTCTCTTCCTGCTTTTGGCATCATCTCATCTTCACTCTTGATTTTCTAACTCATGATGGACCCTATAAATACCTCAAACATGTTCCCCTTGTTTTGTCACAACACAACACAACACAACACAACTCAACTTTCTTCTTTCATTACTCACCACTAACAAATTCATCAAACATATATTGCTACTACTACCAAATAGGCAAATACTACTACTAGTTACTACTAGTCTACTGCTACTACTAATCTGCTATTGTATTAGTAGCCATGGAATTCAGCACCATGCTCTGCCTCTTTGCTTCTTCTTGGATCTTCATTGTTCTCTTCAAGTCACTCATCAAATCTTCTTCAAAAGGCAGACAATTGCCACTCCCTCCTGGCTCCATGGGCTATCCTTACATAGGAGAGACCTTCCAAATGTACTCTCAAGACCCAAATGTCTTCTTTGCCTCCAAAATCAAGAGGTACTACTTCACACTCAATTCCTATTCAAAATTTGCTACAATTAGACACAATAACTTAACATGAATGTTTTTTTTTTTGTATAGGTATGGTTCAATGTTCAAGTCGCACATTTTGGGTTGTCCTTGTGTGATGATTTCAAGCCCAGAAGCAGCAAAGTTTGTTCTGAACAAAGCTCAGCTGTTCAAGCCAACATTCCCTGCAAGCAAAGAGAGGATGTTGGGAAAACAAGCAATCTTCTTCCACCAAGGAGAGTACCATGCTAACTTGAGGAGGCTTGTTCTTCGCACCTTCATGCCCGAAGCCATAAGTAAAATCGTCCCCGACATTGAATCCATTGCTCAACACTGTCTCAAATCATGGCAAGGAAATTCCATCACCACCTTCCTCGAAATGAAAACAGTAAGTAAAACAGAGCAAAACAGAGTAAAACAGAGTACTCTGTTTCTCTGTTCTGTTTATAAAGAAAAGAAAAAAGATTGACCATTTCTCCTGTGTTTTCACACAATAAATAATGGGGGTTCCTTCTTTTTGCGTAATTCGGTGTTGCAGTTCACATTCAACGTAGCTCTGCTTTCGATTTTCGGAAAAGACGAGGTTCTGTACAGAGAGGATCTGAAAAGGTGCTACTACACTCTGGAGAAAGGGTATAACTCAATGCCCGTGAATATTCCAGGGACACTGTTCCACAAGGCTATGAAGGCGAGGAAGGAGATAGCTGAGATCGTCGCGAGAATCATGGAAACAAGGAGGGAAGAAGAAGAAGAACAAGAGAAGAAGAAGGATCATCATGACTTGTTGGCTTCGTTCATGAGTGAGAAAGCAGGGCTCAGCGATGAACAGATAGCAGATAATGTGATCGGTGTCATTTTCGCTGCTCGTGACACCACGGCTAGTGTGCTTACGTGGATTCTCAAGTACCTTGGTGAAAATCCCTCTGTCCTTCATGCTGTCACCGTAAGTATTATCTTGGGTCCTACTTCTATTTTATCATTATCATTTCTGTTATTTATTACTAATACTATCTTAATATTCATTTATTCATTAAAAATCTTGGATAACAACACTTTTTTCGGCTAAAACAGTAAAAAAAAGTTCATTTGAGACGAGTGATTTAGTCCCAAATTCACATTTTTTACTGTTTTGACTGGTACAATTTTATACCTCTAGCAAAGCTCGTTAAAAAATAATACTAATACTCTTTGAAGTTTTGTTTAGACCTTCATCTTAAAAAACCTTGTTTGATTATGATTTGTGCAGGAAGAGCAAGAGTCTATAGTGAAGAGCAAGAAAGAAAATGGTGAAGAAGAGATGGGTTTGAATTGGGAAGATACAAGAAAGATGCCAATAACTTCAAGGGTCATTCAGGAGACTCTAAGAGTAGCCTCAATTCTGTCATTTACTTTCAGAGAAGCAGTAGAGGATGTTGAATATCAAGGTCAATAACCAAATCTGATATGATACCATTTTCTTTTTCTTTCTTTTCATTATTTAATTTAACTTAAGAAGCTAGTAAGAATTCCTTAGTTGTGCTCACATATTAATTATTTTCCTTTCGTGTTGACTGCTTTTTTCTTCTTCAGGGTATCTTATACCAAAAGGGTGGAAAGTATTACCACTTTTCAGAAACATACATCACAGTCCAGACAACTTCAAGAACCCAGAAAAGTTTGATCCTTCAAGATTTGAGGTAAATTATTGTTGCAGAACTTATGCATGCCTTACCTTTACCTTTTTGTTGCCATTCACATGTGATTCCAAATCAAGAATAATTTGACAGATTCTGTTACATTATTTTTTGCCAGGTTGCTCCCAAACCCAATACCTTTATGCCATTTGGCAATGGAAGTCATGCATGCCCTGGAAATGAACTAGCTAAGTTAGAGATGTTGGTGCTTTTACATCACCTCACCACAAAGTACAGGTTGGTAAACTTGTGTCATTATTACCTCTAATAGTCTCACATTCACTAGAAAAGTTATCTTTACTCATACCTTATGAAATACCGTCTCAATACAGTGTCTTACTCATCTAATGATAGATGAGTAGAGAGTGTATCGACACAGTATTCCATAAATTGTGAGTGCAGATAGCAAAAAGTTAATGTTGCAAATATGGAAATGCATGGAATGATTTTCTAATCACAACTGCTATTACTAATTTTATGCAGATGGTGTATGGATGGTGACAGAGATGGGATTCAATATGGCCCTTTTGCTCTTCCACTAAATGGCTTGCCAATTACATTACATCCCAAGAAATAAAACACTTCACTCCAAAATCAAAAAGGCTTAGTTAGTTAGTGAACCATGTTATGGTTGGAGCGAGCAACTTTCTATAAATGTGGGAAAACATGGTTTCAAAGCTGCAACCAGATTTGGATTAAAAACTGCAGACAAAGTATAACACAAAATCTTAACAAACAAAAAAGGGATAATCAAATTCTTCCCTTTACTTTTGGCAAAGAGACTCACCCAAAGGGGAAGTCTTATGATGAAAAGGATCATACAAACATGGAAATCCAAGTGTACAGAACATAGTGTTGAGTTTTTTTAGTTAATCATTATATTTTATTTTTTAGATATGTGGAGGAAAATATTAAATTGATGTGTATTGGAGTTCCTAGTTTTGTATCAATAACAAGAATGCCACAAGGCAAATAAATAAAAAGTTGAGGAAATATTCTTTTATCTCCAAAGTTGTCTATGAAACAATATATTGCAGAATCTTTTTCTTCAGATAAAAGTTTTGTATCAATAACTTAGTAATAGAACATAACAGTATGCTATATTAAATCAACTCTTAGAGAGATATGTAATAATGGATCATCAACAACTTTTGTATATCATCACTGCCATTGTATTATAATCCTGGAAAATTCTCTGACAACAGAAATTTAACTGTCAACTTATACTGTTAATATTGGACGTGAATGTGTTTTCAACAGTTACTTCAATAAAGCATTGGAGAATCTGAAATGCCTGTTTAAATAAGAAACAGGGTAATAATTTAATCTGGATTGATTAAATAAGTTGATTTTGGTACTAATTTGATGGCTCATGACACCGCTGAATAGATTTGGTGATCACACACACATATATATATATATATATTCTATCATTAAAACATGATAATGTGACATTTAAAGTTGAATATTTATGAAACATTCATGATCCACGATACATACGAAAGAACATGATAATGCTATATTGACATTTAAAGTTAAATATTTATGAGATATTTATCATGATCAACTGTAGATACGAATGAAATTATGAAGGTATAAATAGTACATTTTATGCTAACATGCAATTCAAAGATTCAAAGTTTGACTTATGCATATTATTTGGTCATATTGCAAATCAATCAATCAATCAACTTATCATCATCAAAGTTTTCTTCTAAGATTTCAACACATACATGCATGCAGTTTCATATCAGCCTATCTACACATGGTTCATTCTCATTCCTTGTAATGAATGAGTGTTGCTGCATACATTACTTAACCCGAAACAATATTATTTGTTCTTCAATGTATACATCATCATATATAATCCTTGTATTTTACTTAGAACACATATACAATATGAATATTGTATATAAAATTATTAATTATGAGTAAACAATTCTAATACTCATCCAAATCATCTCATTATTCTCATCAAAATTAAACTTATAATTTTCTCTGTTTTCAACAATCTTACATAAGCCTTATTGTTTGGTTGCCTTTAATTTCATACACACTAGATTTATATACTTGTGATCTTAATAGTGTCCAACTACTCTAAACATTGAGAAGTTCTTATATATGCAGCTGAAACATTACATATATATATATATATATATATATATATATATATATATATATAACACCTATATCTATATATCTTAACTAACCACATCATGCTAGCTAGCTAGCTTTGGTTCCTTTATCTTAAACACTGCAATAATTCAGTGTTTAATTTCCAAAGTTGGTAATAAGCATATATGCACTACTCTACTGTACTAAGTATACTGATATAGACTCTTCTCTTAGTAATATAATGTACTTTCTACCTTTCACTAATTAATTGAGCTTGCACAGTTCATCCATTTTGATTCATTAATGCAGTTTGAAAGTCTTTAATAATCACTAATTTCTGTATAACCAAACCACGGCACCGCAAATTGATCGAAGCATGATGAGTCAACCTACCTAGGAGCTGGAAACTGTATGAAAATGTTTGGAGATGTAAAATTGTCAATTTTGACATCACTGTGCATGAAAGGGAGACATAAATATGTGGAGTGGTGCTAAATGTATAATGTAAAACCAGTCAAACCAACCAATAAATGAGATTTTGGACTACAATTACTCAGCCCATTACAATTTCAATGATGATTTGGGCCAAAATCAAAGTCGAAGTGGACCCATTGTCTATATTGGCTGATTTTTCATTGTCCATGTAGTATTATTGAAATATGTGAGAGTGTGTTTAGAATCAAATTTTGAAATCATTGACTCCATAACTCCCTTGACTCTGTCATCAGAGTCAATGAAAACAAACAATATTTTATAAAACATTTAAATTGATCTTTACAGTAGCTTCCAAATCAAACTTTTGATATCTTTTTCAATACTACTTTCCACCATCATTTTCATGCACTAATCAGCACCTAATAGTATCATTGATTGAATCTTCTCATTTTTTTAGTCATTAAATATCCTAATGATGATATAACATCTCATATATTAAACAAATGTGTTTCATGTATTGAGTCACTCTGAAGCTTTCAAAGGGTAACTGCCAATATATCAAATAATAAATATTATGTAACAGTCTTTGTAGACTTAGTGTGCTATAATAAGGGTAGACCATAATCTAGCATAAGATCAAGAGAAAATGAAGTTTGTCTATTCAAAATTATGGCCAAAAATGCTGACTCGAGTGATGGATTTTTCATAGGAGCACAAGTGTCACACTTATGTTCTTTGATGTTGTTGTGATTAATTGTAAGATGTTGAAATATATGCTAAAGGGTACATATTTCAAAATCATATATGAATCATGACATCTATAGAAATTTTCCATTATATTCTAGTTTATCCACAATGTTATATATTAATATTTTGTACAGAAATATATATATATATATATATATATATAGAGAGAGAGAGAGAGAGGGGCATATATAGCTAATGAATTAAAGCAAGTTTTTCATTTTTTTTTGTTTTCCACGATATTTCCCATCGCGGATCTGAACTCCATTTAAAGGTTTGTTACTTGCCAACGGAACATTGCATATATAAGGCGAGAATCGAACCACCAACTCTTGCTTAAGCAGGCAAGTGAGCTAACCAATTGACCAACCTAAATTGGTTAGCAAGTTTTTCAATTTATTAGGCGAAATGTTAGTATTTTCACACAATACATGCATATATCTTGATTGGATAATTGGACATATATACACCATTTGATAATGATTTATCTATCTTCTTTAATTTGATTTTGCATTGATTTCAAATATGTCAAGCGAGTTGTATTTAAATCTTTGAGAGTATTATCCTAATATAAATTGCATTTTATGGTGAAGACTATATATATATCGAGTTTGAGTCATGGGAAAGTATTATTATAAAGTCAAATAATTACATATCATTTTCGACAAAGGAAAAAAGTTGTATAAGATCGGCCTGAATTAATTAAGTTGATTATTCAATCATTTGAATGTCAATGAATAAATACCACGTGTAATAAAGTTAAAAGTCTTTTCTCTTGATAATGCACAATTAGACATGTGGCAATTGGAGAGTTTTCGGCATTGGATAACTATTTTTGACCATTATTATCCATTTTACGAAAGATCCTAATATGGGTTTTGGACAAATGTTATTAACATGCATACCTTAGGTATAATAAAATTTTGACAATTTCTATGATACTTTTTTTATTTTATTTTTATAATCAAAGGGGCTTCAAGCCCAAAAGAAAACAAAACTAGGAATTAATAATTCGGGGAAACAAAGTCCCAGAAACATCAGCAAGAGCATGAATGTGGAGAAAAGGTGGAAGAGCATTGAAAAATTGAAGATTTTCTGTGGTGTTGTGACCCATCTTAGCTAGAAGATCAGCGCAAGCATTAGCCTCTCTAAATATATGATTGATTTGGACCTCCCAATCCTTATCCAAGAGCTGATGAATATCTCGAACCAAAGCAAAAACTGAGTGAAATTGATCATCCTTATTATTACACAATATGACAGCAGTTTTTGAATCAACCTCAAGGAGAACACGCCGATAACCTTTTTTAAAAGCCAAAGATAATCCTTGCCACATCCCCCACAACTCTGCAAAGGTAACTGAGCAAGACCCCAATCTCTTAGAAAAACCAAATAGAAAATCTCCCCTGTTGTTTCTCGCCAAACCACCACAAGAAGCTTCTCCATTTTCAAACAGTGAACCATCCGTGTTGAGCTTAATCCACCCCTCAAGAGGAGTCTCCCACCCCACTTGGATAATCCTCCGATCTGAGATTTTATTCTTAGAGGAGAGCATCATACTTGCTGCAAGATGGTAGTCTTTGACTAAAGCAGCAATCTTAAAACAGGATAATACATTATTAGAAGAAGTAGTCTCAAAGATCCTCTGGTTCCTAGCACACCAGAGTTCAGAGCACACAATAGCAAAAGTAAGGGGCCACTCTGCTCCTTGCAAGTAAGGAGCTTTACTAATGAGGTTCATCTCCAACCAAACCCAGATGTCAGCTTGAAAAAAATCCTCAGTAATAAAGCTATTTCCGATGTTGTTCCATAAAGTTCTCGCCATCGTACAATCTCGAAGAACAGAGCACCGTCTCAGGGGTAGAACAAAGATCACAACACCTCTCCAAAGAGATGTGCCGACGATATCTACAGTCATTCGTCATAAGGCTATCATTAGCCACCAACCACAGAAAAGCCCTCAATCTCTGTGGACCGTTAAGGTTCCAGACTAGTTTAAAAACTCTCCCAGGCTGATTATGCAACAAACCAACACAGGACACTTCATATGCCGATTTACAAGAGAATTGGCCATTGCTATTTGGAAACCACACCACTTCATCATCATTAGCATATAATCTAGGAGGCCTGAGAGGTCTCAATAAATCTAACAGATTTTGGGTCAAGTAATTACTCAGCAAATCCCAATTCCAGTCCTCGTCATTAGCAACAAACTCATTCACTGTCATATCAAGTTCATCATCACTAAGATCAACCATTGAAAAATCCTTCAGATTATGAATGCTAGGAACCCAATGATCATTCCAAAAATTAATTTGGGTACCCTTCCCTATGCGCCACACATTGTTATGCACTCGATTCCAGGCTTTTAGAATACCACGCCAAAGGTTTGAAGCAGCACCTTGAACTTTCATAAACGGGATTTGGTCTTGTCCACATTTATACTTAGCACGAAGGATCTGAACCCAAAGAGCATCTATGCTATTGATCAATTTCCAGCCCAACTTCATGAGAAAAGCTTCATTCATATCTCTACATTTGCGGAACCCCAACCACCCCCCCCCCCCCCCGCCGCAGCTTTAGGGGTGCAAATTTTCTCCCAACTAACTAAATGCATTCTTCTTCTGTCAGATGAACCATCCCAAATGAAGTTCCTGCAAATTCTATCTATACTCTCACAGACAGACAAAGGAATTCGCATAGCTTGCATAATATAAGAAGGAATACTCGCCAGAGCGGATTGAGCAAGTGTAATTCGACCCGCTAAAGAGAGAGTTCTAGCCTTCCAACCCTCCAAACGAGCTTGCATATGATCAAGAATAAATTGAAAATCTTGTTTCTTAGCTCTATTAAGAAGAAGCGGCACTCCCAAGTAATTCCCTAGATTGTTAGTATGGTGCATCCCCAGGATATTGCGGACAACATTTCTAATGTTACCACCAACATTACTGGAGAAGAAAACACAAGATTTTGCGAAACTAATCTTCTGCCCAGAAGATAAACAGAAGGAGTCTAGAATATGCATAATATTTTCTGCATGATGAATGGAGGCATGAGAGAAAAGCACAATATCATCAGCAAAGAATAAATGAGACAACTTGGGCCCACCCATGCTCAGCTGAATAGACCCCCATGAATTATTCCTGACAGAAACATCAATAAGATGAGCCAATCTTTCTATACAAAGAACAAATAAAAGTGGTGAAATAGGATCTCATTGGCGAATTCCTCTTGAAGGTTTGAAATACTCAGTACATCCCCCATTCCAAAGAAGACTCATAGACGAAGATGATATACACCACCATATAATTTGAATGATGTTATCAGGGATTCCAATGTCGATCAAGGTATCCTTGATAAAGCCCCAATTCAACCTGTCAAACGCCTTTTCTAAATCAATCTTAATTGCCATGTAACCTTTTTTCCCAGCCTTGCTACGGATGGAGTGAATGACTTCTTGAGCAATGATAATATTGTCTGAACTTTGTCTTCCTGGAATAAAACTACTCTGATTCTGCTTGACAAGCTTAGGCATGAGCTCTTTCAATCTAGTGGCTATAATTTTTGTAACAGCCTTATAGATCACATTACATAAGCCGATGGGACGAAATTGAGAAATAAACTCTGGATTTTTAACTTTTGGAATAAGAGAGAGAAAAGTATCATTTGCCTTAGAGATACGACTAGGATCAGAGAACACTCCCTTAATCCATTCTGAAACGGTAGCACCAACATACTCCCAGTTAGATTGAAAGAAAAGAGCAGGTAGACCGTCCGGACCTGGGGCTTTCCACCCACCCATGTCAAATATCGCAGTTTTGATTTCCTCATCTGAAGCCATTTCCCCAACTCGGATTTATTCCTCATCAGTAAGAGACGGGAACATTCCACAAGGATTAGTGAAAGGAACAGAACCTTCTTCCGTGTATAAATTAGAAAAGAAGTTCACTCCAATAGCTTTTAATTGATTCTGATCATCAATTACATCACCAGCTGGGTTCTTAAGAATTTGAATACGATTACGTCTCTTCCTTGCCGTAGCTAAATTAAGGAAATAAGAGGTGTTCCTATCTCCAAAATTAATCCACTTGCAACGAGAGTTCTGCTTCCAATAAACTTCCTCTTGGATTGCCAACTCCTCATACTCCTTTCTAAGATCTTTCTCAAGTTGTTCTAAGAAAGGGTTCTCAGCAAAGGAGAGCTTTCTAGCAATGCCTTCCATCCTGCTGATAACACGATTTTTCTTCCTCATAATATGCCCAAAAGTATCCTTATTCCAAACTATAGCAGCATCTCTGAAGGTTTTAATATTTTCTAGAAGGGGACCATCTTTAGCCCAAGCAGAGTTTAATAATCTCGAAAAATCATCATGACTTTGCCAAGCGGCTAAATAACGAAAAGGGCGAGTAACAATAGAATCAAAGGATCCTCCCCCAAAATCTAACAACAGAGGAACATGATCAGACTTCAACCTTGGTAAATGCCTGACAAGGCTAGAATTGAACCGATTAACCTAAGAAGAATTTGCCATGAAACGATCTAGCCTTCTCTTTATATTTTGACGCTGCCAAGTAAATGGTTGCCCATTAAAACCCAAATCCATTAGCCTGGAGTCAAATAAACAATCAGAAAACAAAGAGGAATCGCATGAGAGCTGCGAACTTCCACCAATGTCTTCTATAGAAAGGGTTGAGTTAAAATCACCCCCTACACACCAATCACCTTGGATATTTGTAGCAATATTACGCAAACCATCCCATAATTCCCTTCGGTTCAGAGCTTGCGGACTACCATAAACAAAGGTGATGAACCAAAAAGGAGAATTTTCATAACTTACTTTGAGATGGGCATATTGCATATGAGACTCTAACACTTGAACATCCCAAAGATCTTTCCTCCACATACACCAGATCCCGCCCGCAAAACCAACTCCATCGACCAGGAAAATACCATCAAAACCAAAATTCTTTGCAATCCTTCTACCCTTCACCCCACCTACATGAGTTTCAAGTAAACAAAGAAAGGAACACCGATAACGGGAAACCATATCCTTAACCATCATAGAAAAACCTCTACCTGAAGCACCTCTACAATTCCAGACTATAATATTCATAAAAAACAATCAGGAAAAGGTTGGAGGCATAGCTAACAAGCTAGGACGAGGGAGTCTCAGACCCCTCCATAACTAAACAAATAGGCACATTTCCAGAGGAAGACTTACTCTCTATTTCACTGCAGACAACTATTTCTTCTGCCAATTTCATGTTTTCTCCAGGATCTGGGGGCTTATTCACATCATTCTCAGCCATCTTTCGACGATTGAGAGCTTCCACAAAGGCCAAGTCCTCTTGGGAAGGCAAAATCACAGAGGTCGCATTAAAAAGTTCTACATGCTCACCTCTTTGATATGTCATTCCTTGATTTTTGCAAGTTAGATGAAACTGGTGCCAATAATCTTTATGACTGAGTATTTGAGCGGAGTTCCTACTCCCTTCTATAGCACCTGTCGAATGGGATGTGGGGGAAATATTTTCTTTCTCATTAACCGAGGAGGCTTTAGGCTTAGACAAGGAAGTCCCGTTCTTTTTAGTTTGAGGTTTCTGAATTTTTTGACTTGCGACATTAAACGCTTTACTGGGCCCCTTCCCCTGGCGTTTTGATGTCTGAGCCACATAGGCTGATCTAGGTCCAGAGACGACCTGTGAAAGCACTTGTTTAGAAACTTCTTCTTTCTTTTCCGTCCTCTGATCCTTGCTTGCTGGTGAATTTTCTTTCTGATCATGCAAATCCTGAATTAAATCTTCTGCTTCCTTGGGATCAGCGTCCAAAACTTGGAATCTTGATCCCTGCTCGATCTTACCTTCCTCCACCTCTTTTGGAGACTGAAATGAGTGCTTCAAATTTTGACTCATCCTCCTCTGTTTACGGGCAATCATCCAGGGCCAAACACCCCTCCATTAGATTCCAGACCACCAGTGTCCCCTGAACTAGAAATGTTAAGATTTGAGTTGGAACCACTATCAGGTCCTTCGGAGTTATGCCCCTGACTGGAAATCGACCCCGGAGTAATTAGAACCTTATTTCTCCCTTCCTCATCCAGAATCCTAACTTCTCTAACTTCCTTATTATTAGAGTTATCACATGTCTTCTTAACCTCCGTTGATGGAGCTGATCGAGGAGAATTCTCTACGCACTGATCAAAATGATGACCATATTTTTCACACTTAAAGCAGACCAAGTGAAGTCCTTCATATTCGACAACATAATCACGACCTAGAGCAGAAATAGAAGGATATAGAGGTTTGCTTAAATCTATCTCCACACAAATACGCGCGAATTTACCTCTCTTGAATGGATTGAAGTGAGCCCGTCAATTTTTAACATAGTTCCCAATCTCCCTCCTGTCCTCCAAAGGAAATAAGGATTGTATAATTCAGGGGATAGATCTGGTATACGAACCCACACAGCCAGTTTCTGAATATCCTTATCCGATGATTTAAACAGCGGACGCCACCTCTGAACCATGAGATAGTGATCAGCAATCATCCAAGGACCTTCATGCAGGGCATGACGATATCTTTCTTCATCTTCAAATTTGACTAGAAAAAAATCGTTCTGCATATCCAGAACTTTTACTGGGCCGCCTTTCTTACCTCTTGCCCAACGGCGTTGGACCCAAGCATCCATGGCTTTAAGGTTAATGCGTTTCCCGAGAACCTTGACAAATAGCGATAGTTTCCAAGGCTTGCACCATTCATCAAATTCATTCAAAGAAACCGGTATAACCGATTTAGGATTAAAATCAGGGTTCTCAGTAACCACTGCATGAGTCTCATTTGTGTACTCCTCCATCACAATCTTTGCCACTTCCTCAGGGGATAAATCATTTTCCATGCCATTTGCCATCACCATATCCTTATACGATAGTTTATTAACCATACCCACTGGCTGGGTCATTACTTTCCCCGGTTTCGATACATTCCCATCCCCGTCACCACTGCTACGGTTGATGTTTGGGTCTTCCTCCATAATCTCCATATCCGGGCTTTGATCTGCTTTAACCTTTTTAGTGCTTCGAGTTATTTGATCATTCTCCTCCTTAGACTTTCCAATCAATTCTTTGGAATCAAATCCAATTGCAAATGGCGCAGAAGGAAGCATCGTGAGAGCTCCGCTAGGGTTCCCGTTTTTACTAGTAACAATATTCTATGAACATATGTCTGTTATTGTATTTTACCAAAATCCCAATTTCTATGATACTTGATAAATATTGATAATCAATATGTATATATATCCCTTTATTCCATAGTTGTAAAACTCGACCCGGGAATCGAACCGGTCGAGACACTGGGTCAATGGTTCAACCGGTGAGTCAATGGTTCAACCGGTCGGTAGTTGAACCGGTCTATTAAATATAATTTAATAATTATATATATGTTAAAAAATTGATATATATACATGAACTCATAAAAAAATATAAATTTCTCCTAAATTTTCAAATACTAAAATATACTTAAACAACTACCACAATTAACAAATTCAACATAGTAAATTAAATAAAGTTTACAATGCATATTGCATAATCTTGTCATAATTCATAAGATCATAACACCACAAAATACAAAATAAAATTGAAAAGACTAAAAGTTCAATTCTCAAGACTACTACTACTCTGTTGCTGCTATATATCTTTTACCTTATGCTTGCAATTCACACTATATTTAACAAATAATCCATAATGAACACATTTCATATTTCAAATCTCAAGTCTAACAACATAATCAAAATTTAATATTAACCTATCAATATTATACAATTAATATTAACCTAACATTAAAACTTAAAACAGAACTTACTTACCTTGAAGAACGGAAGAACCAGCAGCAGTCGGAGGAAGAAGCACGCGGCCGAGGTGGAAGAAGCAGCAGCCGGCGGAGGAAGCAGAACGCGGCCGAGGTGGAAGAAGCATTTGTTCATCTTCATCTTGGTTTCTGTTTCAAGATCTGGAGTCTTTGCTTATCTTCTTGGCGTCGGCGACAACTTCTTCTCCGACGCGCGGCGGAGCTCTCTGATCTGGTTCAGCGCGGTGGTCGCAGTCTTCTTCGTTCTGCCATCTCCGTCCTTGCTCGGCGCAATTTCGTTCGAAGCTCTCGTTCAAGATTTGATTTACTTTCCGATCGAGTCCGATTTCAGATCTGTTTCCGGTGGTCGCGGATCATAGATTGGCACTATCCTCCGATTTGGTTTCATCATCTCAGTTTCAAACGCACTTCTTGCTCCGGTTAGTTTTCCGGCATTCATGTTTGGTATGAAGATATGCGTTCTTGATTAAAACTGTTTTACACTCAGATTCTCCAATGGTGTTTGAATCCATTTTTCACTGGGGCTTTGTTGTGCACGACCCTGTTTTGCTTGCTGTTTGCAACTTGTTCTCAGATTGAGCAGTCTCAAGTTCTAGTTATGTTACAATTAAAAAATCCATCGTGTTTGTTCCCAAGTAAAGTTTCTTATCGCTCTTTTTTCTTTCCTATATTTCTTTTACTTTGTGCTACAATCCATGAAAAAGTGAATAGGGAAAGCAAATAGTAAGAAAAGAGGAGAGATTATTGTTTCAGCGACGTTAAAGCACTAAAGCAGCTACTCGATGTTATACTTGGAGTGAGTTTATCATTTATAGCTCAGAGTGTGACCCTTATTTTTACCCCACAGATATGGCATCAAAGGACCTGTGTATTTGACACTAAAAGGTGAAAAGGGAGGTGGAGAATGGTATTTAGACGAGCAACAGCAGAAGATTAAAAAGATGGATTGTAGCATTTCATACATTGTTTTGCAGACGGTCCAAATTCATATGTAGATTGTGTAGCCGCAACCTAACCGGCCAAAACTATCTTACTCTGGTACAGAAGTATGTGAGCACAGAGCAATAGAGATATAATGGGAAAGGTAGCTCTTATTTAGATTAGCATCCTGATCACAGAACTTGTCTAGGTTTTTAATGTTGAAATTTGACATCACAAGAAAGTTTCATTGAAGGAACGATAGTGAGGTTGAAGAGTCGCCAAGAGAATGGTTTTTGCTACATGGAACACACAGCACAGTATTAATGGTTGACATATGAGGTAAGTGTGTTCTTCACTCTAATTGAAAAGCAAGAAAATGTAGGCCTTTTCACATGCATAAACTATAAATGTGTGAGCAGCTTAGTTAAAGTTATACAATTTGACCAAGAAGTCTCATCTTGTGTGAGAGAATTTCAGAACTATTTATAATTCTAAACTCTTCAGGAGATTTCAGAGATATAGAATTATTGAGTTATTTTTTTTATCAGCTGGGGTTTGATTAGCAATTGAATCCAGAAATCTTGGTTGTTTTGTGCCTTTTTGTTGGCTTATCTGCAGGGATCCTAGTGGTGATTGGCCGTATTTCTTAAAGATTGCTGAGAAAAGTTTATAAAGATTTTAGTTGTACATTGGACTGGTACCAATCTATTTGCTATGGTTCAATTTCCTTATGGAATTTATTATTATTAGGTAACGATGCTCCATGATTATCTCTCAATTCTCTTAGCACTTTATTTGCTATGGTTCAAGTATTGCCCTCATCAATAGAAGTAATTCTGCAGATTTATGGAATTTTACAACTATGCACAGGGGTATTATCGTAAGTATACATTATGTGTCTCTGAGGGAGAATTGCTTTTTCAAGGGTGGGATTTATTGCAATTTTTCTTTTAGTTGTGGTCAACATCAAATTAAAGAATATTTCGGGTTAAATGACAATTTTTCACAAAGGTTGAAGTGCCATTTATTGGAAATTGGGGCCTAAAATTTTGTTAAATAAATGGGGTGTTTTGAAATTTTCTATAAGTTTGGGGTTTTAGAAGAAAATTTCAGAAAGGTATGGCTAAACACGAAGTAAAACTTCAATATTGTGGGGAAATGCAAGTGTGTTTGATGTGCCACCCCTTTTAACAAATATAACCATACTCATACAACAAAATTTGATGAAAAAAATGGATTTTTGGGCTTTTTTAAGGGGTAAAACAAAACTTTTGCCCACAATATCAAGTGTTGTTAGTGTGCAACCCTTTTTACAATTATGTCCTCACGTAAGCTTGGTATAAAGATATGGAAACATTTAACCACACTTGCAAAGAGTGGGGAATTTTGTTAGGAGTGTTGTTAAATGAGCCAACTACTTTACAATTATACCCCCGCCAAAACATGAAATTTGATGGAAAATGGATTTTCGGGCTTTAACATAGAGGCAAAAACGTAATTTGGTGAAGCACACATCATGTAAACATAACACTTATGAAGGGTGGGGAAATGCTTTAGGAGTGTTGTTAAGTTCGCCATCCAGTTTACAATTATGCCCTCAATTAAACAGTGAGATTTGAAAAAAAATGGATTTTTCGGTCTTTTTAAAGGGTTAAACTGGTCATCTTGAGTGTAGGATAAAATCATTTAACCACATTTCAGAAGTGTGGTTAAATTCTATTACGTGTGTGGCTAAAAGAACTACCCATTTTTACCATTATGCCCTCATCAAAACCGCAAATTTTTGTTAAAATATGGATTGTTTTTGTCTTTCTTAAGGGTTAAATTAGTAATTTTCGGCGTAGGCAAAAATCATTTAACCACACTTTTAAGTGTGGTTAAATGCTATTTACTATGTGTGTTGCTAAAAGCACTACCTTTTTTACCATTATGCCCTCATCAAAACCGCAAATTTTGTTAAAAAATGAATTTTTGAGTCTTTTTTAAGGGATAAACTAGTCATTTCCAGCGTAGGATAAAATCATTTAAGCACACTTCTAAAGTGTGGTTAAATGCTATTATGTGTGTTGCTAAATGCACCACTTTTTTTACCATTATGCCCTCACCAAAACCGCAAATTTTGTAAATAATGAAATTTTCGGTCCTTTTTAAGGGTTAAATTGGTCATTTTGAGCATAGGATAAAATCATTTAACCACACTTCAAAAGTGTGGTTAAATGCTATTATGTGTGTTGCTAAATGCATACCGTTTTTTACCATTATGCCCTCATCAGAATCGCAAATTTTGTCAAAATATGGATTTTTCAGTCTTTTTAAGGGTTAAATTGGTAAATTGAGTGTAGAATAAAATATCTATTTAAACACTTTTAGAAGTGTGGGTAAATCCACCAACTTTTTTACCATTATGCCTCCTTCAAACCGCAAAATGCAAACTGAAATGATTGAAGCGCATTTCCAAAGTGTGGGTAAATGCTACAGGAATATGTGCGTAGCTCAAGAGATGTTCAAATAAGATCACTATATATAAACATAGCGTTTTAAAATATGAATTAGGAATACATCATATCATACACCCAGCCACTATTAGCAATTGACTACTTAAACCAACTTGAACAAGAATGATCAACCAGAGGATGAAAGAACAGACTAGTTAGTTATACATCATGGATCCCATCACTGCTTTTGACCCCATAATTCAAATTCATGCTTCTGAACTGCTAAGCATACAACAAAATGTGGCACCAAGTCAGCCAAAAAAGTAAACACCCCAAATAATATTGTAACAACCGGTATCAAATGGAAAATAAGAAACAAGTAATAGCAGACACAATTATCAAATTGTTGAATAGTATGAATTGTTTCTGAATCATACAGTGCATATGCATCGTAAGATACATTACATTATTTGTATCGCTAGCATGTTAATTGTATCAAACAGTGACTTGTAAAATACTAACTACGCAGAGAACAAACATACGAGAGATATGAAGCAAAACCAGTGTAGCTTTGCCCGCCCTCTGTGAAGTACTGAAGTGTATTATTGAAAGAAGAAAAAAAAAAAAAGAAGAAACAGTGATAATATCAAGCATTCGAGAGGTCTGATTCTCTCCTCCACCTAGGTCTATTTCCCAAATTCACAACTAAATCCCCCATGCACTTACTCCCACCTCAAATATCCTCCTGCTACATTCTCTCTCCTCTAACAAAATTATTATTGGCAAACTGGGAGGTCCGGGAAGGTGTATTCGGGAAGGCAGAATAGAGGAGCTGAGCTGGTAGGATCGGCAGTTGGTCCTGAGCTGGCAGGGTCGTTGGAGGCTAGACCAAGTTAGTTAGTGGTTGTTGTTAGTATAAATAGGAGAATAATTTGTAGTTAGAGGGGATTTTGCATTAAGTTGTATTCAGTTAGCTTAGAATTGGGAAGAGTGAATCCTTCCTCGAGAGGGTAGTTCCCTCGGTGTAATTCTTGCAGCCTTGCAGGGATTGGTGATTGCCATCTCTGAGTAATCAATAAAAGAAGAGTATTATGCCAATGTGTAGCCCTAACACACACACACTCTCCAACCATCCTTGCCACCTGGCATGTTGGATGTTGCACCCCCCTAGCCCACACTCTTGCTCTCTCTTTCCCCCCTTTCTCTTCCTAACATACCCCTATAAGGGTATGGAGGTATGTTCCCAAATTTAATAGCCTTATTTTTTTCCTGCATCTGTATCAACAGCATCAGTGAAATTTTTCAAAATAGCAAAACTGAGCTTCTAGGGAACGACTATCAGCCTCCCTGAGATCTGCAAGTTATAGCTCCACCACCTCCATACTAGCCTACATTGCGGTGCACGTAGTTGGCACCAATCATTGAGCTTCCCAGAAATCGTGCTCCGATACCAATTGTAATAACTAGTATCAAATGGAAATATGAAACTGTTAGGAAGGGTTGATTTGGGATTGTTTACAGCAAAAAAGGGAAGCAGCAGCTGGTGAAAGAAGGAAATAACTCAGTTTCTAGAGGACTGGGCAGCAAATAAACTACCCTAGTTAGTTATTAGGTACACTTAGCTCTAGTATGAATAGAGAATTAAATGTTTTAGAAATTCAGTGTAATTTCCATTTATTGTATCTTCTTGTAGTTGAGAGAATTTCCTCTCCAGAGAGTTCTCACTCTTAATTATTAGGCCAAATTCTGGAATTTGGAGATTTTCCACCCCCTTGATCAATAAAGCTTCTTTGTTTGGTTAATGGTTAGGGTTATGGAATCCTAATAGAAACAAATAATAGCTTTGTACAATAGATGATTCAAGAGAAGGAAGTTAAGAAAATTCCAACCTTCTGAACAGCTTCTGAAGCACCAGACAAGACTTGTTTGCCCTCCCTAAGAACTTGCAATCGTGTGCGAGTCATTTGATTTTGTTCCTCTCCCTAAAATATAAACATTAGACAAATTGAACACAAGGCCAAGTGAGAAAGCAGAAAATAAAATAACCAGACCTAAGGGGGTCATCCTAAGCTAGCCTCGGGTCAGAAGGACAGTCATTTATGCAGTTTGTTCAAGTTCAAGACTGACCTATCAGCCTTATATACACATGTGCATATGATTTCGTGCATAATGATGTGGTTTAGATTCACAATCAGTAGCCCTATATATAAATGTTATTCTGCAAGAAATAGCTTACAATGACCATTAGGGCGATGGATAAGTGAATATTTTCAAAAGAGGGCAAAAGTTGAGACTTGTGACAGCCGGACAGGTTAACAAAATAATTAAAGGAAAATGAAAATGATTAGACCAATAACTCAATCATAAAATACCTTTAACCAATTAATCAGAAAGCATTTATTTTCAGCAAAATTAAAAGAGAATGAATTCATTCTTACCAACTGCACCATATGCATAAGATGTTGGAGTTCATTCTTCTTTGCCATAGACAGATTCTCAGCAACATCCGTTATGTTACTCCTGCATTCATATAAGCTTCTCTATTGAGTTCAAATAATAAACATATTATAATTGCAATGGCCAATAAATTATAAGATGAGCATGCATATTCAATAAATATCATGTGTAAGAACTAATGGTCACAAGTCCCGAAATCTTATTGTAAACTCTACATCACAATAGACAAAAATGAGATAAGACTAACTATAGAGGACTTTGAGGTTGAAGACCGTTTTTATCAACTCAAGCTTTGCTAATGATTACACTGAAGGCTAGCATGAAAGACTTTTTTTTTATCAACTTGCTTATTGATACATAATTATTAATTATATATATCCTGTATAAAGTACTTATGTGCTGGGCAAAATAAGACAATACCTATCTGAAGGCAAGGAATCCAGATCTCGTTCTTCCATGATTTCCTCTACTGCATCAAGAGTGGCTCCCACCTACATGAAAGATGAAATTGAAATGACAGACTATGATACGATAGAATTACATGTGTGTAACTTTATGCCTTGTACATAGAGCCAGACCTTGCATTTCACAAACAAGGCAGACCATGTCAAACAGTCAAAGTAAAAATGGAGAATGTAAAGCTAGAAACTATTTCCAAACCAAATTCCTGCCAATCATGTTACAAAATTCTTTTCTCCATATTCCAAATTTACCATTTGATGTGATGCATCAGGTTATGGGAAAGTGGGGGTCAGGTAGGCAGAATGACTCAAATATTTAAAGGCAGAATGGTTCCGTTGGTCTATCAAGCTAAGTTAACTTTTTCCAGGTGAACCTTTCGTCCTTTCCCAGGCCTCACACGACTAAGTTACACAAAAGTGTTCAATATTTTCACTTGAGTCAAAGGGTGTAACTGTTATGGATAGTTGCAATTTTGGCACTTTAATATGGTTTGGTCACATCGATAGTCCAATTTTGGGTTCCTGAACAATTGGTACAATCATAAAGGATAGCCCCATTTTGAAATCCAAACTCTACCACACTACGTCAATGCTAACCAACCAAGATTTTTCTTATTATAAAATAACAGAGAACATAGTCAAGCTATACCTGTGTTCGAAGACAGATTGACTCAAACTCTTCCTGTAAAAATTTAATATCAGAGCAATTACAATTCAAGTCTTATATCAGAAAAATATGAAAATTTTAGAAGCTAAAGTGCTTCTAATGTGTATATAAATGCAGTTACTGGAGACAAACAGTTAAGTTAGTGCTTCCAGATGAATCTCTCTCTCTCTCTCTCTCTTTCTCTCCACCATTCCCCCTTCTCAGAGAACAAAATTGTACAATTACAACAAATCAAGAGACCATCGCTTAAAAAGAAATGCAACAAAAGAAAAAAGGATAACACATCCATTGCATAATTATTTGGGATAACTTTTCATATAGAAACCTTAAATTCAGTTTTACTTTTAGTGTAGAACCAAAAACAATTGTTTTTCGAAGAAATAAACTGAACAGGGTCAGATATTTTTATAAAGTTCTTTAGCATCTTAAACATTCAAAAAAACGTTAACTAAACTAACACATATTCCAAGAAAATAATAGTGTTTACTGACTTAGAAACCAATCAACCATAAAGAACAAGTCATTATCAAGTATCTCTAAATGTAAAGCATTGGACTTTTATCTTAAGAAAAATAGATACAAATAAAAGAACGAATATCAAGTGTGATAATTAGATACATCTTCAATTGTTGCATGAAGCATCCCATTAAGTACTTAGACAAGAAATAGATTCAATACCTCTATGTTTTCATGCAATGAAGTAATGACCTGAAAGGTTTGATAACATAAGAGGAAAATTAGTTAACAAAATACATTAAACATTTAAACTAAAAGCATTTCTTGACACTTAAGCATTTAAACTTTGTACGAAATCACTAAGTAATCACATACAATGCCTTGTTTGCTTTGCTTGATTCACATGGAATCAATACCTAATTTCAACCTATTTGGTATTAAGTGATCAAATCAAGTTATATAAACATAAAATGTCAAAATTCCAAAGATTTACTGAGCCACTGACATAATTCGTCAGTATATATTCCCCCTCTGATTTTAAATCACGTTAAATAATTGATTCAGTTAAAGCTGAGTGAAAGATTCAGAAATAAAATTCTCAGATCAAACAATAAATATATCAAGAGAGCATACCTGAAGAAATAGACGATGAAGCAGTTCTTTTTCAGGGTTAGTGAAACTTGAAAATGCTTCATGAAATTCCTTTAGATGAAAACAGAAATATGGTATCAGATATCAATATATAGCCAATTTGAAGGCTGAATCTTATCTTATCAATGTGTAAAATGCAAAATCCTAATGCAATGTAATTGCATACCTAATAAAATACTAAATTGAACCAAGAACTTCTCTCCTTGAAAATTAAAAAAGCGGAGAGAAAGAAAGAAAGAAAGAAAGAGGAGGGATAAGCAACCTGGTTGGAGCAAGAAGTGAGCAAAGAACGGACGGCGAGCTTGAAGGACTTGTTCAAATCGGAGAACCTGTTTCCGATTCCCGTGGAGGAAGAATAAGCGCTTTTCTCCATTCGGCTATGGTATGAACACTGAAAAGTCCAAACCCACAAAGAAGAAGAAGAAGATACACGCGGGTTACATTTTAATTTTGCATTCTCATTTTTTGTCATCGGTCAATAATTTACTGGGCCTAAGTAAATATACTGCATACAATTGGGCTTATCGGAAAAGGCCCAACAAGCCCACGCCATCCCTCAATTCGAAGAAGTATCTCGATCCAATGACGGGAATGAAACATGTGAGGGTTGGGTTTTGGACTTTTTGTTTGGTTTTGTTGTTTTGAGTAGGGATGTCAAAGTGGATAATCCGTCCGTCAAAAGTCCATCAAAAGCGGGGCAGAGAGTGCTGGTCCGTCAAGATGTAACGTATGAAAAATCAAGTCCAACTCTGGCGGGTTAGTCTTCTTTTTTGTTCTTTTTTTCAATAAATATATGTAATATCTAATTTTTTTTCTACTTATAAAACCATTAAGATAGTGTTTGTTTCAGAGTTGATACAATACAGTACAAAAATATAGATACAGTATAATACAATACAAAAAATTTTATATATTTTGTTTTGTGTTTGTTTTAGTGTGTACAGAATAAATTGGTGTTTATATTTGTACAAAATTTTGTTTTGGGACTTGGTAAAAAATAAGAAGGACAACTGGTGGGATTATGAATTAATAATAAGTATGAACTTGGAACAAAATTTTCATTAAAATTTCTGTATAAGCACCTGTATTTTGTGTACCTACTCTGAGTATGGACACAAAATACAGAAAAAATCTGTACAGATACAGACTGTCTTGTATGTGTCTGTACTAAACAAACATGTTATTTTCTGTTCTGTAATGTATTTTGTGTCTTGTACAGAGTAAACAAACGCTACCTAAGTGTTAATAAAAGGCATGTGTTATTAATTGCTTGTTTGGTTTTTTCTATTACAAAAATAGTAGAATGATCTTGAGAAAAGTTCGATTGAACTCTAATCCTATTCAATGTGGTGAACTCAAAGATAAAGGGTGCAATCTCAATTGTACAGATGACTCTATTCCAATCTATATATATATATATATTGCACATTTGAATTTGAGAAACACAAATGCTTGGGACACAACAAAAAACCAGTCAACACAACCAACTAAGTCCATTTAATTAACACTTTATAGCCCAAATAGCCCTTTTAATCATGAGTATATTCTTAATGGGCTGGGTGATTGTGGGCTAAATTCCTATTTGATGGCTGTTTTGGCTGATTTTTTGTTGTGCCTCTAGCAATGTTCTTTGAGAAAATACTAGAACACTTTGTTAAAGAACAAAAGTGATCCACAAACCTAACATGATCTCCTATTGGCACTTGAATCTAGTTCTAGGAATGTGTTGACTAGGTCCCATGCACCTTAAGTGCTTATGAGCTATATTCCTTTGAATGATGTCATTTTTTTTAGTGGGTGAAATTATGATTCCTTGCCTTGCATTACTTTCTTTTGAAAATAACTCATGGGGTTGTCTAAAGCTATGGATGCAACTTAGAAATGAGAACAAGTTTGCAAAATACAAGTTACAAATTAAAAGAATACAAAAGAAATTATTAAATTTATTTATGTGTTGGTGGGATCCAAAAAGGGAGTTCCTATGTGAGGCAGTCACCACCTCCTATAGAATTAGAATGCATACAAATGAAGTGTCTTTTTCTTGAGTTAGTTGAGAATAAACTAAATATTATTCCTTTGGACATTGGATAAGCCAGTTTTAGTGGCTCTATCAATTTCCTTTTCTTGATTGATATATAAAAGAAGAGTAATATTATTTATTTGTTCACTAAAATTAAAAATTAAGATTGTGTTTGATGGAGGAATAAGATAAGGGTAAAAATTTGACCTCAATTTTACTCATCAACCAAATACATCTTAAGAGTAAATCATATCCATAATATATAATAATAGCAAGTGGGGTCAAAGATTTTTGTGTCCTCTATTCTGTATTCTGTATAAATTTTTTTCTATGCCTTTAACAGTAATGTACAAATAATATTAACCTGAAAAGAAAGAATTGTATTCCTTTGGAAGCCTAATTAACATTATTGGGATGAGACTGAGACTGAGATTGTTGACCTTGGAAGTTTCCCTCTTCATTCTTCAACTTGCAGGCTTCAATAAAGAGTACTTGATTAAAAAAAAATCTATACTTTCTTTGATTCTCACCAGAAAAAAACAAAAAAACTAAAGCTTTTCTTTCCAAATCAACTATATGTATGTTGTCCAATTTGTTTCTTGTGTATTTTATTTTTGCTTCTTTGATCCAATTCTTCTTGTTGGCTTGATGATTTAATTGATGAGATAGCGGAAACATTTATAGAACCAATTGTAACCAAAACCAATATGGCAGAGCCAGCATAAGTTCCCCCTTTCACTAAGTAGCATTCACCATTCAACCATCCAACCCCATATACCTGCTTTCTGCTCATGCTTGTGGCTGCAATCAATAAAATTACTGCAATTCCAAAGCTAAGCCTGCCAAACATGACCTTAATTTTGTGACTTGTAATTTACACATCAAAAAGGCAAAAAGCAAAGGCATTATTATAATCTCAAGCATTATTTATAGGGAAAGTGGTGTTTTCTTTTGTACGAAGCACAAACCAATTGTGGCATAAATTCTTAGGAAATAGTTTATCGTACAACTAAAATTGATCTAACCAACATTCCACTTATTAAACGTAACACAATTGTAGGATTTGTTTGTTAATGAATCTCATCAGCATATAATCACAAGTTTGATGGAAGTTGGATGATTTTATGTTGTACATATACTATTATCGTAAATTCTTAACTGTTTATAACTAACCAATTTTAAATGTGCACATGAACTAAAGAAAATCATGAGAAAATCTTAAAGTTAAAGAAGTTTAAGTATATTTTATAATATTATTCTTAATATTGACTACTTTTTTTTAATTATTTACTATATTCATTTTTCCTCTTTCGATAATAAATAACATGATGGAAGAAAATAGTAAATATTGCCTAAAATTTTCAAATGAAGAATTATCATTGAAAAATTAAAATTCTAAAATTTGCATAGTTACTCCCATAATATATTACACATAAGTAGGAATTACTGTATCTTCTTAAAAAAGTGTTTAAATTTTGCCAAGCTGTGTTCAATAATGGCATGCCGCATGGCACACACAGTTTCCCAAAATGATTTGGCCTTTTACTATGAAAACTAAAAAAAATAAATAAAGGCAATAGAAAACAAAAGAAAATTCTATCTGACAAGTGGATTGGTTTGGTGATGATGTGTTCCACTAATTTTCCAGAACTTTAGAATTCAGAAATCTATAAACAGATATGCAGAAAAAGGACAAGAACTAACATACCAAGATATGAACAACAGAACCTTTGCAAATGCAGGTATCTTGTTATTACTTTTCCTCTGTGAACAAGAATCCTTGAATATTACAGCATTCCCAATTATCTGTGCAACAGAGAAACTAGCCAAAGCTGAAATTCCCAATCCAAATGCTGAGCTTGTTGGCAAAGAACACAGTTTCCCATTCCATCTTAAATCCTCCTCCTAATACACCGAATGAGAAAACCAAAACAGAGCTTTTAACTCAAATAATTAATATAATACTCTCCTGTTAAAAATAATCATCTATATGCACAAACTGCGTGTACATTAAATGTACTAAAGTAGTATAAAGATATATAAAATGTATTATATATTGAAAGTTGGTACCTTATTTCTCTTAATCTCAGCTGCTATACAGAAGATGAAGGAGATTAAGCCAAGGGAGAGGGAAATGATGATGATGAAGTATAGCAATGAGAATTTGCACCTAGGAGGAGTTTTTTCCATTGGTTTGGTGGGGTTAATTAGTTGGTAATTGTTGGTTGTATATGAGGAAGGTATAATGATTAGGAAATGGATTCTTGCAAGGTACTCAAGGAACAGAGAGATAACTGAAGAAGAAAGTGTTGGTTTTGTTGCCTTATTCCACTCTTCTTCATTTGTGGTGGCTGAGTAATTCCTTGCCAATAAGTCTTCTCTTCTTCTATACCATTTGCTTCCAAGGAGATACCATTATATTCCTAATTTGTGAGTGGACTTTTTTAAAAAAGAAAAAAATATATACTTGTTTTTTCTTTTTTCTAAATGAAACTTTATATGGTCAAATTCCACATTAAGGATGTAATGTCTATCACAGTGAAGAGAATCTCCCTCTAAAGACGGTGATAAAAGTAAGTGAGCAGATATTCATATATTTTGTTTAATATATTTATCCAATTGATGCAAGATATGTATGTATTAACTATTTAATTTAATAATTTAATTTAATGGGTAAGTAAATGATGCTACTTCATTGTAATAGTCTTTATTATTTCTTGAAACAAATACTATCAAAACTTTCTTAATACTAACACATGGTCTATCAGAGGAATAGATGTTCAGTCTCCTTAGTTAGGAATTTTGAGTTCGAAAAAGAAAATAGTGTCATGAGATTCATGTCTATATGTGATTTTAAATGCTTGAATTTCACTCAAGTTTAAGAAAAAATAGAATTAATTTTTTAAATTAAAAGATAAAAAAAAAAGGAAGAAAGAACTTTCTCAAGTGACGTAAGATTGTTCTTACATATAAACAACCTTTTAAAAAAATAAAATAAAAAACCAGGAGGTTTTTGAGTAAAAAAATAAAAAACAATGGGAATTTATTCAACTAGAAAGATAATATTTGGCACACCGATTTAGAAGAATTATAAAAGAAAACTCACTAATAATGGTCCTTAATCTCTCTCAAAATCGTTAGATACATAGGAGAAAAGTTTAGGATTTATTTTTTTAAAAAAAAGGGCTTATCCTTTGAATTGGTCAACTTTGGGTGCTCGTATATGATAAGCTTCTTATTTCAACTATGAGACAAAAGCATAATAGCATATACTTAAATTAACTTGACATCATATGACTATTATTTTCAGAATTAAGTCAATATTTTATGTTTTTCTTATAAATGGAAATAAAACAAAAATCATGGATCGAATGGGAAAGTTGGAGTTATTGCCTGATTTGCGCCTTTGCAGGTGGCTCTGTGGTTCCTCGGTTTATACGTTAAGTTAGGTAAAGAATGGAATTTCAAGCAATTTTAATATATAGTTGATATATACAAAAATTCTCTACCACCAATGTGCCAACAAATATTAAAATACGATTCTAGATCTTTATTTTCTTAAGCACTAATTTAATATATGAATGATGTCAATATATTATAAGTATACATTTAGTTGTATTTGTACCACTATATTACTAATTTTGAAGAAGATTGCTATGCTAAAATTTACTAGACCCAATTAATTTGACTAGAGCTGTGTTGGGTTCCATTATAATCAAATGATGAAGAGTATAGATATATGTTTAATATATGTGCAGCATTATTTTTTATAGTTTAGTGTATGAGATACAATATACAATATAGTTTAAATATAATGGCTGACATAATTATAGTGAATAAATAAATAAATAAAAGTATGCATATATCATTCAATTGATGACCCCTCTATAGGGCTTTGAGTTTGACTTGGTTTTGTTTACTTGCTAGACTCAACTTTATACCAAATGCTGAGGAATTTCTTGAATACAGATTAGTCCATTCACTAGTCAATCTAGGAAAACTTTCCCTTTTCTTCAAATAAGTAAATGTCTTGATTTCATATTTGTAACGAACTTAAAGCAAAATCTAACAATATAGACTTATCTATAGACTGATGTTGCGAAGATCTCTGCCAAGAACCCTAATTTCCCAAACTTAGAAACAAAAAAGGCAGTGGCTGCACAAGAAGTGTGCACAAAGTCACAAACCCTATTAAAAAGCAATGTGGGTCATATTGTGTTGGATAAAAAGGGCCGAACACTCCCTATATATACAAAAAAAAAAGAATTAAGCCCAAAGCTATATTGACTAAAGGACTGCCAAAACATATAGATCAAAATCAGACTAACAAATTGTAAACCCAAAAAAAAAAAAATCAGACTAACAAAACTCCAATCTCTTGACCAAAAAAGAAAACCAATTCAATGTTATCCCTTCACATATATTATTTGATGCATAGCTGTTATTAGCCTCCATGAAATTTTTTCCCAAATATGATTTTAGGTAATGTATGCATTTTTATAATACTGATTATATCTACAGAGAGTTTGATTCGTGTAAAAATTCATTAAGTTAAATCTCTCAATTACATAACTTTTCAACTACAATCGCTACTCTTTATGAATTACCAAACACATTCCCCTTGAAGTTATTGTAACTTGAATATTGCAATCATGCAATTACATAATTTTAACTAGTAATGATTTTATTTTTCACCTATTAGTCTTTTATTATTATTATTAGTTACTACTAGAACTACTTAAGGGCTTTCACCATCAATAACAATCACTAATTTTTCCAATAATGATTTACGTACTACAGAAATACTTTCGACTAGTATTCAACGTGTGTTATACATAACACGTAATGTGTGTTCTATGTATAATACAAGTACATATAACACACATTCCGTACTATGTATGTCACACGTTAGATATTAATTATACGTATTTCAGTTGAATGATGTTGCTCATTCTTCCTCTCGACATGTGAGAGCTTCTTATCATGAGACTTTCTTGTTCTTCCTAGATTGAGTGGTTAGAATTAGCATGTAGTAGTTCTTTTCCTCCTAAGAACATCAAGAACAGAGTGTGCAGTGCAGTAAGCAATGGCCTGAACAGTGACCATAGGATTGACTCCCAAAGCAGTAGGGAAGACACTTGTATCTGACACATACAACCCCTCAACTTCCCATGTCTCCCCCATCTGGTTCACCACAGATTCCACAGCACTATTCCCCATTCTGCAACTCCCCATTTGGTGCGCAGAACACAATGGTGTTGAAATATCACTCAACAATGCCCTTGAACTTTCCTCCTTCACAAATCTCTCAAACTCATTGTAACTCACCTGCTTCACATTTATGCTCCTTCCCTTGTTATGGTGTGTTCCTATCTCTTCTGCACCAGCAGCTGCTAGAATCCTCATTACCTTCTCAATCCCTCTCCTCAGATTCTCTCTGTCAATGTCTTTCATATGGTAGCTTATGGAGTTGGGTGAGTTCACTGTTCCTGACCCTTGATCCCTTGCCAGTGCAAAAACATGGGCTGTTCTTGAAAACTTGCACATTCTGTCTTTTATGTCCTTTCCTGAAACCCATGGCATTAGCACTGAGAACATCCCCGGATGCAGAGCAGGTGTTTGTATTAATGCGCCATACCCTGTTTTGTCCAAGTTAGCCACAACTGTTGACATTGCTGTCATTATTCCTCCTTCGTAGCTCTTCTTGTCTTTCTCCGGCCACATTCCAGGTGATTCTGGGAAGTATCCCCAAGCCATTGTCACCGGATGAAGGTGCAAGTTCTTCCCTATGTTTCCATTCTTCAAGCCACTCTTTTTGAGCAGTGATGGAGTGCTAAGTGCTCCACATGCTACTATTGTGACCTTGGATTCCACAACACAAATGTCTTTGACTCCTTTGTATTCAACTGCAAAAGCAACCCCTTTTGCTGTTTTCCTGTCCTGTCCTTTCTTTTTCTTGTGTAGGACTTGTATGGCTTCACAGTTGGGGAGAATTGCTCCATTTCCTGACTTCACTAGATCCACAAGCCATGTTTCTTGTGTACCTTTCTTCCTTCCATCCTTGCATCCGAAGCAACACCATCCACAGTAGTGATCTGGAGTAGCATTCCTAGGGATGGTACTCACTGGATACCCCATTTCTTGACACCCTCTTCTGAGCACTGCATTGTTGAAACCTTCATCATCAATCTCAGATTGGACCCCCATTTTCTCACACACAACATCCATTGCCTCTTTGTACAACTTGCTCTCAAAGAGTTCTAACTCATGCTTCTCACACCATTCCCTGCATACATGTTGAGGGGTCTTGATGCTTGCTGACCAATTGATTGCAGAGCCTCCGCCAACTGTGGAACCTGCTAGTATTAGCACAGACATGTCATCTGTTGCAACCAAACCGTTTGAGAGGTACATTTGATCAATGCTTGGTCCTTCTAGAAGGGAAAGGTTGTTCCTAGCAGAATAGCTTCCTTTCTCCAAGACAAGCACTTTGTAACCAGCTTTTGCTAGGACTCCAGCTACAACACCACCTCCTGAGCCAGAACCTACAACCACTGCATCACATTGGATAACTAGAGAAGGTGATGATATGCTAGAAGGTTTGGTCTTTCTAGGAGTAACTTTGACAGGGAATCCAAATCTTCTTAGAGAGTCTGCAATGGTGTCTCTTGGGTAGTTTAGGTGGACAAGACCTTTGTAAAGAGGCCCCATAATCTCTTCATCAGCATCTTCATCATCATCTTCTTTTTGATGGTGTTGATGTGCTTCTTCTTTGGATGTTCTATGTAAAAAATGGTTCTTCAATTGTGCTTTGAACTCTGGATCAGGTCCACTATATCCAATTGCTTTCCATGATGGATTGTCTTCTGATTCATCCACCTGAAAAGATGAATAGTTCTGTCATAATAAGTGAACGTAGTTCCAAAGAAACAAATGATAATAATAGTGTTGGTTACATGGGAGATTAAAAGGATAAGAAATTAGATAAAGTGAAAATCAATTAAACTCTGAGGTTATGTGGCCTTCTAATGTGCCATAGTATCCTGTTAATTTGGTTGACCCCATGTTGCTTTGGTTTGTGTTTGAGGCAAGTTCATTAATTTTTGTCAGACATAGAGAGAGCCCAACCAACCTCAGAAAACACATGATAAGCATTCATGGGCTGAACTTGCATGATTACTAGCTTTTCTATTCTGAGATGCATGTGGGCCTTTAGAGTAAGAAAACATTTGTATGTGTTTGGAATTTCATTGGCAATTTGCTCTTGACATATTTTGGATTGTTGTCTATTATTTTACCCTGTTCTTTTTAACACTTGTTTTTGAGACTGTGAAAAAAAAGTTACAGAAAATAATAATGAATATTGAGAAACAGTCTACATGTATGATTTTTCCATGTAATTTTCTTGGTCTCTTGGTAATTTTGTGCATCAAGCTATAATATCACAAAAAAAAGTTATGATTGTTGCACAAGCTCACTATATTCTTCCACTATGACTATTTGTTTTCTTTAATGTTTATGATTGTGCAGGTATATCTTAAACGATTTTGGAAGGTGTTGGGGGCTAACCTTTATGATAGAAGTTGTTATATAATTATGGAGCCCTGAACCTTCACATCAAAGCTCCCATGGATGGAAAACCAAGTTGAGACAATGTACTTTCTTGCTATGTGAATTGTTTTATCAACTTGTCTTTAATTTAGGCACAAGAAGTGGTTGCAACTTTCATCAAAATGGAAAACTTAGGAAATGACCAAATAGATTTCCTTTTTTGGTTCAATATCATTCGGTTTTCCTATTCTTGTGGGACATCTTTGAGCAGTGATATTACCAGCACATCTTTTGATTGAGACCAATTTTTGTATATCATTTATGAACATAGTCTTAACTCTTGAATGCCTTATAAATTAGTTGCTAAAGAGATCAAATGAAAAAAAAATTATAGGAAAAATTCTGAATGATTTAAAATTTTAATGCATTTAATATGTTAAAAAGTATATTTGATTAATATGTAAATTCCTATAATTCATCAAATATTCAATTGAATTCGTATAATTTAAAACCTTTTAGTTGATTTTTTATATATTTCTTGTATTTTTATACTTTTTAAAGAAAAGAATCAAACTTGAAAAAAGATAAATCATATTTTCATCTTCATTTCCTATTTTAACTATATTCTTTACATGATCCTAAAATACAAGAAACTAATTAAAATAAAAACCATTATATTTACTTTTCAAATATAAATATACAAAAATTTTAAATGAATGAGTGTCCGATGGTTTAAATTTTGATAGAATTGCTTTTAAAATAATTGATGTTGAAAGAATTGTGTTTAAAATAATTGAGGTAGAAAAGATTGATTTGTGTTTTTTTGAGAAGATGTTAAAAATATGAGTTTAAGATGGTTGTTATGAGATACTAAAAGTAAAAACTAATACTTTTAGCTTTTATTAGAATTAATTATTTTAAAGCGATACGCTTTTTTCTAAAAGTAAAAATACAAAATAAACGCAATTAATTTTTTTTAAACTCAATGCTATTTTGAAGATAAACCAAACAGGCTGTGAGATTATAAAAAGTACCCCTGTGATACACATGTGTTTGGGTCTTTATGAATTTAAGAGAGGAAACATTTAACTTAATTTAAGCAGAGGAAAGTACAATGAAACCAGTGTCTGAAATTGTGCAACTTTGAGCTCCTAAAGGCGTAGTGAGTACTTCAAGAAAATTAAATTAAATTAAATTAGGAGTAGAGTGTATAAAGTGGACACATGGAACAGCAGTGTGGGGGCGTGTGTCCCTACCATTAGGAATGAGTGAGTGCATGAATATCTCTCTCTCCCTGTACTTGTCCTCTGCTCTAACTTCAGAGCCTTTAATTTGGATCTAAATGCTAATCAAATCTCTTGCCATTTTGAGTATCATAAAGGCCTTTTCTTTTCTATGCATCAGTGTTTGTCACGTAAATACATTTAATTAGAACTCAACGTGTATTAAATATAAGACATGATATATTTTATATGTATAATACCAGTATATATAATATACATTATGTCTTATATAGTTCACATTAAATACTAATTGAACGTATTTTGTGCACGACAAATATTATTGCTTTATTATGTGCCCCACTGTTATAATTAATTACAACTCATATTTAAGAGCGAGCCAATCACATACACATGGACAATGTATATTGTATCTGTGTGTTTACCCTTGAATGCATTAATGCTCTAAATAGCATTTTGACTGTTTTATGAGTATATTATAAAACTAATAAGTATATGAAAAAGTGGAGCCCTTAGCTTCTATAAAAACCGCATATTTCTCTTTAAATTATATTAGAGTATCAATCAAAGTTTGAACACATAAAACTTCCACGTCTGTCACATCTTTGTTTTTATTATTTTTTAATTAAGGCCTCCATATACAGATGCCATACACCTTCATACTATATATATATAAATATATTATTTATTTATTTATTTTCAATTATTATGCATGCATGCCTATATATGCACATAAAATTAATTGGACACACCTGCTCCTGCTGCATCTCCAAACAGATTAACAAGTTTCTATCACAATATATATAGTGAGGAAAAAAAACAGATGAAAGCAACACTTATTGATGAACAGAAATAACAAACAAACAAAAAGGAGAGAGAAAGAGTGTGTGTGTGTTAGTAGAAGAGATCGAAAAATTAAATGCACTATATTTATTAAATTATTTAATAAGGCCCTGTTATTGGTTCAGTTTGAAATCAATGAGGGCATCAACGACAAATTTTTAGATGGTCCAAAATACATATTCAATTTTTATTTCATTTATATATACGATAATGTTTATCGTATAATAGAAATACTTTAATTAGTATCCAACGTGTGTAATACATAATACGTTATGTTTGTTATATGTAAATCATATGACACAGATTACGTATTATGTATAGCACACATTGAATACTAATTGAATTTATTTATGTTGTACAACAAATATTTCTGGTCATATGAATGGTATGTACCTGAGTGAAGAAGACAAGGAGAGTGAGGAGCTTGATGGAGCGGAAGAACATCTTAAGGAGGAAGAAGTAACTTAGAGACCAAGATTGCATGATTTGCTGCTGCTTTTGGAGAGGCAAGTCAGGGAAGCAGTGGAAGAAAGGGAAGTTGGTTGAGAGGCTTCGAGTGCCACACAGTATCAATGTGCCAAACCATGTTGATAGTAGCCACAGTGTCATCCTCAGCAACCATGTGCTTGGGTGCTTCAGCTTCTCACTTATCATCATCCCAATCTAATCAAACACACCAATAATTATTATTATAAATTCACTAATTAATTTTTACTAAGTTATAAATTGGCTAGAAGTACATTACTTATTAATAATAATAAGAATTTTACTAATAAGTACCTCAAAAATACTCTTTAAAGTAATTGAAAGGCATAAATATGTATGTTTTGATACATTGAAAACTTAAACTTTTTCACTTTTATGTAAGAATATTCCTTTTTAATTTTTTAAAAAGTGTCTTTAGACTTCCCATTAACAAAATCCTAATAGTAATATGGATATTTAATTATTGTAGTTGTTGCTTGGTAGTTAAAATGCTGCTGCCATTGAGTTAATTGACAAGATGGCTTAAAAACAAGGTTTCTAGCTGCTAGGCATCATCTATTAGTAAAGTTGACAAAAGATATAAAGAAGCAATCAAGCAAATAATTAATTGAGTTTTGGGATATGTTTAATTTGATGTGTACAACACTACACAGCACAAGTAAGAAATTTTCAAACATTCCTATCATTTAAACATTAAAGAAGAACATTATTAAAAGGAGACAATTAAAGAGTAATACAAAATATATGCGTCTTACATAATAATGTATACTTAAATGTTAGAGATTTTCTTGTGATTACAAAATTATACAAACTAAAATAATAAAGAATAAAAATTTGAATCATATTCACTTAGTTCATTAAAAATATAATATATATGTGTTTATAAGTGTTATTTAAGTCATAAAATATGAAAATAGATTTTTTTCTACTGAAAAATTTACATTACTCAAAACTTGATGTATATGTTATATCAATGATGTGTAGTATGTAGAAGCTAGGAAATTAGATTTGTGTTTTTCAAAGTTATCATAAAATGTTAAAAGAGTGATTAATTAAGAAAAGTTTTGCTAGCTAAGTAACTCCTTTAACCTTTTACGGTCCCAGCATTTATTATTATTTCTCTTTTTATGAGTACTTTACAATTGTATTTTATTTTATAACTTAACTATTTTTGAAGTATATCATAAGAAAAAAAATTACTGTAATTAGCACCATTCTCATTAAGCAAGACTTGTTAACGCCCTTGTTTCACAGAAATTATTATTATTTTTTTATTCTTAATTAACTTCACCTCTTCTATCAATACAAATTATATATATTTTATCATTAATATATAAAATAAAAAAAAGTAAAATATACTAGTATTTTATTAATTTTAAAATTGTATCGATCCTTGTCTAAAAACTCAAAATGGACAAATAAGAAAACACGGTGAAAATATGTAATATTTCATTAGAAAAATAATTATATTAAAATTGAATAAGAACAATTCCAATTTTGAATAATATGATGAAGTAGATGTCTCCATAAACAGATTGAGAGAATCAATAATCTTTGTCGTAAAATATAAATACGTTTAACTAGTATTCAATGTGTGTTATACATAAGATGTAATGTATGTTATATGTAGAACACATATATGTATAACATACGTTACGTCTTATGTACCGCACAAATTGATACTAAATAGACGTATTTTTGTTATACCATAAATATATACTTACACGGTGAGGTGTTCCAGCCATGGAAGCAGAAGTGTTGTAGAAGGTGGAAAGTGCAGGCTGGTCAATGATGATGGAAGGTAAGAGGGTGTCACAGAGAGCAACCAGGGACTTCATTTCCCTCAAAGACAGAGGAGACGAGGACTTCTTCTTGTTATTATTATTTGTGAGACTCTGTCTCTGCTGTGTGTAATCCTCAACAACACTAACACTACTGCTTCCAATCTCAACAACAACTGTGTGAACCTTTCTCCCCAACCTAAAGCTACCACTTCTTTCCCCAAACTTATTCTTCTTCTCCTCCATCTTCGATTCTTCTTCTTCTTCTTTTTCTTTTTCTTCTTTTCTATACAATTAATTAATTACAATTTCAGAGCCTATACTGTGAAAAGCCTTTGCCTTCTGCCTTTATATATATAATCATATTGTGCTGAATGTTGATCATCATTCTGCCTTTCTCTTTCACATTTTAATTCAAATATAATAATATAAACAAATAAATAAATAAAATCAAATACTATACATACATACAGAAACAAGAATGATACGTATCTGTGTGTGTGATGAATTAATAATGCGTTTTCCTTTTTCTTGTTTTTAATATTTGTATAGATAGAGAAATTGTTAGATGGATAACTTCTTTTTATTCACTTTTTTAATAATTATATTTTAAAATGAATTCAATACATGCATATTATTTTTGAAAAAATTTATTAGGTGCACCAAAGCAAAAAATTTTTTTGCTCTTCACCGTTCATTGCATGACACATATAATCCAAAAGGTTAACTATAATGAAAAGATAATGGGTTAAGTTTCTAATAAAAGAATATAATAACTGATGTGTCATGCAATGAATGATGCAGAGCAAAAAAATCTCTTGGTGCACCTAATAATTTCTCTTATTTTTGGGCAGGTGAGATAATGTTGATTCCACTACAACAAAAATAATCATTTTCAACATGTAATTGTCGAAAAGTGTTGATAAAAGTATTGTCAAAAAAGGATATATTGACATTTGTTGGGCGTTGAAAATAGTCATAAACTTTTCTTTGCCAATTAGTGGCAGTTGAAAATACTCAAAACTAGTTTTAAGTATTTTCAACGGCCACTAATTGTCAACATTACTTTTATTGACAATATTTTTATTGACACATTTATGTTGAAAATACTCATTTTTCTAGTAGTGTTCTCTGTCTTTTTTTCTTTTTTGTGTGTGTTCACTTAATAATTATATTGATTGATTTTGAATTATTTAAATTTATAATTGTAAAAAAATAGTTGAACATTATTAGAGGTATAACAAACTACCAGCCAAAATAGTCAATAAATAAGAATTTGGACCACAATCACCCAACCCATTAAAAATATACTCATAATTAAAATATTATTTATGTCATAAAATATTAAATGAATTTTGTTTGATATTTTTGGTGAAAAAATGTTGTTTGGAAGCATTTGTGAAAATAGTCCTAGCTAGTCCAGCTGCATGTGCCTTTTAAGGGAGTACCCGTATTAACTGATTACATTATGCTTTTTAAAACATTAAAACTATTTTCCTTTTTTATTTATTTTTTAGTAAAAAATTATATTTATTTCATCTATGCATACATCAAGACTATCTCTGGGTTTGAGGCCTTGTGGGTAAAGGCCGAGCATAAACATATTGGGCCTACTTATACAGGCCTCATACCCTCTCTCTATATATATATATTTTTAATGCATATATATATCAAATAAAAAAAAAGTATTATCTTCACCCAAAAAACAAAATATAGAAAAAATTAAGTATATTTATGTGAAATAACAAATAAGTACAATGGATTTGACATTACTCTTTAGTGGATACTTCATATACATGAAAGACTTAATTAGTCCCTTTTTACGATCATACAAGAAGAGAAATAAAAAGAACATATATATTTGACTTGCGCGTCAAGTGTATTAGTTTGTTTTCGGCCGTAAATATTATAGATTTATCTAAAATTTGAAGTCTCTTGGAAAAAAGGAGAACGATTAATTATGTATTGTGCATGCAACTATATATATGTATAAAGATATATGAGAAGTCGAAGTAGTTTGTTAGAATGAAGAAAATTATGTGATAAAGTAATGTGATATTGACATATCTTATGTAAGGTGAAGCTAATGGATGGAATTAATTAGCATTAAAAATGTTCATTGACCTCATCGTCGTTAGTAACTGACGAAAATAAGTATAAATACTATAAATTGCAAGTTGATGATAGATGATCGGTGATAATTAATGACTTTGAAGTCTAATAGTACCAAAGACAAATTCAACGCTGAAAAATTAAGCTAAGGTTGGATGACGATAATAATTAGAGTATAATATTTTGATGCACTGACATTTACACTGTCATCTAATCAAAATGTTATATTTGAATAATTTTTCAAGTAATGTAAGAAAGAAAATACAATCATGACTGATGTGATAGTATATGATTGGATAATTTTGTAAAAAAATGGTACATTGTCACTGTATGAAAATTAAATTTTAATAATTAATGATCGTGACTAAGAGGACCGAGGAAATATCAACGATGTTGTCTAATCATAATTAATCATTAATTGATCGATAAAATTTAACTGATAAACAAGGACAAAACAGCTTGAATTAACTTGGTAATTTTTTTTAAAAAAAATATCAGGTCAATTCGCATGGGTGAATTTATAAATTTATGCATCTTGATGAAAAAATCATTCAATTCTCAAAAGAAAGTGAAAATTAAACAAGATAGAAGGAGGAGAATACTAGAAGCAAATTAAATAAAACCCCAAAACTATTGATTTGGAATATCCACCTTAATTACCTTAGCTTATTATATATATGGATCACTGAAATTAAAGATATTATTAAGTGATTCACCATCTTGCTCTCTCTATCTACCTGTCAATTGAATTAATTCCCTACTCTCTCAACCACTTAAACATTGAACTCACTGACATGCAAGTATACGTTTGTATGTATGTTTTCTATTTCAAGTGGTTGGAAATTAAAAACACAAATATTATCCATCTACCCATATTCATATTGGATCATTTCTAGCTTCATATATGGTTATCATTGTTAATGATCCTGTTGGAGGAATAATAATATTATATTAGAATGGCTCTGAGTTGCGAAAGCTTAGGTTAGATAATTGTAAATTTAATTATTGAAAAAAGACACATATATAATTGACTGCGCGAGCGAGCAATAAAAAGTGTTATGACCTGTCACTCCAGTTGTTGTTGGGGGTTATACGTACATATGCATATAAAGTACAATAAATATACTTTATAGACTTTTTAATTTCGTGCGAGGCAGCAGGATCTTACAAATTAATTTTGTGTGTTTTATGTTCACCAAAATTCATAGTAATATTTGTGTATATATAATACTGTATTCTTCGACCACCACGTGTTCTATTTGCATGATGGAGACTAGTTATTTTCCGGCATTTATTGAACCCGCATTTCATGATTTAATTTGTTTTGCATACACTCATGCACCGTCCATATGCAGTTGGTATATGACTTAGTGATCAAATATTTTGTAATTATTTAATTTAGGATTTTGCTAAGAAAAGAGCGCTCTAACAATAATAGAGAGCAGTAGAGTATAGTCATTTGATTTATTTTCAGATGCACTATATGATCAAAGATTGTGTTTATATATATCAGGGACAATATATATATCACATGCACTCATCATGTATGCACGCAGTTATGTTTATATATATATATATAAGAGTACGTGATCAAAGATTGGTGAGTTATTTAAGATATTATGTATAGCATGATTATTTAAGATAATATCCTCAAAGCAGGGTGGATCGGAGTTTAATTAAAAACTATGAAAACTAATTGGAGGACGCATAAAGTCAAAGCTTATGAATTAATTATATATAAAACATACTAACAGGTAATGTCATTGTACTGTTGACATGTTTCATGAAGCGTACGTTAGTTATACTACTACAACACATACATGGGTTCATTGATTACATATAAATCCATATTGATTGAGTTTTAATAATATATAAGATTTTTAATTTTCAACTTGTAGTTCCTTTCTTCGTTCATTGATTGATTGGCAGTAGATGAGGTTAGCAAACCTTATAAAATGTATAATAATAATTAATGGTTATCAACGGCTAACCACTACACCAGCTGTTAATTACTTGATGGGATGGATGGCTAGCTATTGAGGCCATTTTCCTCTCAATGTTAATTATTGCTTTATTTTAATTTTGGAGAAATCTTTATGATTATTAGACGTTATAGGAGGAGTAATTGAGCACAAAACTGTGTTCTAGCTGTTTTATCATTAATAATCATAGTATATTATAGCTTATATATTATTATAATACATCACTTAATGCATTAAAAATAGTGGAAATCATTAGAAAATATAAGACAACAGTGATCTAAGCTACACCACAAATTATCACTAATTAAATCTCTGTTTGGACGTTAAAATTTGAAATGACGTGGAATTGAGATGTAACATCTATAACCGACAAAGATATATAAGCTATTATCATACTTAAATGACATTAATCACTATTGGTGAGGGGGACCACTCGAAACCTTTAATAAGGGACTCGACGATTCGATCTTCAGGATATGTTTTAGCTAACTCTACATACATACACTCTATATTGTATCTCTCTATTCATCATATCACATACAATATACACACTCTTGTACTCGCTTTAATCAATTCGACACTTATTTAGATATCAAAATATCTTTTAAGGTATTATCTCAACCTGTGTATGGAGTTGGAGCTCAACTTAATTCAGAGGTCGGACAACCCGTCGGCAAAATAGAATTGTAACATATATTTTTCAATTTAATTTCAATATTTTTTTGAATTAAAATTAACTAAGAATTTTAAATTCTATGTTTAGATTCACTCAAAAATTGTAATATGATGTTTGTTGAAAAAATAAACGAAAAAGAGAAAATAATTACACAAATGTTTGGGGCACAACAAAAAACCAGCCAAAACAGCCAATAAAGCCCATTTAACACTTTATGGTCCAAATAGCACTTTTGATCATGAGTATATTTTTAATGGGCTGGGTGATTGTGGCCCAAATTCCTATTTACCGGCAGTGTTGGTTGGTTTTTTATTGTGCCTCTAGCAATGCTCAAACAATTATATAGTCTTTAATGAGAAGATGTGTTGAATAAGTTTTGAAATTGGCAATATTGTTTATAAAGTATATGTTAGAAATAGAGAAGAGTAAATATATTACTATTAATTAGTTATTTGATTTTGGAATTAATCCACATAATTGAATCATGAAATTACAATTCCAATTATTCTATGTGAATCATGAAATTAGAATTCCGATTCTATGTGTTAGAACTTATATATATATGCATGCCAACCATAAAAGTTGGAATTTAATTAGATGTTCAATAATTTTAATTCCAAGCTCGCTCTCTCCCTCAAAATTAAAATCAGAGTCAATGAGGTTGCAGTAGTATATTACTAGATCAGTGACTAGTTGCTATCATCACCTAAGACACAGTGCCACACCAAATACACTATATATATCACTCTCTCTCTAAATATATATGAATTAATATGAATACAGCAATCAAGGACAAAATTTGAATATACTGTATGAATATTGATGAGTAAATTAATGGAGTAATTATGGCATTGCGTGCATGAAGGACACGGTAGCACTTGGCGGGTACGTACCTCATAGGCCAAAGAGAATAACACATTTATTCCTCTACTGCCAAATTAACCTACCTGCCTTTCAATAATCACTTTGTTATTAGGTAAAAATTCATTCAAGTAGTATCCAAACGTGTGCTATGTATTATATATAATGTGTGATATATATATGAATATCATGTTACATATAACATACATTATATATAATATATAGCATACGTTGGATACTAGTTGAATGTATTTCTGTTGTACAATAAACATTATTGTTGAACAATACTAGTAGTAAATAGTACTATTAATTAATTAATTACAAGACTACACGTACGACGAACATGATCGATCAATATGTTGAGATCACATACAGTAATAAATTTATGGTCAATACTCAAGTATTGTTATCGCATTGACTAATTATTAAGAAATCATGCATTCAAATACTCTAAGCTTGCGTGTGTGTGTGCGTGTATATCTCAACCACAATTAATTAAGTTAGCTTGAAAGGATAACAAGTCAATCTTGTACGATTCAAAGTGCAGCTTTTGACTTTTTATTTTTATTTGCTCTGATTTGCATTGTGTAAAAATTCATAACTAAGCTTAGGCCACCCAGCCAGCATTGTAATCACAGTGAATTAATTAAAAGTTGATTATTGTAATGTTGCTGTTTTGATACAGTAGTATATTTATCAATCAAACTCTAATTGTGGAGCATAAGATAAAGGATGAGTAGATAAGGGTCTTATAGAAATTATAGATAATAAATTGAATATCTACACAAATTATAAGATAATCAATATTAAAATAACTTTTCTCTAACAAGTTTCTTCTTTGGATGGATATTAAAAAAAAATTTTATTCTCAGAAAATAGGAAATTGTTCGCAAGGCTCTCACGGCCTTATTATTATTGTGTTAGAGAACCCCCCACCTCCAAAGTAACTCTAATGGGCCTGGGCCTATGAAAGACCTTTTTGTTCGGGTTTTCTACTTCTAAACAAGAATTTGAAGTACTTTAATAAGAAATATATTTTTGCGCCAATTGAGGTTGATACAAATGATGGGGTCATGGTTTGAAAAACATAGCCTTCCAAGGGATGTAGGTTCGAATTCCCCTCCATCCAAAATCTTCAATTGGTGGACATCCCTTCTTAGGGAGATCTTCTACCGCTCAGGGGCAATGTCAATGAGTCATCTGAGTGGCCTTAACCGACCTAGTTTGAAGAGGTGAATGTATCTGCCCTGCCCGCTAGTGATAGGGTGTTCCCCTGGCATTTTGTTTACCAAAAAGAAAATATTTTTGCAAATAAAGAAAAAAGATATTTTATTTGGTTTTCAAATTATTTCTGACTCAATAGTCAATAGGTAAGAGACTAGTTTACATGATAAAGCGACTAAGTGAAACTTTTGAGAACATTAGGTATAGTATACGGCTATATATTCTTCGAATCTTATTAGCTCTAAGATGATTAATATATAAAATATGATGAATAATATAGATTGTACTAGCTAGCTAGCTCAAAACACTGTTTATGATTGATGATTATATTTGAGTTCAATCGTACACTACATACGTAGTACTGAATTGGTACGAGTTTCATAGTATTAGTAAGTACATAAAATAAAAGGAAAATTAAAAGTAAAGTCAAAGAATGAAAAGCTGGACAGGGCAACTCCATTATTATTTAATTGAATATATTACAATACATATGCCTCGCGCATAAGCTAAGCTATATATTATAACAACAATACATACATGCATACATAGATGTAGCAAATATTAATGTAATCCTCCGTCCATGAAATTGAAGCAACCATGCATAAAATGCTACTTGTATATACAAAAATACTTATTCATCCATTTTTCACCATCGATTAAAAAAGTTGGCAACTTTTATAAATATGTTGGCAACTTGCCAACATTTTCATAAAAGTTGTCAACTTTTGAATGAGTGGATGATACTATTATATGTACAAATAGCAGTCCCCATTATATAAATAGTGCAATGACAATGGCGTGAAGATGTTTTTTGAACCCCTTCGTATTATTATTTCAAATCCCTACATAGTCTTGAGTGCTGACCTTATTTTGCATGGCTTCTAATCAAATGGAAAAAGCTTGTATTTTTCAGCCTTGAATTCATAGATGCCAATATGATATATATTCCAAGAAGTGATCCAAATAACACACCACTCGAACTAAAACATAAAGTAGAAGCTAAGAGATAGCTCGCTAGACAAAACACATACATTATATTCAACCCCGTCATCATGCCTATAAATATAATTGTCCATTTGAACAAACTTATTGTAGGTACATACATGACTAGATATATATCGTTTAACGCACATACATATCAGTTTATATATCCTTACGGGCAATCATTAGAGGACGAAGAGAGTAGTTGTATAAAAGAGAGATGCGAAAAAATCAAACAAGATAGGTAAATATTGATGAATTAGTAGCTAGGATGGTGGCGATTCATGTCCCACACCAGGGCTGTGACCAGGACTTGTGGGGCGGAATGCATCACCTGCACCTCCACCTGGCTTATCATCACCAATAATATTCTTGTTGAACAAAAGTGGTGATGAAGGAGCTCTAGGGATAATAACTGGTGATGGTGGTGGATCAACAATGTGCTTACTACCTACTATACTTCTTGCCACTGCCATTGATGATTCCATCATAACAACTATCATCATCATCACAAGAACACAGGCCACTAACATCATTCTTTTCTTAGCCATCATCAACAAAATTGAAATATATATGCTACCTAGCTAGCTAGATGGGATTTTCACTATATATATATATACTATTAATGATATATCATATATGTATAAATATATTTTGTGGGTATGTATATAACTATATATATAGGGTGAGGGTGGTATTCAAACATACATATAACTATATTATTAATTAATTAATCATTCCAAGAGGGATGACAGAATAATTAAGGAGTTGATGCACATGGTGATGTCCCCTGTTGTAAGAAAGAAAAGAAAAAGGGAGGGAGGGAGAGCTGAGTGATGTGATGAAGAGCATCGCATCCATCTGGAATATTTCCAAAATAAGAAAAACAATGAATGCAAAAAATCCCCTAAACAAGTAAGTCCAGATATCATATATACCATATATCTTTGCTTAATTCCTCGTGACTCATGACAATACAATACACTACACTACACTGATGAGCTGAATATAATAATATATAAGAAAAAATTAATCCTCAAAATTAATTATTAATATAGTAAACGGCATCATATATATTCATCGATCATATAAATGTGATTAGACAACACTAAGGAAACATTATAATCCATTGTCAAGAAAACATAATTAAGATCGATCATATATAATTAAGCATTATCTTCCACTAATTAACTTAAACTATGGGATCACACCTATCTATCTATCTATCTATCTTCCATTTTTGGTTACACACATGATATATATGTGTGGCAATTGGGCTTATTAACCCAGCAAGGCCACTCCATTTTAATTTGGTCATCCTTGTTATAACTAATTACATGAAATGTGGTCTCCAAAAATGAAATTCTGAACGTACAAGACAAGAAGTTTGATCGAAGAAGCTAAGTGGAAGTGGAAGGAGAGTGAGTAGGAGAGTCTAACCTACTTTCACACTCGCATACACCAACAAGTTGCATATAAGTTATGTAAACACACACACCGCATATTTTTCTAAATTTTAGAGGCAAATCCCACAAATATACTCAACAATATAGGTAAAATTGATGGATATTTCAATGTCTAAAAATAGGTGATTAATTTGGATCAGATGTAATGTATGTATGATAATAGTCCCCATTTATTTTACTCATCAATTACATTAAATGACAATTAATGAAGTGATCAAGTGACTCTAGCTACCGGACACTCATCACCTTTCCAGCAATCCATGGAAGAATAACATTGCTCATCAACAATAGATATGACTAGCTCTCTAGTTTAATTAACTTAACTACTCATACTAAACAGATATTTGACATATTTTATGACTAACTAGCTTTTTTAATTATCTTATAAGGTTAAGTTTGGAACAATGTGTATAAAGATCAGGTCTTGTGACCATACACAAAATTCACATAAGTGATTTTTTTTGAAAAAAAAGGAGCACTAATTACATAATGTTAGTTGAACTAAACTAGTTAATGCATAATGATTAAATTAACTAATCAGTTAAAGCACTAATAAGTGCCAAATCTGTTGGCTTGATCAATTAATACCGTAGCTCAAAAGTGCTATTAATTATTTATTTATATGCAACTTCAATAGGAAAATGTCGATACAAATTGTCTTTCAAAGAGAGATTTCCTGTTCAATTACGAAATGCACTCTATCTTCTTAACATATACATTATTTCATGTACTTGTGTCTTATATATATATATATATATATATATATACTCCATTTGTTTTTTAAATAAATGTTCACTATTCATCTTTAATATTATTTTTTTAAATATTTGTCTATTTAAAAATTATAGATAATATTTATTATTTTCTTCTTTGATACTCTTATAAAAGAGAAAAAATTATGATATAAATATGAATAAGAGAGATGATATAAGGATAATGATGTATTTACATTAAAACAATTACATATTTTTAAGATTATTCAATAATTTCATTAATAAATGTAAAAAGCAAAAAGTGAATAGTTATTAAAAAATAGTTGTATTATATGTATAAACTCAAACCAACTCTTGCTTATTAATTACTCTCTTAGTTTTTTTTCCACTTTAAATTTTTAGGTTGTCCCTTTATATTTGTCAATTTAAAAATTTTAGGTGATGATATTTATAATTTTTTTGTTATTTTACCTTTAATTCATTCATTGTCTTCTACTAATTTACATATGCTAGTGCATTATTTTAAATTAATGATAATATGATAAAATATACTAATACTTTATTAATTTTGAGATTATTTTAATCATTATTTAAAAATTTATGAAAAAATAAAGTTAAAAAAATACGAAGGAAGAATATTAAATTTGAAAATTGGGACTTTTGATGTTATTTGGTAGTAATGTGATATGATGTATCCTAGGCAAACCCACGTCATTGGGAAAGAAGCGCCGCCTTTTCCACTATATTGGCTCAACCAATCCCATGACGCCATCTATATATATTGCTATTTGTATTAATTTTCTTGAGTTTTCTACTATTAAAGGTCACCTTCATAAAATTTTATGGGAAATACTTCGGGAATATTCAAATTTCAGCCAAAATAATTGATATTTATACACAATATATATAGTATAAAATACATAATATATATTATATGTTTTATATAATATATTATTTATTATGCACACCATATATCATATGTTGTAGCATCATTTTTCTTTGCAATATGTGATATATGTTGTGTACATTATGTGATATATGGTGTGCACAACATGTAATATTTATTGTGCAATTTATATCATATATATTGTATGCAATTTATTGACTGCTTTAAGTGATTTTTTGTTATATCTATAGCTATACTCAAATGTTATTTGGTGTTTAAAATCTCAATCCATTTTTGAGACATTTCTGTTTGAAGGTTCAAATAATATTAGGCATGTCATTGCTTTACAACAAGGCGTCACATTGTATTCCTCCAAGTTGTAGATATATGATATTGGTAACTTTTAACATACCGTTAGCTAGATTGACATTTGGCTATCTTTTTAGCAACTTGAACACAAATTTATAAATTTAATACAGGCGTAATTAACGAAGAAAAATTGTCAAATCTAGCTATCTAGTATTAGTACTAAATTACATTAAATTATATTGAGATTCTAGGACTATGTTAATTGTATTTGATAGTGGAGTAGTAAATAAAATAAATAAAAACTATTATCATGTCTAATAGATATAATATGAGTCTCTCAAATGAGATATTATATCTTGATATTAAAGTAATATTTTTTCATATAGTTCTATTAAAAATTAATTAACAATGACAATCAAAGATGTTGAAACTCCTAAGTAATTTACATTATCTGAGAACAGTAATTAAACACAAACTATTGGTTTTTACTTTTTATCCATCCATCTTCAAAACCAGAAGCGTGCAGCAGAAAATAAAAACCAAAAGATCAATATGGCAAAACCAGGCTGTTTTGAATATAAATAAAATAATATTCTACAAAAAATTAAAGTTAAGCAACTAGCTAGTTATTATTATATATATTTCTTTACGAGCAACTTGTAATATCATTAACAACCAAGAGTACGTTTGGTTTAGATTTGAGTAGAATTGCTTTTGAAATAATTGATGTTGAAAGAATTGATTTTGAGAGAATTGGTTTTGAAATAATTGAATTGTGTTTGGAAATGATGTTATAAAAGTGGAATTTGATGTTAGAGTCATAATCCTATATTTCAAAAGCTAGTATGAGGAGCTTTAAGAAAAAGTGATTTTAACCGACGCTAACCACTTTCTTTCATAACAATTATATGAAACAAACACAAGTTGATTTTACTAAATGGAATTTAGTGAACACAACATCAAAATTGTAACAAACCAAACAAGCACCAAGTCATTAAGACACTAACCAAGTTGAAATAAGTATTGCTATTTTTTTTTGGGGTTTCCCAGGGTATCCATCGGAGCGGTTTTGATGACTAATCTTTCGCCGATTTGTGCGTGCACTTTAAGGATGGGACTAACCAAGGTCCTTTCTGCATACACACCGTCCAGGGATCAAATCCGAGACGAGATGCTTAAGCAACCCAATCCACTACCACTTGTGCTAGGTACCTTGGTTTAAGTATTGCTATTTAAAACATATGATCAACGCAAGGCTTAAGCATTAACTACAACATCAATCACAGCTTACGGGTCATCGAACAACTTTTTTCTTCAAAAGAAAATAGTTTCATTTTGTTTTTGGGAAACAAATAAAATAGTTTTATTGTAAGTAGGAATAAGGGCTCTAAGTTATTTGGGCTAAATCATAAAAAAGGACCAATTCGAAATGGATCAAAGTCCCGCCAAGTCCAAATCTCAGTTTTTGGTTTGTTTTGTTTCATAACTAACTAACTTGCCACATTTTCTCTGCTTCGTCTTCACTTGTGAAAGTACATTCATCGACTCACTGAAAAAAGTGAACTGCACCAACAATTCCTCTTCCTAAAATCACTTCCAATTATCGTTGTAGTTCCAATATTACAACAAACCCAACCTTTGAATCATGCGAAACTCCCATTAATTTGAGATTCATATATCAATCTCTGATTCGTGGGGTTTTTCATCCCAAAACCCTAGCTAGCTAGAAATCAATCCACCAATTTATCAATCGGATATGGAGGCAGTGGCCGGAAAACCTAGAACCAGTGGCCTCAAATACCCTCCAAAACAAACCACACAACAACCCAACAAAAACCCTAACAAACAGCAACATCAATCAATTCCCAAAACCCAACGGCCTAATCAGTTCCCATCATACTTGGACACGCCGAACGTGTCGTCCACCGCGAGAGCTCTGTGCGAGCTGCTCACACGAACCCCTCCCAACGACATCGAAACGGCCCTAACCGCCTCGGGGATCCGGCCTTCGCCAGACCAGGTCCGCGAGGTCCTCAGGCTGTCCTACAGCCTGCCCTCGTCGGCCATCAAGTTCTTCCGGTGGGCCGGGCACATCGAGAAGCACTCGGCCCACGCCTGGAACTTGATGGTCGACCTCTTGGGGAAGAATGGGCTTTTCGAGCCCATGTGGGACGCCATCAGGTCCATGAAGCAGGATTCCCTGCTCTCATTGTCCACCTTCGTCTCGGCTTTCGAGAGCTACTGCACTTCCGGCAGGTTCAATGAGGCTATCATGAGCTTCGATGTCATGGATAGGTACGAAATTCTATTAAGTCAGATTTTGTGAGATTTCAGGTTCAGACCCAAAAATGGTTAGGTACTTACGTAACAGCAATTAGGATTTTGTATGATGATGAAGCAATTGACTTTTATAACTTGCTGTGAGTTTGACCAGAGCTGGTACGAACTCAGGTGTAGAGGATTAAAACCCAATACACCAGTTTCCAACTGATACTAACTGCTAACTCTAATAATAATAATAGGTACGGAATTCAGCAGGATGTTGTTGCGGTGAATTCTCTCCTCAGCGCGATTTGCCGTGAGGAGAATCGAACTAGTGTTGCCTTGGAGTTTTTTGAGAAGATCAAGGCGAAGGTCGCTCCTGATGGGGATACGTTTGCGATTTTGCTGGAAGGTTGGGAGAAGGAAGGAAATGCTGCGAAGGCGAAGAGCACGTTTGGTGAGATGGTGGTTCGAATTGGGTGGGATGAGAAGAACATGGCGGCCTATGACGCTTTCTTGATGACGCTGGTTCGTGCATTGCAGGTTGATGAGGCTGTGAAGTTCTTGAAAGTGATGAAGGACCATAACTGCTTTCCAGGTTTGAAATTCTTTACCAATGCTCTTGATATTATTATCAAGCGAAATGATGCAGTTAATGCTGTCCCCTTGTGGGATGTGATGGTGGGGAGTGGGTTAGTTCCTAACTTGGTAATGTATAATGCTGTGATCGGGTTGATGTGCAACAACAATGAGATCGATCATGCGTTCCAACTGCTTGATGAGATGGTCTTCCAGGGTGTTTTTCCTGAGTCTCTGACTTACAACATGATTTTTGAGTGCTTGGTGAAGAACAAGAAGGCTCGCGAGGCGGAAAGGTTCTTCAATGAGATGGTCAAGAACGAGTGGCCGCCAACAAGCACTAACTGTGCTGCGGCCATCACGATGTTTTTCGATTGTTATGACCCTGAAGCAGCACAGTTGATTTGGAGTTACATGGTTGAGAATCATGTCAAGCCACTCAACGATTGTGCTAACGCGATTCTCCTTGGTCTTTGTAAGTTAGATAGACTGTCTGAGGTGAAAAGGTCTGCTGAAGACATGCTGGATATGAGGATCAATATATATGAATCTACAATGATGAAGTTGAAGGATGTGTTCTATAGAGAGGGTAGGAGTGCAAGAGACAGATATGACAGTCTTTCCAGGAGGTGGAAATCTCATGTCAAATTCTAATGTGGATAATATTTGTTTTTCTCATTTTTTTTATCAGAAATAATATTTGTCTTTCTCATTGAGTTGAAATTTTTAAATATGTAGCTGTCACTGACAGATGATCACCAGGTTTTGCTTGCTCTTGTCTGTCTTGGCTTAACCTTTAGAATAGTGTTTGAGTTTATCCTTTCACTCCATGGTAGTTGCCGTTCCTTTTGAAAATATTTTCCTCCAGTAGTTATTTTTCCTGTCTACTTCCTTTTTCTTCTCTTAAAATTAAGTGTTTATATGAATGTAGTTATTTTTGTTTCTTCTGTCATCTGTTTTCTGTTATTGGAGTTAATATTTTTGAAGCTGGCCACACTCTGCACTTGAGGCTGATTTCGTATGAGTTCATGAATCGTAGTGTTTTCATGTGAGTTTTTTGAGTCATTTGGTACTCACATATTGGTACGTGTTACGAGGAGGGTAGCCGCGATTCTGGTAACTAGATTCCTACATGGGATATTCATTATCTACTTGTGAATTTGATTGCAAAATGCCTCATGATAGTGATCTATATTCTATCATGTTCTTTACTTTTATCATTCATGTCATCACCATGGTGATGCAAATGAGGAGGACCATAACACCCAACATGCCACTGAGGGTTTTCTTTGTTTGTTTGTCTGTTTCACTATTAGATTGACAGTTCAAGTTTTCAATAGGTATTAATGTAGATATAACTTACTAAGGCATTCTTTTTGCGATTTGGGTATGTTCATTCTTGTGTTCACCTTTTCTTTTGTCTCTATTATAGCTTCATTTACCGTTGACAATCGTTTACGAGATTGTTCTGGAGTTGTCATCACCAGCTACTTGAAATGGCTACCTGTTGCCGCAAGTGGAGAAGTCCTGATTCTTATATGCTTCGTAGTATGTTTTATTCAGTTTTCGGAATTGATTTGCGCAAAGGTATGGATGGATGGCTAACTTGTATATATTATGATTCTATCATATCCTGATATGATATAGTTTACAAGGAAAGTTCAAGAATCGGCAATGGCATTTCTCTTGTCTCCGTAGCAATTCATGAAATGTGGATCTTATGTCTGTAATAACATACATTTACAAGGAGTGGTGATGATGATATTGATACCTACCTTCATACTTCTTGGCATGTCATTAGATTATATACATATTATCAAAAAGGATTATGCCTTTGTGTTCAATTACCGTCACGAAAAGCTGCTGTTGAATTTTGTATTCATACTTAGCATTCCCAATTAATGGAAGGGAATTAATTGATGAGGAGTTATCGTCTAACTACACGAGATTAAAGCTGATTCTTGCTTCTGGGGCTTCTTGGTCAGCCTTGTTCTGCCCTCAACTTTTTGCACTCTGCTAAGTATTCCTGCACTCCTACGAAAATTTATTTAAAGAATTATAAAATTAATCCGTTTCGTACCAAAAGTAATCACACCAGCTATGAGAATTTGTCGATTGTCATTACTTAGTGTTATGTACATAATATGCTATTACGAGGTAGAGATTGTAGTTTACATAATCACTTTGTTTATTTTGTATACTGATAAAAAAGCTTGAACAGTTGCTATGTCTGATCAAGTAGTTTCTACTTTTATGTGTTAACTTCAATGAAAAGGTGTCATCTGTGGTGCACTTTTTTTTCTCATCATATGTACAAATAACGCATCTCATGTAAAAAAGAATGACCTATTAGAAACATGACAACAGAATTTGATATGCCCACAGTGTAAAAGGCAGTGGCTGGTATCTAGCAATGCAAGTTTGGTATTTTACTTTTCAATATTAAAAACAATAACCAAGATTCCACTTGATGAGTAGTGTTCACAACATCAGAAGTAATATATTTGCACAATATCAAATGCTTAAAATCTAGGAAAGGAAGATACCAAAACCTTCACACCAAATAGAATTAAAGAACCCATTTTTTTCTCATTGGCCAAATCCTCTGAAGCCAAACCCCTGCCTGCCACAACACAGAACCAAATTGACAAGGTAAGAGCACTAAACATGCCTTAGTCCTTTCAATCTTCATGCAGAACCTTTGCCAGCAGGATCATCATGCCTCCAAAACTCTTCAAGAGAAAACTGGAACACGGCCGGCACAGCCGGACGACGCACCCCTTAATTTGGTTAGTAGCACTCCTCTGCGCAATCATAGCTGTAGCAGTTGTTGTCGCCGGCATCGTAGTGTTCATTTCATACGTGGTGATCCATCCAAGGATACCTGTGATCAGCATCACAGGTGCTCATTTAGACCTTCTCAGAAATGACTATGCCGGATTGCTCCAAACACAGCTCACAATTTCTGTGACAGCACAGAATGGTAATGCAAAAGCTCATGCAACATTCTCTGATATAAGCTTCAACCTCAGCTTCCAAGGGCAGGGCATAGCAGTGCTCGTGGCAGAGCAGTTTGAGGTTCCTAAGAACAGTTCAAAGGTTCTGAACTATGTTGTTCAATCATCATCCATACCATTAACACCTGATCAAATGGAACAAGTGGATTATTCATGGAAGAAGAATGAGATTGCCTTTGATTTCAAGGGGAATGCAAGGACACAGTGGAGGGTAGGCCCTATAGGATCTTTCAAGTACTCTTGCCATTTGGATTGTGATATCAAGTTTCACCCTTTGAATGGTAGTTACATTCCCTCAAAGTGCACCTCCAAATCCAAATGATTCTTTCTAATGCCATTGTAGATGGAGACAAGCTCTAAATTACTTATGTATGTACACATAGTTCAACATTAATTAATATTTTGTTTTTGTTTTTGTTTTCTTGCCAATGTAGATGTTTCAGAGTAATAAACCTGAGGAGTATGTTTTTAGATTTTTTTTTCCTTTTCCATTAGATATTTTAATCGTGCTAGATGTAAACATCCATGTGAGGAACAAGTTTATCAAAATTACTTTCTTTTATGCAACCTTTTCTCCTTTTATTTCTGGTTTTAATGTCCATAATCTATATCTATATAATATAAATTTATGAGTTTTCATTTACTCCACAGCTAAGGAAACCCAGAAAGGGGGGAATATATATATATATATATATATATATATATATATATTATGAAATTCAAATAAGCATTAACAAGGAAAGAGATTGAAGCAGAAGAAGGAAGAGACAAGAAAAAGCCAAATAATTCCTTATAACATGAAAAAGTGGCAATGATTTACAACTTTTACTTCTTTTTTTTGTTTGGCACCTTTCCAATGAAGCTTTTATCTCTCTCGAGCCTTGTGTTAGTGTTAGGGCATTTGGCAATACCTTTCTTACTAAGTTTTATATGTGCCTATTGTATTCGTAACACTCTTTCATTATATATATTTTTTTCTTTTTGGATCAATATGCTCATAAGACAATAGCAAAATTTCATTGTTAAATCAATCCCAGATATTTTAACTAATAACATTTTTAAGTAGTTCAATACTTGTCACAAATCTAAGTCTAATTGAAAAAAATAAACAAATTGAGTTTTACTTCGAGCATCTAATTGCATTAATACGAGTTTCCAATTATAGTCATGTAATTAAAATTTTGCAAAAAAAGAAAAATCATAGCATAATTTGAAATTCAAAATGGAAAAAACATTAATAACATAACCAAAATGACAGATAAAAACATTTATTAAAATAACTTAATTTGAATTCAAACTTTGAAAATTAAAAAACAAAAAAGAAAAATTAAAAAACCAGTACGAAAATAAAATTGTAATTGTTATTAAATTACCTTGGACACATGGCACTGATAAAATCTCTTACATGAGAAATACGGCGCCACAATTGGGCCCCTCATACTTTAGGCCCACTTCACCCTTTCTCTGGCTCTCGCATCGTATCCGTCCGAAGTAAAGTGGGACCCATTAATTTAAACGGTCGTGATTCGGTAACTGAAGAGAGAAATAGAGAGACTCATTGGTCGTTGCTAAGCTATCATTTCTTCAATGCTAGAGTCAGTATTCTTCTTCTTCTTTCTTTCTCTGTCTCACATTAAATGCAAGCTCACATCATCATTACTCTGTTCTTCATCCTCCATTCCCAATCCTTTCCTTCCTCTCTCAACAATTAAATTCACCTCTTCAAATATTCTAACCCAACATTTTCAAAACGACATTGAATCGAAGCTTTGATTATTTATTGAAGAAGAAACGAAAAACGAACAACTATTGTTGCTGGAATAAACACTGCATTTCACCAAGAAGATCCACCATTCCGATTGAGCATCTCAGGTATTTATTTATTTTACTCTTTGATTAATTTCTACTTTGTTAATTAGTTACTTCTATTTCTTATGCTAAGCTTTGTTTGATCAAACCCCAAACTTAGCTTATTAAAACTAAAACGCTGCGTTTCGGTTTCCACTGTCTTAAAATTTGAAGCTGTATTGAGCTTGAAACTGTGTCTGTGTCTGTGTGTTTTGGTTGGATCTTCGTAGTTTCCGTTGGAATTGTGTTTTGGGAAAATAAAAAAATCTAAATAAATTAAAGGTTCATGCTGCGAAAGTAATTTTTTTTATTACTAGCTAGAAAGAAAATATAGAAAATCAGGGAACGAAAAGGTGAAATCTGCGTGCGAGGCTCGTGGTTGCTTTTGACGCCCTTTCTTCTTTGCTTCTCATACTTTTTTGACCGTAGCTTCAGAAAGTTTCCATAAGTGATACCTTTTGTTCAAACATTGTTCTTTATTATTCTGCTCTCTTCTAATTTTTTATTTATTGTTTTCCCTCTGATTATTGAATAATTAATTAGTCGCTACTAATCAGCATAACATAACACGTGATTTGTATACTTTTGTTTAGTGTGTTAACAAATATAATATTATTATCATATGGTTATGTGTATAAATAATACTCTCTGTATTTTGACTGTGTAGTTTGGTTTGAATAATGTGAGGATTTTGTTCTGTATTTTGCTGGTATACATATATACATGTATGTATTTGGAGCAAATTGGTGATCAATGTCTCTACTTGTGTATATCTTTTTTATTTGACGTGATTGAAATTATTTGGATCGTGACTTGCCGACTTGGTATATGAAATTCAATGCATTTTTGTGACATGATAGCTCAATGGGTTGAAAAAAGAAAAAAAAATTGTGAAGTGAGGGTGTATATAGTAATTGATGAAACAAACGGTTTAGATAACATTTTTGGGATATGGTTGGTGAAGGGCACATTTACAGTGGGAGAGTTATTGAAGCAACAGTGACATTTAGCTGAGCAAAGAGGAGAAGAAGAAGAAATGTTGGTGATGAGAAAAAGACTGGCTTGTTGCACCAGAACTGCCAAATTTAGCATTGATTTTGATCAGCATGAAGACAGTTAAGTCCCATTCTCCCATTCTCTTCTTTTAATGTCTTTTTTTTATTCTTCTATCTTGTCTCTGTAGAATTTTTGAGAGAAATATATCAATTCATTAATTTAAGCTTATAGATAAGATATGGTAAAGGCTAAATTAAGTAGCCTCAGATTCAAATGAATGATAAGGTTGTGGTTATGGGGTCCATGAGTATAAATAATTTCGTTAACTTGTCACTATTATTATTAATTTATTTCTTAAGGTCTAAACAGCAGGGACATATAAATATATTAAATGCACCATCCATCAAATTTAGATCTTTCGAATGAAGGATTTCAAATGGATGTCACTATTTAAAACAATAGTACTATATGTACATCAAGCACACATCCATCAAAGCATTATGTGATTTGTGGGTCCACCATTTAAAATAAAAACTCAAATCCGCACACATATCTCTCACTCTTCAATGGTAATAATCTCTGATGGATGCTTGATGGATGAAATGTTGATGTGCGTCAATCATTTCCTCTATTTAAAATGTACTACCTTTTTTCTTCGGAAGATTAAAAAGATTCAGTGTGAAATTCCTTCTGAAATATAGCTTCCGAATTTCAATTTCAAAAACATCACATGGTAGTTTTTTTTATTTTTTTGGTTCAAAACATGACATGAAGGTTGATCAATCAGAAATGTTTGTGGACCCTCTGCCTCAGTCAAAGTGTTCATTAATTCAGTCCTAACTACTACCTCTGCTACTGCCATTCCCGTTACTACAAGGCAAATTCAAAGCGAAACACAATGTTAGGTAGTCTGAATCAGACCATAAAAATGATATTCTGAAAAATATAGTTAACTTTTTACAATAATAATGCTTGTTAGATAAGATTAAATGATTGAATTCTGTTATTTAATTGAGATTAAATGTTTTTTCCCATATAAATTTAAGAATAAAAAATTATATCACATTATATTATCAACTAAATTCAAAACATTATATTTTTTTTATTATTTAACATTATGTTATTTCAAAATGAATGGCTGAGGAGTGAGAAGGCACCATCACCAGTGAGTGGCCTTGTTTTTCTTTTCTTTTTTTATTTGGTCTGATGTGATTGGACATTGGTTAAACACTAGAAATGTTTCTTTCTATTGGATGGGAGCTGTGTGTTGCTAAATTCTCTTCTATTCATTGGGCCCATCTTGCTTTTGTGCTGGTCTGTCATGTCCACTGAAGCTTCTATTTGTCATATCCAAATTAGAGTATTCATGATTTTGGACTTTTTGATTAGCCTTTTAGGTGACACATATCCTACACATTTTTATCTCAAAACTTCCAAAATAAAGTCCTTTGGTAGAATCAAAAAAAAAAAGTCCTTTGGTAAATCCCCTAGTTATTTGAACCACTTAAACATTTTTGCATCGTTTCTTATTTAAGTATTTTCCATGATGTATTATTATCTCAGATACATAGTTAAAACTTTTCTATTAATTTCATAGTCTGATCTGAATTTACCCAATATAAATAAAGTTTCTTATTCAAGTGTTCCATTATACTTGTAATATCAAAGTCGTTTATGACACTTGCATAGTTGCATTGGACTAGGTGTGGTACATGTGTAATGTGGACAAATTTGACCAATAGCTGTGTCCTTCTCTATGGTGTCAAACTTAGTGGGGTCTTGGTTAGTTATCTAGCATGTCTTTTTGGAAGCACAATGCAAGTATGAAAATTGCAACAGATTATTTTGTCCAAACAAACCACCGGTTTATTAACAGATATTCTTTAGATTTCATTAAGACATGAACAGATTTTAGCATTGGAGAGGATAACATGTATGTTCTAGTCAAATATTGAAATTAAATCCCATTCATTTACTAAGTCGACCAGCAGAGATGTTTGACTTGGTAATGGGAAAACGTCACAAAATTTATGACCTTTGAACATCCATGAAAGTCTCAGAGGATTAGTGTAATCACAAATAATTATTTGTGTTGAATGACTTTGATATAATAACTTTGACCACAGAAAATCTTGAGTATATAAGAATCACGTTTGTGAATGTGTCAAAGAAGCTTGCCAATAACATTTTAGAACGCTGCCATGGTGTTTATGTGAGTGTTTCCAGTTTTACTTTTATTTCTTCTTATGCATCCTTAGTTGCATTCTGTATCACTTTATTTGTCCAATGTGAATGAGAATGTGATGGAAATCATAATATTTATTAATTTATTATGGAATGTTTCAGGGGTTATGACATATAATGGCCTTGAGGGTTGCATTCTTGATAATCAATCTTCTGAAGATGAAAGCAGAACTAGTAGAGGAGATGGATGCATAACTGATTCATTTAATGATGACGACTTCAGTTGTTCATCCAGTAAAGATGCTTTTGGATCGTTCTCTTCCAAATGCTTGAAAATGAAAGGTGATGAACAGGGATTGGAAGAATGGAATCTCTCACAAAGTCCTGAACATTCTTATGTTAAAGAGAAGCCTGCTCATGCTATGAAATGTTCAGATGTAGAAGCTATGAAAGAAAAGTTTGCAAAGTTGTTGCTAGGTGACGATATTTCAGGGGGAGCTAAGGGTCTCAATACAGCTTTTGCTTTATCTAATTCCATCACAAACCTAGCAGGTTTGCTTTGAGTGCATTTTATTTATTTTCTCGATTTTACCTTTTGGTTCCATTAATAAGATCATATATAGTTTAAAAAATTTATCTCTAGGAAATGAAATGGGTTTGGTTGCTTTCTCAAAGATTTTGTGAATGTTATACAAACAAAGTCCTTTATATGCTACAACACCCCTGAATTTCAGTTCCTAGGGAACATGTGGCATTGTATATTTCCATTCTTCATTTGATAATATTTTTTAAGCCAATCTGAAAGTTCGAAGAAATATGCAGTGGCGGTTTTTGGTGAGCTGTGGAAACTTGAACCACTACCTGAAGAAAGGAAGAGCAAATGGCGAAGAGAAATGGACTGGTTGCTGTCTCCTACAAACTATATGGTTGAGTTAGTTCCTGCAAAGCAAAACGGTGTCAATGGTGGAATCTTTGAGGTATCTTTTGTTTGAGCTGGAAAGGAAAGGATATAATATTTTGCACAAATCACATAGCAGTAAAATAAAATAGTCTTGTTCTTTGAACAGATAATGATTCCGAAAGCTCGTGCTGACATCCACATGAATCTTCCAGCACTTCGGAAGTTGGACTCTATGCTTATTGTAGGTCACATCTTCATTCTCATCAAAGATCTTGAAACATTATGTGAAATAACTTAGTAGACCCTATCATCATTTTAATGTTCTGGTTGACAGGAGACACTGGACTCAATGGTGAAAACCGAGTTTTGGTATGAAGAGGGAGGAAGACAGGCAGAAGGGAGGAACACAAGTGGAGGACAAAGCAAAAGATGGTGGCTTCCCTCACCCCATGTACCAAGTAATGGGCTGTCAGACTCTGAAAGGAAGAGGCTGATTCATCAGGGAAGGGTAGTGCATCAAATATTCAAGGCTGCCAAATTGATCAATGAAAATGTGTTGCTTGAAATGCCTGTGCCAACAATTATTAAGGATGCACTTTTGAAGGTGATAAACTTTGACAACTGAATAACTCTGATCTTAAATGAAATAATATGCCATTTTAGCCTATGGAAACTGCCCTCATTTTCTTATCATTAAAGATAGTAACAAAATAGGATGAGTCCGTCACGATGGTAGAGTGGAATTAAAGATGTTTTTATGATGGTGAATAAAACTGAGTTATGATGTAGTATATCCATGCTGTAACATATGATCATGAAAATTTGCATCTTATGTACCATAATGCTAGGCAGATTTTTGGTGTATCACATAATGTAATCTTCATTGAATCAGTTATTAAATCCGTTTCTAACTTTCTATGTTTTAGTCTGGAAAGGCAAGCCTGGGAGAGAAACTGCACAAGATTTTGACGGCTGAATCGAGAATTGGAGAAGAAATGCTCAATCCTCTCAATCTGAAATCTGAACATAGTGCTCTAGAGACTGTTAATAGATTAGAAGCTGCTACATTTTCATGGAAAGAGAGAATTATGCAAGAAGATAGTGGCAAGTCCCCAGTTCGAACCTCATGGCCTTTCATGAGGGAACCCATGTCCGGTGCAGATAAGGTGGAACTCTTGTTAGACCGTGCAGAAACACTTTTGAAGCTCCTTAAATCCAGATACCCGAACCTTCCTCAAACATTTCTTGATGCTGCTAAAGTTCAGTATGGCAAGGTGAGTTTTATAACTGATTCATTTCTTACTTATTCTGAGTGTAAAAGAACTTTCTACATGCGCTTTCATTTTATCCAATTCATTCACACGCTTCTTAAAAAGAAAAGGAAAGTAAAAGTTGTTTTAGAACTGGTATCTGGTCAAGAGAGAAACACACACAGCAATATAACAGTAACGCACACACACAGAACAGAATATGAAAAGAGTAATTCTATGAAGTATCACTCCTTCAAGTGTATTTTGATTGAAATGGAAAACTGAATTTTTCCCATTAAGTGATGTTGGCAAGTTGGATCAAGCCATGCCGTAAAGTTCTATCAAATGTTGTATTCAGATTAAATCCGGCAAACAATCAGTGGTAATGATAGTGTCTTGTTGATTATTTCTGTAGGATATTGGGCACTCTATTTTGGAAGCATATTCCAGAGTTCTTGGAAGTTTAGCCTTCAGCATACTGTGCAGAATCGGAGATATATTACATGAGGATGCATTGAGCAATCCCAATTCACCTGCATCCACAATTAGCACTCCTGGGACCAAAGCATGGGTGGTTGGTTCGCGAATCAGACACTCGTTAATCGATAAGATGAACAAAGCAGATGGACAGTGCTGTGAATCTAGTTGTGATAGTACTTCTTCTGACTTAGAACTTTCATCTTCAGAGGCCAAATCCAACTCTGTAAGTTGGACACCTAGCCGTAGTAGAGTGTGGTGCATTGGTAGAGAGGCATGTAAAAGTGTCTCTCCTTAAAATTTTCCCCAGTGGCTCTTGGTTGCTCACTTTTGTAAATGTTAGTTTATTATAATGTTATTGTTAATACTTTATGCTTATTATGAATACAAGCAAATTCATAGGTTTGCCTTGCTAAAATTGAGTGGTTTTGTTGCCTAAAAAAGTTATTTATAGTTTATTATTTTTGGGGGTGGAGAGGGATTAAAAATGATACTTCTTTTCCCAAAAGGGCACATTTGGACTGTTACAATTATTAATATAAAGTACAAAATGGGGATACAAACAAGATGACCCATAAGAAAATGCCTTACAACTTTCCCTCTTATCTCTCTCAAAGTGCAAAGAGAACCAGTGGTTCAGTCTATCTCTACCATGATGAGTCCGGTGTTTATTCTGCAATTGGAGTAAATAATCAACGACAATAGCAGCAGAAAATGACTGAACTTCTCTTATGTATCAAATTCATCAACTTGTTTTGCTGATCAACAACTAGCCACTTGGGTTTTCTTTTTGCTGTGAATCAGATATGCAGATGTCCCCTCTACACAGTGGACACACCCTGTGCATTATATGGTAGCCTCTTTAGAACAGGTGGTGTTACATGAGAAATGAAGAACATAACATTTGTAGAGACCAAAACAAGGTAGGTACACATGGCATATAGTTAACAAGAAGAAAACCCAAATCCCTAATTTCTCATACCTGTGAACCTCCTTTAGCCACTTATCTACACATGTTCTGTGAAATTCATGATGGCACGGCAGTACTCGCATGTTGTCTCCATCCTCATACTCCACAAGGCATATATAGCATCTATGAAATTGATGGATTAGCAAAATAAAAAATCCACTATAATAATCCATTATTAGTAAAATGCCTAAAGTAGATTAATTTCAATTGTAAGAAAAATAAATGGATCCACTCCATAGTTAAAGAAATGAGATAACAGTCATGAGACTCAACAAGTACATATATTTACTGTTAAATGCACTAAAAGTGAGAATAAGTAACAAGTAACACCAACTAGGTACAGAAGTGGCAGGACCTAGAACACTTACTGTGCAGCATCTTCTTGATGATTATGTAACTTGGTGTATAATTTGACAGGTAAGGACTCCACAACTTCATTTGGTGCCGGTACAGATCCAAGAGGAGATACGGATGGGCGGGAAGATAAAACCACAGATTGCTGATGAATTTCATCTAGAACCTATTCAAATATGTACAAAGATTCACATTATAAGAATATTATTAATTATTGATTGTTGATGCTCTTTTGGAATAACCAACTGCACACTAAAATTACCTCAAACAAGGCTTCTGCAAGCATAACAATTCTTGATATGCTAGCTCCAGCACTCGTTTCATCGTTTGAATTGCCATTGCGATTACTGATTTGGCAAGCACAATGTCCATTTCTATGTTGACCAGACAAGATGCATGATCTGTCATGTCCAGAATGATTTTCAAACCGGTTACCCATCCGCTGAAGAGCACGAACCTGAACCATCTCAAATGTACACCAGTAAATTTGGTTAGAGTCCAGGACATGGTGTAAAGTATTGTGCAAAGATATTTTTATAGAGGCAACAATAAGTCAGGTATGTTTGCTTGAGGGGTAAAAATGGTGGGAAATTTTTCATGGAACTCATCTACGAAAAATTTTCCCCACATTTTTACCCTCTAGCCAAACACATCCAAGTGGTTATTTTTTCTTATTTGAAGCCACAGATTTCAATGATGCCAAGATCAATTATCAACCTCATTACTTTGCTAGTCTGCTATATGTGGTTTTGTCGTGCTTAAAGTTTACAGGTGTGACATCTTGGTCACCCCCTTTTTCAAAAAGGCTAAGCACTTTGATTATTTGTATATTGCTACATTATCAAATCATCACTAGTTTACTGATCATTCAGAAAGTTCACAAACCTGAGACCGTATTCTTCTTCTCCGTTCAAGGAAATTAGACCTATGTTCCAGTAGATCTTGATAACTATTTTCTCTTGATCTTGAAGTCTCAACCTCATAGTCATGGATGCTAAACACAGAGCTATATGTGCCGGACGTAGGATATCCAGATATAGAAGCAGAATTGTGATCAGATGGGGACATTCTTGAATCCTCCTCCTCGACATGTCTTCCAGTATCCTGACTAGCATCTCTTACTTCTCCCTCGTGTTGCGAAGGGCAAAATGTTAGCTCAGATAATGTTGATCGGCGAAAAACTCTGTTGCGAAGCCTTCCAACACTTAAAGCTCGGCTAAAATGAGCATTCCCTTCAACTGGTTCTTGAGCTCCACTTCTTCTATCTGAATGTCTAGTATCACTGTTTTCTGTCTCAGGCAGAATTCTAGGAGAAAATAAGTTCAAATCCAGCTCTTCTCTTGTACCAACTCCATTTGTGGGATTGCTCTGCAAGTTGCCAGACAAACCCGAAACTGTGGCATTTGACCTCAAATGATTAGAATAATCTTGGTGACACGGTGCAGGCATTTGATTGACAAAAGAAGTGGGAAGTAAGCCACTACATTGTGGAGTTTCATTTCTGTTAATCATATTGCCAGTAGGTCCTGGATGGTGTTGATTAAGCTCATCTTCATCGTCAAATAGTGAGAGACTTGCAGAAGAAACAGGACAGGGTCTTGATGACCCCAAACTGGTGCTTCTGCTAAGTCTAAAGCTTACATTACCAGGAATGAGGCTAAACCGAGAAAGGAACCGACTCGAAGGGTTCAAGGAATCAGGTGAAGATGCATGAACGGAGCTGCTATTATCAGCTCTGGATGCAGTGATGGGAATGCTGCTATTAACCTTTCTAAAAGACTCAGTTTTCACCTCACCTGACTCTGTTTCATTGCCGTTTGTAAATGTAACAACCCTCTCATTTTTTTTATGCTGATCACAACCCTAAAACATGAGTTTATAATTAGCACAATAGCATCTCTAAACTTTCACCAATCAATGAAAACTGAGACAAATCATAAAACAGAAAGTGTTAAAACTGAAACAAAACAATATAATCCGCCTTACATACATTTTTCTTTTATGTTCCTTAAAATGTATTTCACAAAGCCTTAGCATTTTGATCCTAGTAGCAACTTCAACAATCAAAAGGATCTTAATCACCTTAAAAAATATCAGTTACGGGATAAAGTAGCATTGAAAATCGGACAGAGGAACAAGTTACATTGAAAAAACAACAACAACATAGTGTGATAGTGAGTTACCTGGTCTTGAAGATCACTGTCGTGAGATCCTGAAGTTGTCCCTAGACAAAAAGAACGAAAGCCTCTATGTGTCTTAGAATAAAGACCTTTCCTGAAACTCCCCAAAGAAGAAGATGAAGAAGAAGAAGAAGATGATGATGATGAACTGGCTTTGCTACCACTGGATCCCATAACAGTGCCACCAAAAAATTCACACAAAAAGGAATACACTTTCAATGACCCAAAAGGCCGAAAAACGAAACACAGAATTCAAAATCCTTTTTTTCAATTGAGATGCTCAAATGGGTCAGATCCACATAGAAGCTGGAAAGTACATTGGCATTGGTATATGGCTATATGCCATTGCAATGAAGTGAAAATTTGAAATGCAGTGTTATATGATTATATCATGTGAAATGGGTCAAAGTGAGATAAGCTTGTAAGAGAAAAAAGAGAGAGTAAAGATTGCATTTTTAGGTGGTGGAAGTAGCTGAGCGAATGAGACAAAGCAACTCACTTGTTCTGTTGCAATGGAGAGGGAGAGAGAGAGAGGAGCCTTTTGTTGTACGAAAGTGTGTGTAAAGACAAATGATACTTGTATTTTCTTGAGTTACGCAATTTTGGGATTCAAATTAGATTTGGACGGACGCTATGGTTTTGATTCGGTGCAGAGCAGAGGTGCCTCTGCAATAGCATTAAATTTGTGAAGGGTCAGCTTAGCTAGCCCAAGTCACGGTCATGCCTAATTTTGAATCTAACAGCCTGGTTTGCTCTTCAGTTTAGGTCCATTTGTGGGGCCCAACTTTTGAATGATTGTTCAAGCTTTCTCGCAGAGTTCAAGGGTGCCAAGTTGATCCAATTTAAGCATTCAATGGATGAGAGTTACTGCAGAGGAGCAGGTTAACTTATGCCATGATTTTTCTTTTACTTGTATAGATTTTATCACTTAGCTAAATTAGCATATACTAATGTTTTGTTGTGTTTGGCCATTCAGCCTTATCCAATCAATACGTGGATCAATTTCTAGTGTTAAATTGTAGGACATGAAATGTTCGCTTTTCAGGTTTGGTAATTTTGGAAAAACTGTGCTTCTTGCTGATGCATTTGACTTTCCTTTGGTCACAACATTTGTGGAATATATTAAGATATTAAAATCAAATTCATAGACATCAGAAGATATCAAGCAATAATAAGTAGGATACCATTGCTTTAGGAAGAGTACAACAGTTATTACATTAAACAAACACCACTACACATGCTTACTAGTGTAGTGCTGGCCTTAGCTTATTTCCATAACTTTATGAATTATATATATCAATCACACTTTCCTTCGGTTTAACCAATATATAACCATGGTTTACATGAATAATAATACTATATATATATATATATGTTGATCATCATATCATATCATATCATAAAGAATCTATATTCCTGGATGGGCTTGCAGATCAAAAACACGGTTACCACATGTAGGGTTGCAAGGGAAAGCACAATCTATCCCATGGAATGCCTTTCGTCCATAAAACCATTCTCCAACTGCATTTGCAATTGTCTGCATAATGTATGTCATGCAGAAAAAAGAGGTTAGCTTTTCAAATCTTTATAAAGGGATGGACAATGATATAATACCAAATGACGGAATGGATTCTCTTATGTGAAAATTTTACATGTTCGGACTATATATGCAACCTTTAACTGTTGATTAATGTTATTATATTCTGATCATGAGTAAAAGTTTATACATGATTATGTAATGTAAAAATTTCACATGAGAAAGTCCATTTCCTGTTAAACACCATGCAGAAAATATTGCAGCCTCTTACTGTATTTGCGAGCTCGGGCGAATCGCTTTCAAACCATGTCTCCTGCATTTCAGTTTGGCAGTGTACATAGCAAGAGTCAATGAACATTCCTTTAGATGGAGAGTTTCCTACCACACTCACCGCCTTCAAGAACTCCGACCGGAAAGCTGAAAATCAATAACAGAAGAGGAGAGTATAAATATTAAGAACATATGATATGATGAATGTAAAACTTTTCAAGGGCTATAAACAAATGATATACATACATCAAGGATGGAAAAATTTATACAGCTTTTTATGGTGTGATTAGAAACTTAGCGAAATTCTGCGAGTTTAGGCCACAAATTTCAATGAGACGAGTTAAAATCTGATGAAAAATTTCACCTTGCACCATACTGAGCTGATCAGGTGAACAATTGTTTATATTAATCTTGCAGCCCTGCCAATAGCCATGGGGGTCGGCAGCACCTCGAGCCAAAATGTTTTTAATCTGAACAAAAGCAATGACTTGAGGATCAGACAAGTATGTGGAATGATGTTACCACTTATTAAGAGCCGAATACATCAAAATTCAACTTCAAGATGAATTAAGATGAGTTAGTTATTAAGCATCATATTGTTTTACAAGAATGTTTAGTGAGTTCTTATGATCATTTCTTTGCCATCTCAGACATCAAATTCAATAGTACTTGTGACCTTCTAAATGAGGCCACCAACAGATCAAAGAATATAATCATGGTATAAGAACTTTCCAATAACCTAACCTGCCATGAATCATAGGCCGCATTTACAATGAAGATCGGCGTGCTGATTCCTGATGCGACGTTTTGAGGGAAAAAGCACTGCATGATCATTCAGGACTATTAGTTTCAAAGGTAGAAGAAGATGGATAAGATTACAAGTCACAAACTTACCAGCCCAGGACTTAGCTTTGAAGTGCAGGATGAAGGCAAATTCTTTGCTGAGCCCTAAAACAGAATAAGAAAAACAGAACAGATTCAGCTCAGCTTCAGCTTCAGAAGGTATCTATGAAAAGTTGGAAGGAGAATACTGAGGTCAGGAGGAGTACATGTGTTTCAACAACTTGACTGTAGTATTGTTCTATGTACTTTGTTCCAGAAACGTCCCCTCTGTCATACAACAACAAATTGAACCATTAAATGATCTAAGGCTAAGAAAAGGGAAGGAGGCTAAGCACAAATCAAACTAAGGGAGCATACGCATTGATGAAAAAACCAGCATCCGGCACGCATTTCACATTCGCCCTGGCCGGTAATAGATCCTTAAAGCGATCGCAATGCAATATAGTAGCCAATCCTCCAGCTGAACATCCAGAGAGAATAGCCTGTAGTCACAAATCTCAGTCAGTGAGTGAATGTGAAAAAATCACTCATCTTGAAAAAAGTGGTAAGTCTTCAATGTATCATACGTTTTCAGCATTCTTCAATCCTTTTGCTAGTAAATCCTCAATGACAGCATAAAAAATCCTTGCTCCTCTGAAGTACAAATTGTTTGTCTGATGTATAATAATAATAATCATATATCTCATCAGAAGGAGCATTAGAGAAAAATAGAACTAACAATGATTTTCCTAGGAGCCTAAATTTGGAATTCCTTAGAATGTTGATAACACTTACTGGATCAACTTCTTCCACATCACCAGTAAATGATGATCCATCACAGTATCTAACCTTGATTCTGTTCCAGTTGTAGAAATCTGGAATTTACAACATTTGTATTAGAAAGCTAAACAAAAATGCTGAGTTCATTCGAACAAACAATGTATACCTGGATTATACTTCTCCTCGTCGCCTAAAATTCCAGAAAAGGCAATCTGCTCATCCATTTGCCTAGATGAACCTAGGCGAGTGCCCTTTCGATCAAGGCAAGAACCTACATCGTTGCACCATCCTCCTCCCTAGAACAAAGAGACATTTAAGAATCATTTAGCAGCAACAAGCCTTATTCCACTACAACGACATTGTATTATGTCGTGAATCACTTAACAGAGACTTCAAATCTAAAAACTACGCATTAATGTTCAAGTCCACTCAGCATATATACCTCAAGGTGAACAATCCAGCTGTTAATCCCTTCTCCGGATCCCTTATCGAAGTGATAAGCCGGTGGACTCCCATCCAAACAAACTGCACAAGAATGAAAACAATTAGTGGTGCTCCCTATGATCAGAGTTCAGACACAAAAAAGGATAAAAGAAATGGATTTCCTGACCAGCTCCTTTTGACACTGCACTGTCCAAATAAGTGATTGGAACAAAAGAATAGCCTTCTGCCTTGAGCAGTAGCAGTGCACAGACTAGAAGATTTAACCACTGAACGAGTCTTGTTCTCATCTCCATTCAGGAAAATGCACTGAAAGGAACACAATGAACCTTATGTATCCTGAGAGTGTTAGCAGCATTTTTCTTTTGGATTTTAAGTATAAATTGGAGGTAAAAGTTATAAAGGAAGAAAGGAATCAGAGAATACGGAAAGAAAGAAAATTTCAAACAACAATGTAAGAATCAAAACATAATAACAAGTCTTCCTTTTTTGTTTTTGGCAAAGGAAGGTAAAATATTTAAAATTCATTATATCATATCACAATCTTAGAATCAATATATAACAAAAAAACAGAAACTCATTCCAGTCATACAAACATACAAGAAAAAATTGCAAAATAAAAACGGAAAAGCAAAAAGCAAAAGAAACATGATTATGTAAAAAGCATATATATATATATATATATATATATATATTTGTATGAGAATGAAGGGAAACTAAATGGACCTGAAATGGAAAATATGGGGGGAAGTGATGAATGTGAGTGAAGCCAAGTTGAGGGAGGTGGCTATATATAATGCTCCAACAGAGAAGAAAAGGAGTTAATGAGAGTTGCTCATTGAAGCAATGGTTAAGAGCAATGGGGAAACAATTTCCTCTGCTTTTTTTTGGCTAAGTTGGTGAGTTTGGTTTTGTCTTGTTTATGGAAACTGACACATAAACAGCTTCACTTTGCTCAGTGCAGATCACACAAACCCAAAAACAAACAACATTCATTGCCACTCAGAAAACCACTATAATATAGTACTAATCTGCATCTCAATGCCATTACTGTATTCATTATATTTTTTTAAGAAAACTGACTCTCGGTAAAAAAAGAAAGCTTGATTTTCTATTTTTTAAAGTTTTAGTAGCATATTTGATGCCTTGACAATTCTTTTAAACATGCTGAATGAAAAATGCTAGTTGTTTTTATTTTTCAATGCATGAGTCTCATTATACTAAATTAATGTATTTATACATTAGTAAAGCATTATTTGTTTTTAATACAAGAATACATCACATGTACAAATAAAAAGATAGTTGGTCGGATTCATATGTAGTGGTAAGACCCGGATAGCAATTTGAGGCCAGAAAAAAAGTACCATATGCAGAGGAAAAAGAATTGATTAATTTTATGTATATTTTCTGTTATTTTTTGTGTTGTCTCTTTTGTATAAAACAGAGCATCATCAAAAGCATGTCATTGTACAGAATCTAATAGTTCTTCATCCTCACTTACTCACTCACGCGTTCTCATGGGATGTTAACCAAACGGCGCCGAATACAAACGAGTTCAACCAAACAAGTTGCTATGATGGACCCATGCTACTATCTCTCTCTATAATCTATATACAAAATATATTTTTGGAAAAATATTATATTTTTACTATTCAACAGAAATTATATATATATCATCCTTAATTTTGCAATTGGTAAGAAAATCAAAAGGAGTTTAACTTTCAATAATGTCAACATGAATACGTTCAATTAATATCCAACATATGTTATACATAATATGGAATGTGTGTTATTCATACATATAACACACATTCCATGTTATGTATACCACACGTTGAATGCTAGTTGGACGTATTTCTGTTGTACGACCAATTTGGAGGGTGACTTGATGGAATCGTTTTGGCCTACCTCTGTTAACTAGGTTTTGTCATCATGACAATGTTGTGTGAGTTCCTCGAAGATTAAAGGCACACAAATACGTTTAAATTTCATATTCATAACTTCCTAGCTAGGCTTACATTCATTTTCATATATCAAAATATAATAATAATCTTCCACACACTAAAACATTTCTAAATTAAGCAAACATTATAATATTACATTATACATTTAATTTGATGTTGAATCTTTAAATTTGGTTAAAATGATAATAAGGATATTATTGTTGTAGGAAAGTTATAACCTACCAAGAAGTTTTATACCTTCAACAGTTTAATTAGTGAACTCTTCATTTTATTAAGTAGGGGGAGAAGAGAAGGGAGACTAAACTAAAGTGTTCACAGAAAAAGAATTAGTTCCTAAACTAGCAAATGTTGGCTAATCAGAAATTGAAGTTAAAGTGTGGACAATAATGTTGCAACCATGCATCATATATAATTCAGTTGAGTCTAGTCACTTTGAGTTGGATAATAATAATAATAATTTAAATGTTAATGTGCCTAGTTAGATACCAGTCATACCACTATGTATGGGTACAGATTCAAAATCTAATCCCATGACAGGTAAACAAATCAATAAATAAACATCACAATCTAATATGCAATTTTGACAATGGTTGCACTTGTGTTCTATCATCATTATTATGCATGATTAAGTCCATTTTGAAATTTGCTCTTTCATTAAAAAGTTTAAAAAATTATTGCTTTCTATAAATAATGATTAACAGAATAAAAGATTATTTTGTATGCGAGAGTAAAAGATTAAATATTTTAAAGATATAAATAACATATTCGAATTAAATAACTCTTTAGAATACAAATTAAATAATGAGTAAATTGAAAATTAAGCAACGCTAAACAAAAAAATAGAAATAAAGTAAAAGTAAGTGGGCTGGCTAAACTCCATCTAGGCTTTTACCCTTTGAAATATGGGTGATTTGCATTTGGTGCCCTTGAGGTTTGTTGATATTGTACTCCACACCAAACATGAAGAAAAGTAAATTGCACTCTGCCCCTTCCTCTTTTCAAATCTTTTTCTCTTTTGGTTGTCTCAACCTAACGCAGACGCAGAGGAAGCATGGCATTGGCAGAGCGCAAGTTCTGAACTTTGATGTTCTTTTAAGGTAATATGTTTTGATTCCGTCACGAGCTTAGCTTGCTCCTCCTTTTCTCATTTGTTCCTTCCTTTCACTGATTTGTTAGCTCTTCTGAACTTATGGCTCTCAGAAAGGGTCTGATACAATATAGGAGGCTCCATAGGTTGAGGCATCTCTACGATTATTATAACCCTTTATGTAGTATTTTTGTTAGTGTGTATTGTTGTTCTTCTTCAGCATCATCGTATTCAACCACTACCAGTTTTGGGGCACATGGTGAGTGTGAGGAGGGGACTGTAGATACCATTACCAATGATGAAAATGGTGGTTTTGGGAACAATATGGGTTCTGGGTCGTTTCAAGGAAGGGAATTGAGTAGTATTACTTCAAGAAGTGCCAATGTTGATGGGCATGTGGGTCTGAACTTCAGTTTTGGTAGTGTTGGTGATGCACTAGATGATGATGATGATGATGAAGAAGAGGAAGAGAGGTCTAGTGATGATGATGATGCTGATGGGTTCCTCAGCTCCTTCAATAGAAATGGAAATCAAACCCCTCCGGGGGGAGGGAGTACTGGTATTGGGAGAATTGAAATTAGTGAAGATGAATTCAGACACCCTTTGGTCAGGGAGGTTTGTAGGTTGATTACGCTAAGGTCTGCTTGGAATCCAAAACTTGAAGGAGATTTGAGGTACTTGTTAAGAAGGCTTAAGCCCCCACATGTTTGTGCTGTTTTACGGTCTCAAACCGATGAACGGGTCGCCTTGAATTTTTTCTATTGGGCGGATAGGCAGTGGCGCTACAGACATGACACTGTGGTCTACTATACAATGTTGGACGTTCTTAGCTGGACTAAATTGTGCCAAGGCGCTAGGAGGATTCTTCGGCTCATGATCCGCCGAGGGATCAAATGTTCACCTGAAGCTTTTGGCTATGTGATGGTGTCTTATAGTCGTGCAGGGAACTTGAGGAATGCCATGCGGGTTTTGACCTTGATGCAGAAAGCTGGGGTTGAACCTAATTTATCTATTTGTAACACTGCTATCTATGTTTTAGTGAAGAGCGATAAATTGGAGAAGGCACTGAGATTCTCGAATCGAATGCAGTTGGCTGGAATCAAACCCAATGTTATCACTTACAACTGCTTGATCAAAGGTTACTGTGATTTAAATGAAGTTGAAGGTGCACTGGAGCTTATTGCAGAAATGCCATCTAAGGGATGCGCCCCTGACAAAGTTAGTTATTATACCGTGATGGCTTTTCTCTGCAAGGAGAAAAAAATTGAGGAAGTGAGGCAGTTAATTGAGAAGATGGTTGTGAATAGTAAATTAATTCCAGATCAGGTTACATATAATACAATTATCCACATGCTTTCAAAGCATGGACATGCAGATGATGCTCTGGCATTCTTAAGGGAGGCAGAGGACAAGGGTTTCCACATTGATAAGGTTGGGTATAGCGCAGTCGTTAACTCCTTTTGTAAGAAGGGGAGGATGGATGAGACAAAGAGTTTAGTGAATGATATGTACTCAAGGGGTTGTACTCCTGATGTAGTGACATACACTACTATTATCGACGGATTTTGTCGCACGGGGAACATAGATGAAGCGAAAAGGATGTTGCAGCAGATGTACAAACGTGGGTACAAGCCAAATACTGTTTCATATACAGCTTTGATGAATGGCCTCTGTCACATTGGGAAATCACAGGAGGCAAGGGAGATGCTAAATGTGAGTGAGGAGCATTGGTGGACCCCAAATGCCGTCAGTTATAGTGCTGTCATGCATGGGCTCCGTAGGGAAGGAAAATTATCTGAGGCCTGTGATTTGGTTAGAGAAATGGTTGAAAAGGGTTTGTTTCCAACACCAGTTGAAATTAATCAGCTAATACAGTCCCTCTGTCAAAATCAGAAAGTATTGGAAGCTAAAAGTTTTTTAGAAGACTGCCTGAATAAAGGTTGTGCGATTAATGTTGTAAACTTTACTACTGTAATTCATGGTTTTTGTCAGACTGGTAACTTGGAAGCTGCTTTATCGGTGCTAGATGACATGTATCTAATCAACAAACATCCCGATGCAGTCACATATACAGCATTGTTTGACGCATTGGGGAAGAAAGGAAGACTGGATGAGGCTGGTGAGTTAATCATGAAGATGCTCAGCAAAGGTTTAGATCCTACTCCTGTAACTTACAGGACAGTCATCCACCGTTATTGTCAATGGGGTAGAGCGGACGATATGGTGAAATTGTTGGAAAAAATGCTTGTTAGGCAGCCATTTAGAGCAGTATACAATCAGGTTATTGAGAAGCTTTGTGGTTTGGGGAACCCTGAGGAGGCTGAGAAACATCTGGGGAATGTTTTGAGAACAGCATCAAAACTTGATGCCAAGACATGCCATATTCTCATGGAAAGCTATTTGAAGAAAGGGGTTGCTCTATCAGCTTATAGAGTGGCTTGTAGAATGTTTAGCCGCAATTTGATGCCTGATTTGAAGTTGTGTAAGAAATTGAGCAAGAGGCTGATGTCAGATGGTAAGTTGGTGGAGGCTGATAACCTTATGCTACGGCTTGTTGAGCGCGGAATACGGCAAAACGAGACGAATTTGTGAAGTTTGCTGCTGTGTTCTAAGCTTATAGGCATGGTAGTATTTTCATTTTTTGAAGTAATCCATCTTCTTGTGTCCCAATGTGGTAAGGAGTTTTCTGTTTTCTTCGTTGAGGAAACTTGAGAATGCAAATTTCATTCATATAATCTTCATATTTAAGCATAAAGTAAATTTTACTTCGTCAGTCGCACTTTTTCTTATCTTCTCTTCTCGCTGATCTGTTTTTCATGATGATTCTTTCTATTTTTGTGTGCTAATACTGGTCATAGCAATGCTCATTGGACTCATGGACTGTATTACCATGGTTTGATATATCTGCTGAAATGAGTTCAACTCTTACCTCACCAAAAGCTCCCTCTATTTTGATAAATGAGTCTTTATTTTTTGTTATTCTTTTTACATTTAACTTGTCAATTTTGATTCTGGCCATAAGATGTTCTGCTGCTCTCCAATCCACAAACAAAGAAGATGCTGATGAAAATGCATCCACGTGAACTTTTTCTTTTTGATTAGGATTGTGCATTTAAGGGATGGATGTGTGAGAGCCACAAGTGGATTATTCAACAATAATAGTTAATTCTAGAAATGTGTCCTTAATTGACTATTGAACAACTTCATTAACTTTTTAGTTGTTGATTGAAATGAAATGTTGTCTGCAACTCTTACAAGTAAAGTAGACACATCAAACATTAATACAATAGAAAATATTAATTTTATTGAGATTATAGCAGCAGTTGTGACATTCATGATGTAACACACTACTGAAGGTGCCATTCCTTACTTTTTTCTTTATAGCTTTGAAAGAAATAGTAAATTACATTATCATATTTTGTCACATCCAAGAACCACATAACTAATAAGTGTATAGTTTATATGAATGATACATATATATAAATATATATGAATTGATAGATGAATCTAATCTTCTGAATGGCCATTGGAATCAAAAATACGGTTATGGCAAGTAGGGTTGCAAGGGTAAGTGCAGTCTATCTCATTAAAAGGCCTTCTGTCATAATACCAGTCTCCCACAGCCTTTGCTATTGTCTGCAGAAATATCATATTATGCAACAATGAATCAATGGAATGAGGTATATTCAAGAGCAAGGAGAAAGAGAAGTGATGCAGTGTCTTACTGTTTTGGCCAGCACAGGAGAATCACTTCTCATCCAAGTCTCTTGAGTTCCAACTTGGCAATGTGCATAGCATCCATCTATGAACTTTCCTCTAGATGGAGAGTTTCCTACTGCACTCAACGCATTCAAGAAGTCCGTCCTGAAGCCTGAATATAATTCGCCGCAAACAATAGCATTATAAGTAATGGAGTTGGAAATGTCAACGACGTCATAGTGTTCTGTCATAGAACTATTGAAAAAGCTTGGCAGCACATAGAAGTTAAGTTGTTTACTTCAATGCTCACCATGCATTACACTTAGTTGACCAGATGAGCACTTCTTTATGTCAAGCTTGCAGTCACGCCATTGGCCATGGGGATCAGCAACACCAGGTGCCAAAATGTTCTTTATCTGAACCAAAATGAAATGTCTTGAGAAGGATGTATGTGCAATTTCTGAACATATTTCAGTTGGATTTGTATGTAAAATGTTCATTCATAGGTTAAGAAACTATTGAATTTCTGCACCGAGAATTCCAGAGTCTATGACATTAAATTTGTGATGTATCTTATCCAAAGTTATTTGATTTAATAAATGCCATGATCCCTACAATTGATCAAAGACATTTACATATTCCAAAAAAAATAAAGTAATGTTTGTTGAGCAAAAGAATAATATATCTGACCTGCCATGAGTCATATGCAGCATTTACAAAGAAGATTGGTGTGCTGATTTGTGATACCACATTTTGTGGAAAGAAGCACTACATGCAATGCATCAATCAGAAGAATTAGTAGCACAATCACCAAAAAAGAAGTTTCAAAGATGTAATCATATTCACAATTCACAAACTTACTAGCCCTGGGCTGAGTCTTGAAGTGCAGGATGCAGGCAAATTCTTTGCTGAGCTCTAAAATAACAGAGAAAAACATCGATAGCATTCGTGCGTGTGGAAAAAACATAACTAGAAGAGAGAGTAAGAGAGGAAGGGAGGAAGGAATACATGTGTTTGAGCAACTTGACCAAAGAACTCTTGAATGTGTTGTGCACCAGAGACATCCTTTCTGTTGTACAAAAATAACATGGTGGTTCAATAAATGATTGATGTAAGGCACAACTTAGAAAGAACAGAACAAAAAAATCAAGAAAAAGTTGAAGTACAAAGCAAATTGAAGTATCTTACACATTGATAAAGTAACCAGCATCTGAAAGGCATTTCACTTTAGTTCCTGCAGGTAATAGAGACCGAAAGCGATCGCAGTGTAATATTGCAGTCAATGCTCCAGCTGAACATCCAGAAAGAATAGCCTGTAGTCACAGTTTTCAATCAGAAGACGAAAGGAAAAAGAAAGAAAGTGCAGAAGAACAAGAAAAGGTGGCAAATCATATATCACTGTCTCTTACATTCTTAGCATTGCTCATTCCTTTTGCTTTCAAGTCCTCAATTATAGCATCAAAAACCCTTGCTCCTCTGAAGTGCAAATTGGTTTTCTGATTTACACATATCATGTATCATTAAAATCACCATCAGAAATGAAACTAGAAAACTAACAAGTTCTACCACTGACTAATATTTTCACTGAAATTGAAATCTTACCGGATCGACTGCTTCAACATCACCGGTGAATGATGAGCCATCACAGTATCTAACCTTGAGTCTGTTCCAATTGTAGAAATCTGGAATACACAGCACTTGTAATAAGAATGCTGATACAGATCTTGGATTCATAGTTAATCATGAGGACAAACAATAATATATATACCTGGATTGAACTTTTGAGAGTTACTCAAGTATCCAGAAAATGAAACTTGTTGGTCCATTTTCTTGGATGAACCTAAACGAGTGTCCCTACGGGCAAGGCAATTAGTGACATTGTTGCACCATGCCCCTCCCTAGAAGAACAATAATATATTAATATTATAAATGTCTTCAACATCATTAACAACATCATTAAGATTAACATTCAACAAAAAGTAAAACTATGCAACCTCAATGTGAACAATCCAGTTGTTAATCCCTGCTCCAAACCCCTTATCCAAGTGGTAAGCTGGTGGACTCCCATCCAAACAAACTGCAGAAGACAATAATGAGTTAACAGCAAGAACAAAGAGAAATTATTCTTGAGTGCTCTAGGAACTATTTGCTCTGGTCTTTTCATTATTAATTTGACACAATCAGTGTATTAATAAATGGAACAGAATAAAGCAAAAAATCCTCACCAGCTCCTTTTGCTACCGCGCTTTGAACATAAGTGATTCCTACAGAAATGGCTTCTGCTTTAAGCAACAGCAGCATCAGCACAGAAGCCAGAAGGCTTAACCATTTGGCCATTCTAGTGCTCTTGATTTTTCTGCAGAGTTTCCAACAAACAGAACATGATTAACCAATGCATAAAAAGAAAGGGCATATATATAGTAATTATTCAGCATAAAGCCACATTATTATAACATAAAACTAGCTACCATTCATCAAAAGAACAACTATTTATTTTTTCTTGTAATTTTAGAAATCGATTAATTAATCAATCAGTTTGATTTACAAAAAAGTGAATCCTCCTGCTCATCAGAATATATATCTACCAGGAAAGTAGAACAAGTATCCATTTCAAATCTTGTATTGACAGATACAAAGAGAGGAAAATAATAATAGAAAATATGAGGCCATAAACATCAGAAATCTTATATCACTGGTCTCACTCCACAATAATACTTATACTTGATAGATCAAGATCAGAACATTTTTTGCATTGTAAATCCCATAAATAAAAACTCCTTCCAGAAAGAAAGAAATAGAAAAATAGAAAACATACAGAAGTGTAGAAAGCAGATGAGTATGAAGCTGAGAGGCTGAAGCTGAATGAGCATCAATGTTATGTTATGTTATGTTAATGATGTTGATAGAGTTCAAGCTGCTTTATACTATTGCCAGCTTTAGCAGCCGACAACCGTTTCCAACCAAAAATAAATAAAAATTAATACCAAAACAATTTTTTTTTTTTTTTAAAAAAGAGGTGATTTATTTATGCTATGTTAAGTTAAAAAAATGTACGTAGTTTAAAGTTGAAAGGACACATAGATAGATTGCATAAATTTGAGTGTTGATAATTACTACCAAACTGGTCTTTCTAATCTAATAGATCTCACACACACAAAAAGGTCACTAACCGTGGTTAGAGGATGGTGGTGGGTCATAGCCATATTTGCTTTTTGTTTATTTCACATGCATCTTCAATTCATTGATAGAATATAAAATTATTAATGGGCTCAACCTAACAGCTTAAACTTTTAGATGAGATGGTTTCTTAACATGGTATCAAAGCTTTCTGATCAATTAGTCAAAGGTTCAAACCCCAACTCCAATAGAAATTAAAATAATGAAAAACTAAGCACAAGACTAAATTGATCGTGCGTTATTCACGCTTCAAGCCCAAAAGATGAGATGGTTGCTTAACATTCTAATATTTAAAATAAATAAATAAATAAGTTTTGATAATTGTGATTAACGTACAAGATGTTATAATTGGTGACATTTGTGTGTTGATGGGAAGTGGTAGGTAGGGACCATAAGTTTTGAATTCTGATGAATCGGAGAATGTGACGTTGAAGATGTTGGTTCGTGTTCGTGTAAGGCTGCAGATACACACAATACAGCGCTATTACTACTGCTACTACGCGGAATTGACGGTGATTATTTTAATACTAAAAGAAAATTGATATCATTCAATTTTAGTATGGTCCTAATTTTCATATTTAAACTCTTTTTTAATTTGTAGACATTTAAAACTATATATCCGGATAACATAGATGGGATGGACCCAACAAAAATCAATAATGCTTGACGTATAACAGAAATACGTCTAACTTGTATTTAATATGTGCTATCTATATTACCGAATGTGTGCTATACGTATAACACCTGTACATATAACACACATCCGATAACATGGTTAGCACATTAAATACAAGTTTGACGTATTTCCTATTTCGTACAAGTAGCATTATTGAACAAAAACATGAATTGGAGTATTGATTTGATACAATCACCGACTCACTTCACTTATGTCCCTCCTAGGCCTAGCACTCACCTCACTGAAAATAATGGCTCACAAAAGTAAAGTTAATTAGGTAGGAACTAGAATGATTCATTAAATCCAATGTAAGAGCGAAGCGAGAATGAATGGTATATATTCTTATGGATTGGGAGGAATAAGAAAAGACAACAATGGATGAAATCAGAGCGGCAATAGTTTCTTTTATTGCCCATTGTCGCGCCTTGTGCTCGCTCGCAATTCCGCTCCGATCCACCACTGTCATCATTCTTGTCGATTCTACCATTGTATAATATTTCTTCCTCTTTACCTTTCCCTCTCCCCTTCCTTCTCTGATTTTTGTTCATTTTATGCTTTCTATTTCTAGATCTATGACTATTCGCTCTAATATAGGGTTTTAGATTTTATTTCTTCGGTTTCTTTTTGGTAGAACTAATTGCTCAAATCAATTAATCTTTGCCTCTCACTCTTCAACACATTCTAAATTTGTGTTCATTGGTCACTGATATAGTTTTTGTTTTTTTTTTTCCTGTTTACTTCTAGGTTTTGTTCTCGTCAATTATTTATGTAATATGATTATTAGAATTTCAGTTTTTGTTAGTCTCCTTAGAACATGCTTTCACATCTAATTTGCTTGTAGTTTGAGGTTTCTGTGAAATAGAACCAAAATCAGTGTTCATTTTTGCTTTAGATTTAGTAATCACTTTACTCTGCTACTTTTTTTCTGGTTTGAGTATATTGTATGCAATTGTGCCTCAATGTATGGATCCTTTTTGTGATTGTTGCTCTTTGTGATACATAATGCTGATTGTTTTTTTGGTGGTGGTGGAGGCTAGTTACTGCTTGATAATTATAACATACCATGTACATAAATGGAGCTAATATTTTTAATAGGCTTTTAGCTAGTTTCTAGTATCTAATTTTACTTTCTTGCTGCTATCAGATTAATTTTCTTTTTACTAAGCAGATTAAACTGAAATTTTTTTCTCTGACCTTGCAATATGTGTCTTGGATCGTTTTCTTTAGTTGTTGATTCTTCTTCCTTGAGTGTTTGCTTTTGAAAAATTTCATCATCTGTCTCACCTTTGACAAATGCTGATGTGATAGTATTGGTGCGTCACTGTCAACTACACCTGTCATGAAACATATGAGTAGTGATTTAATTATATACCATCTTCTGCACAAACATGCTATTGCAATAACTTTTTGGCTTATCTGATAGCTTAATGCAGAAATGTGTATAGAATTCATTGTTGTAGAGACAAATGCAGTAGTATAATTGAGAGTAATAAGTGAGCTTTTAGCGAGAGTAAATACCATAGAGTTCAAGACACTTTGAAATGTTAAAATAGATCTGCTTTTATTATATTAATGGAGATTTTGTCTTGTGAAGTCAGAAAGTTCTTTGGCACCCTTGAAAAGGAATTTGGATTGCCCAATTTCGGGAGGATGAGTATCAGTGTATCACTGCTAGTAATGACCTTAATGAAGAAACTTTAGATGCTTTAAACAAATAGGTGATTTTCATTGCAAACTGGATCTTGTATCATTTTAGTCTATTGGTTCAAAGAATTCAAACTTTGAGAATCACATTTTATATTGATTTTGATAAAAGGGAATATTAAAAAAGACATGCATGTAGTCTTTTTCCTACTTTTCTAATTGAATTGCTTTTTTCTGGACAGGGTCATGAGGTTGATGCTTATGGAATTGGGGCATACATGGTATTTTTCCTGAGCAATAAGCTATTGCTTCTATATGCTGATCAGTTGTCATGGCATTGATCGAATAATAAATCAGCTATGGTTGTTTGCTAACTTTATTTCCTGTGGAATGTTGATCTAAGGGGCCGTTTGGTTCGCAGATTGGTTTTTTTTTCGGGAATATGCACATTCCTGGGAATCACTTTCCCGGGAATGAAACATTTCTAAGTTTTGTTTGTACCTTGAATTCCCGGGAATCTTATTAAACTTTCCCATGAATAAATTATTCCTATGTTTGGTTCACATTAACATTCCTGGGAATATTACATATTTTTCCAAATATATAAAAAACTAATAATTAACAAATAAACACATATAAAAAACTAATAATTAACAAATAAACACATATAAAAAACTAATAATTAAAAAAATAAACACATAAAAAACTAATAATTATAAAAAATGAATCAAATGGCTTGGGGTGAGTATGGTAATAGTTGGTTATTTTGTAATATTAAAATGATAATGAGGGCGTTGATGTCATTTAACATTCCCCTAAGCATTCCCATGGGATGAGAATCTTAGAAACCCATGGGGCAGGTGAGAATGAAAATGTGGGAATGTTTGATTCCTGGGAATGCAACATTCCCGGGAATATTTGTCTAAATTGGGAACCAAACATGAGAAACTTACTTTTCCATGAAACATTTCCGGAAATCCTTGAAGATTACCCCCAACCAAACGCCCCCTAAAGTATTTCTTTTCTGTTTGTTTTGTTATGAATATTTAGTGTTTTTTAAATGATTGTGTATGCTGCATAGTGGAGACAAGGCTATGCTACATTGTGTTTTGTGGAATTTGTTGATGCCAAATGTGTTCTCACTGCCATGGAAGCTCTGCAAGGTATTCATCTTTTTGGCTGCACATAATTGGCTCTGATGTCTGTCCACAGTCCACAGGAAAATAGTAATGAAAAAATATTTACTTGTCATTGACATTATAGGGTTTAGGTGGGAAGTTATCAAAAGAGAGAAGACCTTTGAATAATGAGATCTGATTATATGATGGATGTGCATCATAATACATAGCACTAATACCTATTCAAAGCAATATTATAGGGATTCTAGGTGCATCATGTTCTAGTTCAGAAAATATTTAGCCAGGTTTTTCAATACATTAATGTGGAACTGTGGAAGTCTTGAATAGGTAATTTGTCATGTCTCACTGATTAAACCTCTTACATTAATGGACTAATTATAAACCTCCAAAATTTAGCTTATTTTTTGTAGTGATAGCCAAGAGGGTAAAATGATTTTTAGTTCTTAATTCCTTATATGCTTTAATTGGTAGAAGGTTGTAAGTTTTCTTTTTTCCCTTTATGTTAATGGAACATGACAATTTGTTACTCCCTTTCATGTGATCTTAACAACTAATTTGACGGAGTTTGTAATGTCGGGAATTGTTTTGTTTTCACTCAGTTGAGTATATATATATACACACACACACAAACATTTCGTGGCTATAACAATTGCATTAAATTTTTTTTTTTAACTTTTTTGCGGCAATAGTAATGACCGCTAAAAGTAAGTAGGATGATACTTTTAAACATATATTAGTGGCCAGACAAATTGCCATAAATAATTGCCGCTGTAGATTTGATACTTTTAGCGACAATTCTTGTAGTCTTTATCGGCTTTTATGACAATGACCACTAAATACTTTTAGCGACAGTGGCTACAAAGACCAATTAATAACGGTCTCTAAAAGTTTTAGTGACAATTTTTATTGCCGCTAAAGACATAATTAATTGCAACGAAAACCAATTATTATAGTAGTGAGACAAGACAAATATTATCTTAATTAATCTCACGTTGATGTAATAGTCCCTTTTATTTGTCTCTTTCTTCCTCTTATTTATACATGTGAGTTACTCTAATATATATTGGACTCATTGAGGCCATCTTTGGTATGCACTTTTTGTACAACAATGATTAATTTTGAATTAATGAAAATACAACTAATTGTTCCTTGCACTATGTGGCGCATACACTAGACAAGTGCTAGCGCGTCGCCAATTAAACCCTAGCCGGTTCGACAACAATTGGCCGGTTCTCTAAGTTTGATGATATGTTCGGGTCGGGTCACCGGTTTCATTTTCCATATACGTAGATTCTTTGAATTTTATATATTGTTTATTTACCATATATAAGTAGATGCTCTTAGAGAAATTAGGTTTTTAAGATGTGTATGCAGCATAAGACCAAGGCATAACTTAGGGTTTACACTTTTCAGTCTCACAACTCAACTGAAAGCAGCATAGCAGGTGAAACTCTTTCATTTTCATAACAACAATTCTTCTCATTTCTCAATTGCTTAGATCAAGAAATTCTGATAATCATAATTATTGATTTATCAATATTGCAACAGGCACCAACATCAGCAATGGATCCACTTCTTTCACATGGCGTTATCCAAGTAGACAATTTGGGAAGTGAGTTCTACAATCTTGTTCAAAGTGCTATGCCTCAAGGTACAATTCTTTTTATGCTAATTCCTTTGAATCTTTTTTAATATAATTATATGATTTTAGCAAAAGTATAAATTGAACACTGATTTGTTGTAGTAGAGGTCAAGCAGTAAATTATAATATCTTTTTCAATTTTCAATTTATTACAAAATAATTATTCTTATCAATTTGATTGAGAAATCTTTTATTGTGGATGGCCAGATGTGCTTGATTATAATGTGCCTTATATTTGGTACCTATCTTGTGACATGCGAAAGATCTAAACAATAGATCTCAAGATGATAGTAGGCACAGAGACATAATTGTATGTGTTTGACTGTGCCTGGTATACAGAAGATGATGATTGATAAAAACATAAGGATGATGAAATATAAAATGTTCAAAAAAATATTTTTGAAAAGAAAAATTAAATTTGTCTCATAAATATATCTCTAATATGGTGTTTGAATGTTTGTTAAGGTATGCAGGACGAAATTATCGAGATAAATGTAAAAATGAGATATTTGGTTATGGAGATAGAACATAAAATTTGTGTCTCGGGATAGAAGAGATACAAAATTAAGCAGAATAAGATAGAAATCATATTAGCTTTACACTATTGTAAATTTGATATAAGGATTTTATGTTTTTGTGATTATATATGTCTCTGTATTTCTGTCTTGTCATTCTTATATGGTTGTATTTGTTTGCACAATACAGGACAAGACACAAAATGCAAATGTTTGATATGTGAGACAGTTACAACATAACTTGTAAATATACACAAAAAAATTGTATTTTTTGTTCTATAAAACGTAAATACACAAATCTACATACAAAATTGAGAAAGTTTAGGCTGTGTTTATTTTTTCTGACTCTGGGGTCAGAGTCAGGGTGACTCTGGGGTCAGAGTCAGGGAGTCAGTGAAAAATTGACTCTGTCAAGTGTTTGGTGCGAGAGTCGCAGTGACTCAGTTAACAGAGTCACAGTGACTCAGTCAACAAAATTGTCAAATTTTTTTTCACTCCAATTTTAGAGTCACTGTATATTGGAAGAAAGTCACTGTGTGCTGCAAGTGAGATAACTATTAAGAGCAGATTTGCAAGTATAATTTTTCACTAACACATTGACTCTGTCCATGAGGTTGGTTTGCATTATATTAATTATTCTTAAAATATTTTTGAAGTACAATAAATAGGATAAATTTGACCTCATTCATCATGCTTAAAGATCGTTCCAAGCCATATGGTGTTCTTATCAATTTAATTACAAATATTATGATCTTCTTATATTGTTATTTTATGAAGCATAGAGGAAATATATATATCATCATCGATTTTGAGTTGTATTGCAAAGTAATTATATATGAAGTATATATAACTTTATATTTTGACTCCTGACTTTAATGAATGAATTTTGCATTTGCAGGTTTAATCTTGGGTAATTTTAAGCCGAAAGTTGTTCTGGTGCCATCTAACATGGTACTTTTTCTTTTCTCTCTCTGTATGTATATATATAAATTGTTCTTACGTTGTTCTTTATTAATGAATGTCTTGAAACATGGATATGGATGCAGGACATTTCAAGGCTGTTAGTATCATTAGCAAGAGAGAACAATGGAGAAATATACGTGCTGGTAGGACTGGGTACCCTAGGTTTAGCCGAAATTCGGGAGGGTGATAGGAGCACCACTTTCAGGGGAACATACGGTATGACCCGTCTGCATGGGAAATGCGTGGTCCCACAAAATGGAGCTGATTTGTTGGGCACCGAGGATTTGCATATTTCACTCATCGGTAGAGATTCTACTGTTATTAATGGATCCGTCAATGGACGATTGGTTTCTGCAACTCCTTGTCACGTTAGTTATACTACTTACGTACTTCTTCAATTCTTATTAGTTACAACATAATATATATATGTTAATGTTGTGTTAATTTATGCATGCAAACTTTGCATTATTATTATTGCAGCTTTGGGTTGCTACCAAAAGTAATCCACGGCAGAGAGCAGCAGCACCTCCAAATGGACCCAGAAACCTCAACTCGGATGCAAGTGACAGTAGGAAAAGGCCTAGAGAAGAGGCTGTTTGAGGATGGATGGCAACAGATTATATATTAAGGAACTGGTGAACTTTTATTTATTTTGAAACCTTTTTGTTTTGGCTCCGTGGATAGGAGTTCATACATTTGGAGTTTGTTATTGTTGTTTAATAAGTTCCATGGGTGAGTGAGGTGATGTGGTTTTGGGATTGCTCTTTCGATACTTTAACCCATCAAACTCACTATTCCATGTGTTTAGACTTATCATGACTTTCTCTTCTTCGTTTTTTATTCTCTTTACAAATGCTTTGACTATTTCAAAATATTTTAATGGGTTTTTCTTTTTACTTTTTTAACTAGTGCTATAAGAAGATTCATTAGGGTAACACTAAAACAAACCTCCAAAAGTTTAGTTGGTCTCAAGTTTAGAAAATATAAAAAACTATTTTTCAAGACTAACTTTTCTTTTTCAAATCATTAACCATGGTCTTTAGGACACTTGTTAGAAAATTCTTTTTCAATTCTAACCCATGCCTTTATTTATCTTTGACTCTATTTTTTAAAATACTTAACTCGATGTGGTTAATCTACTAGTGGCCCATGGTTAACAAGTAACAACCAATTATTTATCTCATTTTTGGAGGCAGGCCCTTCTGTATTGCCTGTTTTTGAAAAATTACAGTATGGAATAGGAGAGTCACAACGTTGATGAGTTCTTTTATTATGATAAGTTGGAAAAATGTGTTACTGTAAACTTTTCTGCAAATTTGGAGTATCGTATATAACAGTATAAGCAAAGACGTACATATTCATTTTTACAACAAATAATCTTTCTACCAATACATTTTTTTTACAGATCAAACATCTTATATCTGGAAAGTGATTCTCTTCCTTGTTCTACTGAGGATCTAATACATGCACCACGTTTTCCATTGTATAGAAGATCCTCGTTAGCTTCTTCAAACTTTAATGCCATTGTTATGACATAGGTTCCTGAAATACAGAGGAAAACATAATTATACATACACAAAAGAACACCAAAGACGCACGACTACATAAAAACTCGTAGATTGGAGATATCCAATTATGAGATTCTAACCAGAAATCTATTGGAAAATAAGATGCATAAAATATCTGCTTGATGCTTGACTTTATCACTCTTCTCTTGTTCATTTCTGCATTAGAACTTTGAGAACTGGCTTGAATTAGTTGTCACATAAACAACAGAAATAAATCTATAAATCATAGATGTTAGATCATATAAAACAGAAATTTGATAGAGCATACACAAGATTGTAACCTGTCACATGGTTAAGCAGCAAATAACTGTTCGCCCTAGCTCGTTTCCTCATATACTCTGACATTCAAGTTCCCTGCTTTGACAACACATACCAATGGATCACCAACCAAAAATAAAATCAAATAAATGTACACAATATGCTGCACTATGAATGATAAAAATAAATAAATAAAAAAAGAACAAAGAAAAGAAAACAACAGCATAATTTAATCTTAAATGACTAACCTCTGAAATCCAAAGCTCGTTCTTCAGCTAGTTAGCCAATAATGCGTGTGAAGCTTTAGCTTAAGCATATGAAATCTTCATCTTCTGAACAACGAGCTTAGCATTGAGCTAAATTATTATAGTGTCCACCATGAGAATCTTGGTTTGAAATAAGCATCCAAACTATGAGAAGTATCCTCATGATTCTCGATTGCAAGTGTTGTATGGTTGATGCAACCCACGAACCAATGTAGTGTATGTAATTTCATCTGAAAATTTGCCTGTATTTGACGAATAATCACACACTTCTTGAAGCTTCCTTTCCTTGCAATACCCATTTTGTAATAACTTATAAGTGATGGCATCTGGTGCTATTCCATTTGCTATCATCTCATTTAAAAGCCTTTTTGCCTCTTTCATATTGCCCAATTTACAATACCCACCAATCATAACAGTGTAAGTAATTAGATTAGGCTTTATACCATTGGAGGACATTTCCAATAAGGTACTCCTCACTTCATCCATCTGACCTAACTTACAGTAACCACCAATTAGAGCAGTATAGCAAAAAACATTCGGCAACAAGCCTTCTTTTCTCATTCCTTCAAAAATTTCCTTTGCTTCATCAACACGGCCAGTACAGCACATTCCATGTATCAGAGAAGCATAGGTGACACAGGTTGGTGGAATGCCCCTACTTTTCATGGCATCACAGAGTTTGAAGGCTTCCGTCGTATTCTCAACTCTGCAATAGGCTGCAATAAGTATGTTATAAACAACAGGACTTAGTTCTACTTCATCATAAACTAACTTGTTGAATAAGTTCACAGCATCTTCAATCCTATCAGCTTTACAATATCCTTCTAGTATAAGTGCAAATGTATAGACATTTGGAACCAGGCCATGTTCTTTGGCTTGGTGGAAAAGCTTATAAACATCATCTATTTTACCCATATCAGCCAAACCCTTCATTAGGAAATTGTAGGTATAAATATCAGGTTGGAAATCTTGCTTAACCATTTCTTCCTTAATCTTAAAAGCTTCCTCGATTCTACCCCATTTACAAAAGCCGAAAATAAGTGTGTTGTAAGAGATCCTATCAAGTACCAAACCCCTCTCGAGCATCCCTTTCACTACCGCGGCAACCTCCTCCATGTTCCCTCGATCACAAAGTCCATGGAGAAGGGCATTTGAGGTAACCGTATTAGCTGCAAGCCCCTTATCTGCAAGGATAAACCAAAGTTCAACTGCCTCTGATTGTCTTCCACACTTACAAAGTCCACACACCAAAGTGGTTAGCAAGCTATCACTAGTCTTGGTATTCATCAACAACAAACCCCTAACAATTTTCAAGGCCGAATCAAACCTGGATTGATTGCATAACCAGTGAATAACATAAGAACATGCATCCTGGTTAACAGATAAACCACTGGATAATAAGTACCCTAACACCTGCTGAGCTTGTTCCATCTGATTGCTCCTGCAAAAACCTTGTAACAGAGTATTAAAAGTAACAGCATTGGGTTTAATGCCCTTCAATACCATGTCATCCCTAATCCTTAGCGCCTCACTCATATTCCCCTTCCTGCAATACCCATCAATCAATGCGTTATACACAACCTCATTCGGAGCAAACCCCTTGTTGAACATCTCTGACAAAACAAGATCCGCCTCATCGAATCTCTCCAACTTCATCAAACCATTGATAAGCACTCCATACGTCACCACACTTGGATTCACTCCACTCCTCACCATCCTCTCCTTGAACCGAATTGCTTCCTCTACCCTCCCACTCTTGCACAACCCATCCATGACATTGTTATAGGTAACCACATTGGGCGAAACTCCCAATTCCTCTTCCATCATCAAGAACAAACCAACGGCATCATCAACCCTCCCACCCTTACAAAATGCATTGATTGCAGTGGTGAACGTGTAGACATCGGGTTCAACACCCTGGCGAGTAACATCAAACACCTCATAACTCTTCTGAAGCTCATTGGCCTTCACCAGAGAGCTCAACAAAAAATTGCAACTCTTCACACAAGGAAACACACCTCTCTTAGAAAACAAAACAAACACATCAAAGGCATAGTGAAGAAAACACAGACTCTTGAAGTGAGAGCACAGAACATGAATCAACAAGTCCAATTCACCGTGATTCCGACACGTGGCTTCATTCAATTCGAGCATGGAAGCAGCGATTTCGCTGATCCTACTCTCGCGGTTTTGGAACGAAGCAGAGACGTTACCTTGGATCAAGCACGTCAAGAGGAACCTCGCGCGAGGCAAGAGGTTCGAGGAGAGAAGCAAGCGGACCAAAAGGCAGTAAGAGCGAACGGTGAATCGGTAGTTGAGGAATTTGGAAGCGAAATGGAAGAAATCAAGCGTCGTTTTGGGGTTGGCGGTGTGGTGTAGGGAGAGGAGCATGCGATCAAAATCGTGAGGGGATAAGTTAGGCAGGAGGGACTTGCATTTGGAAAAATCTAGAAGGCTGCTTGTGAGAATGGAAGATAGTACTAGCAGTGAGTCAAGTGGAGCTGGAGTGGGTGGTTGCGGCGGAGGAGGAGGTGGAGGAGGGAGGTGGCGGCGGAGGCGGGGGAGGGTGGAAGTGATCCAAGTTAAGGGGCGGGTGAAGATGATTGGAGGAGGTTTGGTTGTTGAGAGCCTTGTGATTGTGAAGTCCATTAATGCAATGGAAATGTGATTGTTATGTTAACATTACTATTGTTGTGAGTAATAATTTGAACATGATTGAGGAGAGGAAGCCATGTGATGTGATGTGATGTGAAGGTGAGAGTGCCACGATTGTTGGAAACTCGCCCTCTGCGGCCGTCGCCCATGACGGCGGAGCAAGGGCGAGGTGATGACTTCCACTACATGCGAATGGGCCTCTTATTGGGCTTCACTCTTCACTCTTGTTCACTTATCTCCAACTGGGCTTATCAAAAATTCTAGCATATGGTTTTTCTTTTGAGCTTAATGAATCTGTATAATCAATCAGCCCCTTTCTTTTGTTGATCTTCCACGCAACAGATTAAAAACAGTAGTGGCCAAGAAGAAAACACAAGTTGTTAGGTAATAATATTAAGTTATTCATGTGCCCCAAGATATAATTTATTGATGTAGTATTAGAGTTTTTATTTCTCAAAAATCTAGAATTCAATTATTGTTGTCCTAATTTTTCTAAATAAAATAGTCGTTACTTTTAAAGAGATAATCCATATATATACCACCAATAACGTAACCTTAAATTTCAATATACATGAGTAACATATACACATGAAGACAATACAGTGACTGAAATTCTTTGCACCGGGGTAACAGAGCCTGAATATAATCTTCTCTCCACACTTTTATACTATATATATATATATGGACCATATATAGTGGAAGCTTCATCAATTAATTGATTAATTAAGCTCCAACTATATATATATATATATATATACCCCACAAGGTTCGTCATGCATGCACTGCCAAAACAGCAATACATACAGAGAGAAGGAAGAAACAATGGGGACACACAAGGAAGGAACTTAGGTTGGTCTTAGTATAAAAACAAGTTGGACTTGATTATTGGTACAGGCTAGCTAGATAAGGAGGATTTTGATTATCATATGTATGTATATAAATTATAATATTTATTTCAATATAACTAATTAATTATGGATTCCAATCATAGTAATACATGGTGCTGCACACCCAGCATCGCTATGCATGTGCCGTTGGAATCATTTCTCAATAATCATTGTTATTGTTATGTAATACTACCAATTTCAGTGTACGTTAATTTACACAAACTCCATCAACTCTGAGATGCAATTTGTTGGTCGTCTATCTGCTAGCTCATTAATAACATCACTTTCCTTAAACAATACAATAATATTTATTGCATTATATATATTGACTTATTACTCAGATATGTGGTATATATATTTTTATACTATTAGCTAGCTAGGTATTCATTCGAATTTAATAAAATTAGCTACTCAATAATTGCAGCTATCACTTGCTAATTGCTATATACTAATTCCCTGTTAACAAGTTATTTGAGAGTTTTGTACGTATGACTATTATATATATATATATATTCTTTTGGTGCTAGCTAGCTGCTTGAATTGTCACCGGCGCGGCGGTGACCAAAGCCAATTACATAAACTTTCCATAGAGGCATTGCGCCGTTGCATCACATGCTGCCACGTGAAGCCATTTCAGTGGCTTGCTTCTCTGCATTAATTCGTTCTTTCTCATAAAATAAATAAATAAATAAATGAAATTAAAACTAACTCATTCAATTTCAATTAACTAATAAAATTGGGAATCATTATGCACCCAAACAAATATATATATAATTTAATTTTTTTATAAGATTTAATTATTATCTTAATTAAGATGTACAGATAGAAGAAGAGTTAATATGGAATGGAGGGTAAGAATAGGTTTATTGTATACCTAAAAAAACAAATTAGACGCACAAGTAAAAAAGAGCAATTATCAAGATTGCAGAGGTGGCATGCAGAAGGTGACAAGATATGAGAGAAGCAGGAAGGTGAGGGGCCAAGCGCGACAAAAAGAAAGAAAGAAAGCAGAGGATCGTGACGGAACCAGATACGATCAGCCACTGAAAAGTGAAAACATACACTTTCACTCTCTCCCCATTTACATTTATAAATAAATAAATCAATCAAATAGGCAGCATATATGATGATGAGACCACGTAATCATACTACTACTGACAGACGCAGCACATTATTCCCCTTCCACTCTCAATTATCCCAAACCACCACCCCACCGCCGCGTCGCCCCCTCGCCCTCCGCCATCTCCTCCCGAGACTCTTCGTGATCGTGATGGCAGGGCAGTCGAGAAAATGGATGATCCTGGTGGCGACGATATGGATTCAGGCCTTCACGGGGACCAACTTCGATTTCTCGCAGTACTCGTCCACGCTGAAATCGGCGCTTGGAATATCGCAGGTTCAACTGAATTACCTCGCCACAGCAAACGACATGGGCAAGGTGTTCGGGTGGTCGTCGGGGCTGGCACTCATGTATCTGCCCGTCTCTGCGGTTATGTTCATCGCCGCTTTCATGGGCCTCCTTGGCTATGGCCTCCAATGGCTCCTCATCGAGCGTTTCATCCATTTGCCTTATTTTCTGGTATGTATGGCTAATTGCGTTGTTAGTGTTGCGTTAACCCCCCTTCACCCATTTTATGCACTACTGTAATGGTTAATCACGATACTTAATTTTTATTGATTAAGAGTAGTGAGTGTTAAAACAAAATTATTAGAAAGGGAATGGGTATCAAACACTTTTACCTAAAAATAGATATGGGGCCAATGAAGATATATAGCTAAAAATAGCTAGGTTATAAGAGCAGTTCTTCGCTGCATCGCATCGCACTTGTTAATTACCGTGAAAAAACACGAGAATGCTCTTATTTTTTTTCCCTAGTTAGATTAGAAGATTCTTTCATCTGCAATAATTCTGCAGTTAGTATTTTGTGGAAGGGAATCGCACTAATTAACCACTTGATAATCTTCTATTAGCTAGCTGTATCTCTCATGCCCATTTTAGTTTTCATACTTCATCCGGTCGATCTTAGCTGTCATCTTAACAAGATCAGACACAACAACAAAATTGATCAATTTTTTATTCTAAAGTAAGACTCTTTTATGAACATTTCTTTTGTTAAATGCTATTAAGGAAGAATACCTTGTATTCAAATGGATGAGATGAGTTTGAAAGGGAAAAAAATTCTTACTCTTGGTGCATGCAAGAATATCTCTTGATATTAGTTCTTGTTGGATGGATAACTATGGAACTTGAAGACAATTGATCAATAAAAGAGTTAAATAGAATACATGATTATATCTAGATTTTTATTTTTGACTTGAAATAATAATTTGTAATAAAATATAGTGTCTTTGGCACATATATATTTTAAATTCGGTTGTCGTTAGATTTTCCAGTTTTGATCATAGATGACAGACGGACTTCTTAATTAATTCCTACTTAATGCACTTTTGTCTATTCTGTTTTGCGGAGTGTATTTCTCTGTTCGTCGTTTTCCATTCCTGCAATCTTCAACTATTATTCATTCATGTGGTCCCAACTCCAAATATGGTGCTTCCGGAAGCAAAAGTAATTTGGATTAGGAAGTTGTTTTATACAAATGAGCAGCCATGTTTAAATAATTAATTTCCATGATTAATTGCTTTGTTCAATGTTCAATAATTTTATGTTTTTCCTTCAAGGAAGATAAATTACTACCAATACTTTCCCTTTTACTAAAAAAATAAAAAGAAGATGCAGTTCTCTAGACTTGAGACACTGTCCATGGTTTCTCTGCAAATTAAACTAGTGCTTTAATTAATTAATGCAATAAAAGTTCTTTAGCTGAAAGGAATACATGAAAACAGTGAGGCTCAGTAATTTTGTGATTATATATATCTGGTAATCCATGGATGATAAACTCTTATCTTAGACCTCTCAGAGCTGTGATGAACACCCTTGAACAAATTGAGTAGCATTGATTTATTTTATTGGCAGGTCTTTCTTCTGTGTCTTTTAGGAGGCTGCAGCATCTGTTGGTTCAACACTGTATGCTTTGTTCTCTGCATCAGGAACTTCCCAGTTAACAGAGCTCTTGCATTATCACTCACAGTGAGTTTCAATGGTGTTAGTGCAGCACTCTACACCCTTGCTGCCAATTCAATAGACCCTTCATCTAGCACACTCTACCTGCTTCTGAATGCCCTTGTTCCCATTCTCACTTGTATTGCAGCACTTGTCCCAGTTCTTCGCCAACCGTCCTTAGACCCTCTCCCTCCTGATGCAGTTAACCGCGACTCACTGATATTTCTAATACTGAACTTCTTAGCCATTCTCACTGGCCTCTACCTCCTCCTGTTCGGCTCATCTGCTTCTGATGATGCAACTTCAGCCAGGCTCTACTTCGGTGGAGCCATTTTCCTCCTCATATTTCCATTATGTATTCCTGGCATTGTTTATGCTAGGGCCTGGTTTCGTCGTGCAATCCATTCCAGCTTTCGGTTGGAAGGATCCAGCTTCATTCTTGTTCATGATGATGATCTTGAGCTGCATAAGGAACTCCTTAGCCGCCAAGGTAGTCTTGCTAGCAATGGAGAAGGTTACGGTTACAGCCTGCTGGGTGACAATGGATCCATGTATAAAACTGAGAAGGCAAAAGACGGTGATCTGTGCTGTGAAAAGATGATTAGCCAGGATCAGTTGGCAATGCTGGGAGAAGAGCACTCTGCTGCAGTGATTCTCCGCAGATTGGATTTTTGGCTCTACTATGCTACATACTTTTGTGGAGGTACACTTGGTCTCGTCTACAGCAATAACCTGGGACAGATTGCTCAATCTCTAGGCCAGAGTTCACACACTTCTACACTTGTCACGCTCTATGCATCCTTTTCCTTTTTCGGCCGCTTGCTTTCAGCTGTACCAGATTATATCCGTAGGTAAGTGTTCTCTTCCATCCCTAATAATGTATAATTCACTTTTGAGTTGTATTCTCTTCAATAACTAAGCTAACAGTACCCTTATTTGAATAGCATTAGGGGACATCAGAGTTAGGACACTTAAAAAGAAAGAGACAAAAGTAAGATTAAAATGCAATTCCATGATAACAGGTTACACTACTAATGCTTATGTTTTAGTGACTCACAATGATGTCTAAAAACAGGTTACAAAAGGCATTTCTGATATCTGTTGTATATTTTGAATTAATACCCTTGAAGCTTTCTAGGAAGATTTCTACATTTTTGTTGCCTCTATCTTGATTCAACCATATTAAGTGGGGAAAAGACGCTTAACTGTTGTTGTCATCTTGATTTAGAAGGTGAAGCTTTGGAAGTATAATTGTTGTAGTTATAATGACATGACAGTATTTTCTGCATTGCAGTAAGTTCTACTTTGCAAGGACTGGTTGGCTATCCATTGCGCTCATACCGACCCCGATTGCGTTCATCTTGCTGGCTGCATCAGACAGCCCTCTGGCACTGCCTACAGGCACAGCACTAATAGGCTTGAGTTCTGGTTTCATATTTGCAGCTGCCGTGTCAGTCACATCTGAGCTGTTTGGTCCTAACAGCGTGGGCGTCAATCACAACATTCTCATCACAAACATCCCACTCGGATCACTTCTCTATGGCTTCCTCGCCGCGGTAGTTTATGACGCCAATGCAGACACAACACCAGGCTTATCCGACTCAGTGGTGTGCATTGGAAGGCAGTGCTACTTCTGGACATTTATCTGGTGGGCTTGCACATCTGTCCTAGGACTAGCTTCCAGTGTGCTGTTATTCTTGAGAACCAAACATGCATATGACCATTTTGAGAAGCACCGTATTTCATCACAGTCAATAGTTTTGTAAATTTAGTCATTGATGAGATATCAAGAGCTTAGTGAGTGGCTGGGTTCATTTTGGCAGTTGAAAATGCTTCAATTGCAAAGGGGTAGATATAGATAGAGGCAGAGCTGCTAAAGCTGAGGTGATTCTTGAGGAACACACACATTGTTGTGTTACGTTGTATGATATCTTAGAGGGGGTTATACTACTATAGTTTCAGAAGAAAAGGGATAAGGATAAGGATTTGTTTTCCTTTCTCACAATGCATGCACAAAATATGAGAAGAGAGAAAAATCAGAAGACTCGAAATAATGACATCTGGACCTTAACAAAGTTCAACCTGATAGTTCAGCATAAGAAGCAGGACTATGCTTGAGGTATGTTGGATCTTAACTGACTGCTGATATGACATCTTGAACAATTTTATTGACAAGTGCTTAAAATTTTGAATAGAGTTTTCTCAAGAAAATAGCTTCTCTTTTCATAAAGATCCACTTCATTATCAATCAAATTATCAAAATTGCTTCCCAATGCAAGAGCCCAGCCCACTTTAAGATAAGAACAAAAAGTATTTTTAGAATATGAATTTATTTTTGTACAATAATATAGGACTGATCAATTTGGTACTTGCCTTATTTATTTCTCAAACCCTAGCCTTGCACGAATATCCTATTAATTCTATTGCTTAAATTATTCAAATAATATATATAAGTCATCACTGTTGTTGGGCACAATCAGTAAGCTTAATATATAGAATTATTCAAATAATATCCTATTAATTCTATTGTTGGACGGTGGATGAATTGGTGAATAATTTTTTTCTAGCAGTGGTGAGTACAATTGTGCTACACATGCTGAATTTATAATGAGGGTGGTTTTGATTTGGGTTAAGGTATTCATTCATGTTGTGGATTTGGTTCCTTTTATTGTTATATGTTAATAATTGATTTTGAGATCAGATAATATGTGCATGTGTAAAAGGTATAATATATATATTGAATGTATATTCAATCTCTGTTTCTGATATTATTATTTTCTTCTTTAAATTCAGTACTTAATTCTTTTTACGGAACATATTATTTATCAGGATCTCCATCTTCTTTAATTGGAAGATGCACTTAGCTCTTAACCCTTCAAAACTTTTTTTGATTATATTATGTGCATGAGCATATTTATTAACTAATACAAATTTTGACCACTAAAAATAAAATAAAATAAAATAAAATAAAATAAGTAATAATGCTAAGTGGACAATGAAAAACCAGTCAATATATAGCCAATGAGCCTATTTTGGCTTTGGTTTTGATCCAAATAATCATTGAGATTGTAATGGGCTGAGTAATTATGGCCCAAAATCTCATTTATTGGCCGATTGGGCTGGTTTTGTATTGTTCATTTAGCATCACCCTAAAATAAGATGGATATATTACTGCTGGTGGCACAATCAGCAGGCTTAAAGGACACAAACCGAGCATCTAGATCAAAACCTACTATGAAGTTGAGCTGAGCTAAGTTACCTAAAACAGCAATATCCTCATTGGGCAACATTGCAAAACAGAAAACACCTCTAGCAACGTTTTTAAACAAATTAATCGGCTGCAACACCACATCACCACCGTCAAAATTGGCTATGAGAGTAGGCAGTGGAACGTAATTACCATCGTACGAGTAACACAGCTGAAATTTGTTTCTAGGATCAGGCACCTTGGGAAGTGTTATTTCCTTCTCCAAAAGCTCAACAATCTCATCGATAAAATACTGTGGCATATAAGTGAGCGTTGCCCCCGAATCAATAATCACGTTCCCATCCTCATCAAAATCACCCTCCGGATCCTGCTTTCTTCCCGCATATGCAATTGTGTGGCTCCCCACAGTGAACGAATTCAACGTGACATAGTAGAATGGGTTTAGACCCTCTTTCGCTACCATAGGAGTCGCCACAAACCCATCCCCAGACACCACAGCATCAGTACCGAATCGAATCTTGATATTGGAATCAGGCAGATGCGATAGGCAATAAGAGAATCTCCTCCCACCCTCACCCAATTGAGAAACCAAGGACAAGGATCCACTACCGAGCCCTGCCATACCGTTGGCAATGGGCTCAAATATTCCGGCATTTGAGTGCCCACAACCAAACACCAATTCCTGAGCAAATGGCACGTCGTTGTTGATGGTTCCGACAGTGAAAGCCTCAACTCCAAGGTTACCTAAAGAGCGAGACCCATCTGCGTAGTCATAAGTGTACTGGCAGATGTCATTTGGGCCGCAATCGTGGACTGGCAGGGAGTTGCAAGAGTCCATGTCGCAGAGCACCATTTTGTAGGAGGATGAGTGCTGAGGATCGTACATAGGGAGGTTCTGAGGGAAGCATGGGTCGCATGGGACGCACTGAGTCCATATAAGGTCACTCCCTGTGTCGGCTGCTACAACCAGCTCAGCTGGCGGAATCCCTATTGACATTTTCATGTAGTACGCTCCATCTCCTGGGATCATTGGTGTTACCACTCTGCTTCTGTTGTAGAACTTATTCTTCAAATGCTTTATTCTGTTTTCTGACCGTTCCATTGCGTTCTGGAACCGATCGTATTCACTGAGTGATGGGTCGTATGATGGGGAGAGAGGGGAATCACGGTGGATTAGATCAGTGCTGAATCCAATTGCACTTACGTATGTGCACAACAACAACAATAATGATAGGAGATGAACAGGAATACCAACAAGAGAAGCTAAAGCCATAATAATTAACTAATTTAGAATTAAACTATATAGGGATGATGATTTGATTTGGGATGGATGAAACACACACATATATACACGCTGAATTTATTAGGAGGATGGAGGAAATAATGGCTATGTCAATGATGATATATGCTATGATTTTGATTTGTGTTAAGATTTTCATTCATCTTGTTGATTGTTTCCTTGTATTGTATGAATATTCATTGATTTTGAAATCACATAATATATAAACGGGTAATTTATATCAATGTTGAGGTGGTTTTTTAATTGGTTAATAATTGATTTTGAGAATATCATATATTAATAAAGGTGGATATATCATATATCTATATGATGTGATTTCATCCTCTTAATCAAGGTGGTCAAAGATAAGTAAAATAAAACCTAATAAAAAAGTGGTGGTTTTTTAACCAATCACTAAAAAACCATCACTCCTATTTTATGTGAGAATTATAAATTTAACCATTAAATATGTTTTATAGATTATGAAACTAATAAAATTTGGGGTAATTATGGAAGAAAATTATGAACAAATGAGGATAAATTTATGAAAAAAAAATGTGACCAAGGGAGGTATTTAAAGTGCTCCAACCCCTTTATATAATAGTATATATATATATATATACACGACCATGAATAAAATTAGGTACAGTACATTGCACATGCGTAAATATTTTTGTTTTAGTAAATGTAGTTCCTAATGTTTTAAATTAGTGGGATAAAGATAGTAAAAATTATTATTATTTGTTATTTATTTTATAATTAATAATTATTATTTGTTTTAAATAAGTATCTCTTAACTATCGGTTAAAAGCTCTACAATCCAATGCGGTCGTTACGTAGGTACAAGAGTTAGTTCAAGATTATGATTAAGAGCTTTTGTCATGAGAAAATAAAATAAAATTGTGGCAATAGATATTTGATTTTTTATTATTATGACCTTTAAGTAAATATAATATAAAATTTCAATGATAATAAGTGCCTAAGAAATTATTGTTATTATTGAAACACACGGAAGACTAGTGTTCACAGTAATTAGACAGTAAGAGCATCAAGGTCATATCCTATCAAAAAGCCAATCTGAGCCACATTCCCAAACATAGATACTGGATCAGTTGGTACCACTGCCAAACACAAGATAGTGTCTGAAACCAATAAGTACATATTCATTGGCATTGGCTGCAACACCACGTCACCTCCTTCAAATTTCGCAATTATATCCGGCACTCTTCTTTTGTGATGCTCAGTGTCATTATCACCACTAGTACCAGCAATTGAAAAGCAAAGTTGAAACTGTCCTGTAGGATCATCCACCTTGGGAAGCTTTACAACTTTTTCCGGAGCACATCTTGTGGCACCCACGTCAACATCGTCCCCGTATCAATGATGATATTTCCTCTTCCCTGATCCTCAACATTATCATTCTTGATGCTCCTCCTGCGTGCAAATGCAACTTCCTACGGTGAAAGTTTCTGTGCCCAGATCCCCTTTGGTGTAAGACCCATCCTCGTACTCACATGTGCTGTTGCCGCCGCACGATACGGTTCCGAATGATGATGAACGGCCAGGATCAAAGAGAGGGAGCTTCTGCTTGTAACACTTGTCACACGGTACACGCTGGGTCCACGTAAGGTCACTGCCGGTGTCAGCAATGCCAAGAAGCTCAACTGGAGGAGTTCCGAGGGACACTTTCATGTAATACTCTCCGGACCCACATGTCTATTTTTCCATTGAGATCGTTGACTCTCTTCAATGACCGTTTGATTGCATTCTGGACTCGATCATAGTGACTCAGCGATGGGTCATATAATGGGGATAGAGGGGAATCACGGTGGATTAGATCCGTGGTGAATCCAATTGCACTTGCATATGTGCACAATAGTAAGAGGTAGTGAACAATACTAATACCAACAGGAGCACCTAGAGCCATAATTTTATGCTGTTTGGTGGTGGTGAATAAAATGATGCTACAGATGCTGAATTTATATATAGTAATAATATTGAGGGGGAGAAGGTGATGCTTATGTTACAACCATACCATTATTATTTTGTCTTCATTTTAATCTTGCTTTTGTGTTAATATATTAATGTTTGTGGATTATTATATTGTTCATATATGGTATGTCCAACCATATTATTTTTATTATTATGTAAAATAATATTTAGTGAAGACACGTGGAATAAGACATTAGATATTATTTTCTATATGTGAAATAATGCTTTGACTGAATATAAATATATCTTTGGTCAATGGTCAATAGAATTAATTATATTTTGCATTTTTTTCTGTTACCCAAAAGTAAATAATTTCTCATTAAATGCATTTCTGAATGCATGCTTTTAGGTAATAAATTGATAAAAACAAGTAGTGAATTTTTTAAGTAAAAAATCATATATTTTTATGGTAAACTTATTGTCATTTTTTATTTTTAGAAATTTTGTTGCCGTTTATGGTATTTGTTTTCGACCTATTTTAGTAGTCAAAACATTGTGCCGTATGATCCAAATGCTGACGCTCCTCAAGCAAAGCTAATAGAGTGAGGTTGGAGCCCTTCCCCGAAGCTCACGTCCAGAGCAAAATAATATATCGTCCCCTCCCCTTAACACAATTGCATTTTAGTTATCAGTTAAAATTGTTCGATTAACAATAAGTATCGACTGTGATAGGATGGAAAAAAATAAAAAATTTAAAGAATGATTTAAAAAGTATCGACTGTGACTGTATCGACTGTGTCGGTTGCTGCAACCCAGCTCAACTGGCGGAATCCATATTGACATTTTCATGTAGTACTGTCCATCTCCTGGGATCACTGTGTTACCACTCTGCTTTTGTTGTACTTATTCTTCAAATGCTTTATTCTGTTTTGTGACCGTTTGATTGCGTTCTGGAACCGATCGTATTCACTGAGTAATGGGTCGTATGATGAGGAGGGGGGAATCATGGTGTATTAGATCAGTACTGAATCCAATTGCACTTAGGTATGTGCACAACAACAATAATGATAAGAGATGAACAAGAATACCAACAAGAGAAGCTAAAGCCATAATAATTAACTAATTGGGGATTTCTTGATTTGGGATGAATGAAATAGTGAGTGATGTTCACACACACACATATATATATATATATATATATATATATATATATATATATATATAATATACATGCATGCATGCTGAATTTATTAGGAGGATGGATGAGATAATGCATGGCTATGTCAATAATGATATAGGATATGATTTTGATTTGTGTTAAGGTTTTCATTCATGTTGTTGATTGTTTCCTTGTATTGTATGAATATTCGTTGATTAATTTTGAGATCACATAATATATATATATATATATATATATATATATAGCATGAATAAAATTAGGTACAGTATATTCCACATGCGTAAATATTTTTGTTTTAGTAAATGTAGGTCCTAATGTTTTAAATTAGGTAAATTGATAGTTTTAGTTTAGTGGGACTAAGATAGTGAAAAATAATAATTATTTTTATATTTATTTTTAAAATATAATTATAATGTCGACACCAAAAATTAATTATTTTGAAAATTTTTTAAAAATATAAGTTGTTATTATTATTATTATTAGTAGCGACTTGACAGGCACACGCTTTTCTATTGGTTTAACGAAGAAAGAATGTTAGATAATTATAATGAACTTAAATAATATTGAAGCAATAATAAATATCTACCACGAATTGAGTCATATGAATCAGATGTATCAAATCAATACATAAACAAAACCAAACATGTATCTTTTAAAAAATAAGAGTAAATACTGAAGAAGATGAAACATAATAAAAAAAAATTGAATAGTGAAGTAGATTGAGAAGGAGGTGCTGATGAGATGGTTTGTTATGAGAATTAAGGAATAGGATTGAGATGTAAAATTAGGAATGAAATAGAATTACTCCCCGTGATTACCAACACTCAAAGTTTCCTCTTCTCTCACTTTCTCTGTTCTTGTACTTTTTATTTAAGTGTGTGAATTTTTTTTTATGGTGAAAGAAATAAAGTGGATTAATAAAGGATATAGAAATTGTCAAGTTAGTGGGAATATGTTGAAGAAACCGTGTAGTTGGTGGATAATTGTCAAAATGGGTGAGGACACCAAAATAGCAATTACTTTTTGCTATCCACTTTATATATTAGTAAAGATTATGATGTAGGTGTTATGCCTCTAGTTCAATTATTTCTCTATTCGATATTATTATATAATTTTTTACATGACGGATTATTTAGAACCCTCCACCATGCACCTTATATTGGAAGATATATGCACTTCTACAAAACCTTGTTGATTGTGTTATGTGTATAAATAAGTATCTCTTAAGGGGTTAAAAGCTATACAATCCAATGCTATATAATCTATCGTTACATGGGTAGAAGAGTTAGTTTAATTAAGACAATGATTAAGAGCTTTTGTCATGAGAAAATAAAATAAAATTGTGGCCATAGATATTTGATTTCTTATTATTATGGCCTTTGGTTTAAGTAAATATAACACAAAATTTGGATGATAATAAGTGCTTAAGAAATTATAATTATTATTGAAATAGATGGAAGGCTAGTGTACACAGTAATTAGGTAGAAAGGAGACAGTAAGAGCATCAAGGTCATATCCTATCAAGAAGCCAATCTGAGCCACGTTCCCAAAAATAGATATCGAATCAGTTGGTACCACTGCCAAACACAAGATAGTGTCGGAAACCAACATGTACATATTCATCGGTTGCAACACCACGTCACCTCCTTCAAAATGTGCAATTATATCTGGTACTCTTCTTCTGTGATGATCAGTGTCACCACTAGTACCGGCAATTGAAAAGCAAAGCTGAAAGTGTCCTTTAGGATCATCCACCCTGGGAAGCTTTACAGCTTCTTCCAGAGCCAAAATCAGATCACTAAGAACATCTTGTGGCACCATTGTCAACGTCGTCCCTGAATCAATGATGATATTTCCTCTTCCCTGATCCTCAACATTATCATCCTTGATGCTCCTCCTCCTGCGTGCAAATGCAACTTCTCTTCTTCCCACAGTGAGTGACTTCAACGTGAGGTTGTAGTACGTGTAGCCTTGACTTTCTGTTACCATTGGAGTCGTAACAACCCCTGGTCCAGTAACCGTAGCATCACTACCAAAACTTATCTTGCTAGTCGTGTTGAGATGCAATGTCATGCAGTATGAGAATTTCCTCCCATTCTCACCCATTTGAGAAACCAACGAAAGCCTTCCACCACCGAGTCCCACTATTCCATTAAGATTCTCTTCAAATATCCCACCACTCGCGTGTCCACATCCAAACACCATGTTCTTAATACTACCACCCTCCTCGTTGCTTCCTCCTACGATGAAAGTTTCTGTGGCCAGATCCCCTCTGGTGTAAGACCCATCCCCGTACTCGTAATCGTACTTACACGTGCTGTTGTCGCCGCCGCACGATTGGACCGGTAATGGCGCGCACGCATCAGAGCCGCACGATACGGTCCCGAATGATGATGAACTGTTAGGATTGAAGAGAGGGAGCTTCTGCTTGTAACACTGGTCGCATGGTACGCACTGGGTCCACGTAAGGTCACTGCCGGTGTCAGCAATGCCAAGAAGCTCAACTGGAGGAGTTCCGAGGGACACTTTCATGTGATACTCTCCGTACCCATGTGTCAGTGGGGCCTCTATTTTTCTATTGAGATCGTTGACTCTCTTTAGTGACCGTTCGATTGCATTCTGAACCCGATCATAGGGACTCAGTGATGGGTCGTATAATGGGGACATAGGGGAATCACGGTGGATCAGATCAGTAGTGAATCCAATTGCACTTGCATATGTGCACAATACTAAAAGGTAGTGAACGATACTAGTACCTACAAGAGCACCTAGAGCCATACTTTTATGCATGAAAAATGAATATTATAATAATAATAATAATATGTATGTTGTTTGGTGGTGGTGAATAAAATAGTGCTACAGATGCTGAATTTATATAATAATAATATTGAGGAGGAGAAGATGATGCCTATGTTACGGCCATATCATTATTATTTTGACTTTATTTTATTCTTGCTTTTGTGCTAAGATATTAATGTTTGCAGATTTGGTTCCGTGTATTATATTGTTTATATATAGTATGTCCAACTATGTTATTATTATTAGAGCATTGATATATGTACAATAAAAACCGGCCAAAACAGTCAATGTATAGTACACAACATATATAATATAAAATACATAACATATATCATAAGTTGTAAAGAAAGATGATGCTGCAAAATGTGATATGTTGTGCACAATTGATGATATATTTTGTGTACGACATGTGATATACATTGTACATTTTATATTATATGTGTTGTGCACTACATATTGACTGTTTTGGCTGATTGTGTATTTTACATCAAATATTTTCCTTATTATTAGTAGATAAAATAATATCTCGTGAAGATACATGGAATGAGATATGAGATATTATTTTCTATATGTGAAATAATGCTTTGACTGAATATAAATATACCTTTGTTCAATGGTCAATAGAATTAATTATGTTTTGCACTTTTTTCTGTTACACAAAAGTAAACAATTTCTCATTAAATGCATTTCTGAATGCATGTTTTTAGGTAATAAACTGATAAAAACAAGTAGTGAATTTTTTAAGTAAAAAATCATATATTTTTATGGTAAACTTATTGTCATTTTTTATTTTTAGAAATTTTGTTGCCGTTTATGGTATTTGTTTTCGACCTATTTTAGTAGTCAAAACATTGTGCCGTATGATCCAAATGTTGCATATTTAAAGTGTTATTACCCTTCAAAATTTAAATATTATAAAAAAATTATTACTTAATGAACTCTTCTTTTTATTTTTTTTTTTACTTTTTGTATTTGTTTTAATTTGCATGAAATGAGAAAAAAATTTTGAATGCCATTTTTTATTTTTTGTAAGCTCTCAATGCAATTTTTTGTATGTATTTTAATTTTTAAATTTTAATATAACAGTATGATACATATAAAATTTTACGATAAAGTGATATTATCCTCAAATATTTTTAATATAACGTGGTTATACATATCAAATTTTATGATATTGCTATAATTATATAACAAGGTCATATCCTCAAAATAATTTAAAAAGTATGTTATTATATGATTCATATTGTGCATGGTATTGATTTTTTATCATTTTAAAAAGAAGAAGGGATGCTTTTATCTTTTATAACGGGAGATGATTTCAGAAATATAAATTAAATAAATTCTTTAATATAACGTGGTCATATGCTTAAAATAAGTTAATAAATATATTATTATATACTTATTAAAAGAATATGTTGTATATTTATATATTTTAACAATAAAATATTACTCTTTTTTATTTTGATTTACTGTTATTACTACGGGAGGAAAAAAAGGGTAAAGAAGGAGGAGAGGAGGGAGTAGAAGGAAGAGAAAAAATGTACATCGGAAAAGAAGAAGGTACTTGGATGTGAGAGAAAAAAAGTGATGGAGTAAGATAAAATAATTCAATTTTTGTATTTTATGTCAATATATATGTATTTCGTACAAAACATTTATGTGGCTGATTAGTGGTTAAAAAGAGTGTACATAAAATATTATTCTTGCTATAATTTTAGAGCACAATTTATATGCTATACAACTATTATATATATATAATTTCAATTTGGCATCTAAAATTTTTTTATTAATAAAATTGTATTGTCATTTGTATGTTAAAAAATGAATTACACCCCGTGCATCGCATGGGTTAAACGTACTAGTTATTTTCTATATGTGAAATAATGCTTTGACTAAATATAAAATATATTTCGGTCAATGGTAATTAGAATTAATTATATTTTGCAATTTTGTGTGTTACACAAAAGTGAAGAATCTTTTATTAAATGTATTTCTGAATGCATGCTTTTAGGTAATAAATTGATAAAAAAAGTATGTTTTTTAAGTAAAAAATAATCTATTTTTATGGTAAATTTATTGTCATTTTTTTATTTTTAGAAATTATTTTGCCATTTATGGTATTTGTTTTGACCTATTTTAGTAGTCAAAACATTGTGCCATATGATCCAAATGCCCCTCCTCAAGCAAAGCTAATAGGGAGCCTACGAGGACTCCGATAATTTTATTAGAGTAAGAAAAATAACAAGGTCTATTACATGTCTAATACCTTTCCGTCTCCTGGAATTTATAGAGGCTAGAGCCTTTCCTCTCGTGGAACGACTTCTTCGAAGCTCACATCCAGAGCAAAATAATCATCTCTTTTCCCTTAACACAATTGCATTTTAGTTATCAGTTGAATTTGTCAGATTAACAATAAGTATCGACTGCAATAGGACAGAAAAAAACAAAAATTTAAAGAATGATTTAGAAAGGACTTTTTATAGAGTGGACATCAAGATTTATTAAGGAAAATATGTGAAAAATTCTTCTTCATAAAAAATATTTTAAACTAATCGACAAAAATAAAAATTTTGTTCGAGAATCTGATTATGCTAAGAGAAAGACAAGTACTGAACCATACACATCCCTGACAAAACAATTAATCAAAATTGATTGTACAAATTAAATAATTTAAAGTATATTAAATTTATGCAAAAATAAATAGATGAAATATTAAAATATGACAACATTGAATTAACATATTTACAAATTAAGAAAATAAAAATAATAAATATTAGAGACAAAAAGTATGAACAATTAAAATTTGACTTGAGAGGTGATGGTTGATACATCTTGATCACGTATTTTATTGTATACCCAATATCAAAATTGGGCTTAATCAATTGAAACAACAACAGAAAAAGGAGCCCGCAATTGTGCTTTGGATTCTATGCCCACGAAGAAACAAACTTCAGTTAGGTTTGCCTCTTTGGTTCTTAGAGAGAGAGAGAGGGAAAGGCGCAGTAGCGAAGGTGGCAGGGAAGAGGAAGGGTCTCTGAAATTCTCACGCAGAGCAGCGTAGCGTAGAATAATCCCACTCAATCTAAGATAAACCCTAATCCCCAAATTCCCATTTCTCTCATTCTCTCATCTTTCTCGATCAGTAGCGGCGATGGCGGGGAAAGTGTCGAAGGCTGCATTTGATGCAAAGATGTGGAAGCTTCTGAGAGAGTACAGCCAGGTCCTGGTGGTTACCTCCGACAATGTTGGATCCAACCAGATCAATAGCATTCGGAGGGGGTTGCGTGGTGACTCTGTCGTCGTTATGGGAAAGAATTCAATGATGAGGCGCTCTTTCACGCTCGAAGCTCAAAGAACAGGCAACGAGTCTTTTCTCAATCTTATCCCTCTTCTTAGGGTAATCGTTGTTCCCTTCAAAATTAATAGAAAAAATAAATTATATATATCATTTTGGTTGAAGAGTATTCAGTGTTTGTGAATTGAATCAGGGGAACGTGGCGTTGATTTTCACGAAAGGCGACATGAAGGAGGTTAGCGAAGAGGTTTCCAAGTTCAAGGTATTCGTAGTTCCCCGTTTATTACTTTATTCTGCTATATAATTACGTGCTTGCTCTGTCTACTGTGTAAGACAAGTGCGTTTGATTCTGAGAAAAGAGACAATTAGAAAAAAATAAAAGATTTTGTTGATGGCGATAAACAAGATGCGTTAGTAATAGATGCTAGGGACTAAGATTGGAGTATGGAAGAATGGGAGCAAGGTTCTTGAAAAGAGGAAGGAAGAAACGATTGGTACTTTGTGTTTGGGAGACTACAAATTTCACTATTGAGGATGAAGATTGATGAGCTGGTCTGAGTTAGGTGTCGGATAAGTTTTTTCTTGATTCAAAATGTACTAAAGGAGGTTGAGATATTCTGCTAGGAGAGATTGGGGAGAGTTAAGTTCTTGTAAACCTGCTTGAGGTATATATTGAGATGTTAATGTTAGCAAAGGGAGATTTTGTTTCTTATAACCGAAGAAGAGGGAAGCAGCAGCAAAATTAGGAGATTTATATTTAATATTCTTTGTTAAATTGAATTCTGTTACAAAAGTAAATAAAAGTAAGAGCAATAAAACAGTAGAACTCAAGAACCAACCCAGAATATACGAAGGAGTGATCAAATAGGTAGAATCACTCTTAGGGAATGTAAATTGAAGAGAAGTGTGAATACAGGAACAATAACAAAAATGCTATGATTCGAGAGCACAGCCTCTCTCCTAAGTTCCTAGTCCTTTCCAAAATGAATGCCTAATCGTTTTTCTTTTTTCCAATGGTCCCTATATTCCTTGCTGCAAGCAGCCGAATCATCCTCTGATCACACGCTCTCCCCTGCCACGTTCTCTGCAGCATTGACAGGTGGCTCTGTTGTACCAACTTCTTCTATTCCTTCTTTAGCCCTTCTTTTGTAACACAAGGGCAGAGGCTGAATTCTTTTGCTGGGCCCACTTGAATATTCTTCTTGTTGATCCTCTCTATCCCTTCCAGCATCAGGGTATGTAACAAATTCAGTTTGAGTAGTTTTAGGGATTGGTTTAGTATTCTGTTATTGAGCTTTAGTATAAATAAAGGGATCAGTTTAGAGGATGCGGATGGCTATTTTATCCAACCTGGTTTAGTAGTAGTAGGAGTTCATATTCCTTGTAATTCCATTAGGGATTTGGAGTTTATCCATCCCTGAGAAGTAATACAGTGATACCTATGCATTAGGGATTCCATTCCTAACAGTTAATCAGAAAATATCAGATCTCATTCTCAGGCATGATATGGCGTATTGGTGTGTAAAGGTGCTGTATCTCTAACTAATTGCAAATCGTTAGTGGCTTATGTTTTTCATTAGTCTGAGGATGGATAGCTGTGTACCCGTTTTACAGTCTGGTAAACAGGTTGTTTGGCTGTCAAATAATGTGATCCCTTTTTTGTGTCTCTAGGCTTGTTTGAATTTCTTATAACCCCATTTTTCTTAGTGGTTGTGCTGTTGTCAAGAAATATAGATGTTTGGAGATTGTATCCCCTTGTATAGAGCAAAACTTATGGATATTCACTTGAAATTTTCTTCAGCTTTTCACCTATGCTGATTGTTAATCACAATTTACATGATTTGATTGGGAATTCCTCTTGCGGGAAAGATTTGGAAGATCCAAAACCAAAAATACTGGAATTTCCTAGCAACAACATAATGAATATCAATTCATGTTATTATTGCTCAATTCTGTATATTACGAAAGTTGCACACCACATTTTTTCTAATTGGGACACAATTTAGAGTCCTTTCGGTATTATCTATGGCTGGCCTTAACTCTTCAGTGCTCTCCAACAAATTCATTTAATGACAATTTTTTACTCTACACCGTTGGATTTAGCTAAAACATTTGCTTAACTCTTTCATTATGTGCAAACTGATATAAAGAGTGCTGTCAGTAGTGTTAATTATAGTCTTCCTACCGATGGTCTTTGCTGGGATTGAAATCTTGATGAGGGTTTGTTGTAGTTTTGTAAGGGTATTTCCCAGTAACAGTAATGAATGTAGAAGAAGAATAGTAGAATTAGAGAAGAGAGTAGAGAAGAGCAAGAGAATAGAGCAGTATTGTAAGAAGTAGAGGAGGGCTTTATAAGAGAGATAAATCCTCCAACCTGCAGTATGTATATTTCTCTGTGAATGTATTAACTGTAATGAAATGGAAATACAGAAATGATAGGCTTGGCATTTGAAAGGCCAAGTTCTCTCCCCAAATGTTCACTCCACTACTTTCCTAATTACCCTTACTTTTATTTCTCTCCTTTTAACCTATATTGGTACATAACAATACTCCTCCCTAAAAGAATCACCTTGTCCTCAAGGTGATGTGTAAAAATAAAACCCCTAGTTCTGATGAAGGATGTCTCCTGGATCCCAAATCATGAAACCTGAAGAATAGGATATGGTGGTAGAATAGAAATTTCCACCTGAGTCCCAAAACATAAGGACTGCCATGATATCATCTGAGCTACATCCCCTTGAAGTGTCTGATTAGCTCTTCAACCTCTTCAGAAATGAGCTAACATAATAAGCCTAATATTGTTCCATGGTCACCACAACTTCGAGATCAAGCGGATTTGGCGGTGGACTTGAGTCGACCGCCTTACCCCTCTTGTCGTGAATGGCGTCACCATGAGTATCAAGTTCGTTTCGAACCACCACAACAAGGTTTAGTCTCCAACAACCATTGTTCTCCTCCTTCTCGTGGTCATCTTCCTCATGCATCACCAGAAGCCCTGCTTTTGTCTCTTCATGATTCTTGTGATTTGAGTTAGGCAGATCTGCGATCTTGGCATCTTCCTCGGCTACGTCTTCACACTCAAGTTCTTCATCTGAAACTTCAATGTGATCCATAGTTTTCAAATATCGGCCATGGCGGCGCCATGGCGTGGCGGGTTTCCTTCAAACTGCCATATGGATGGCATTGCGATGGTGAATATCGACCGGCCGAATGGCGGTGCAATTGCGGTTTCATGCCATCCATGGCGGAAATATCGCCTTTCTTAATTTTTTTGGGGGGCATTTGGGTAATTTTAATCGGGTTTAATGAAACCCTAAATCCTCACCCTCTCACCCTAAACCCAACCTCTCTTCTCTTCACTTCTCGATCTTTCTCTCCTCTCACCCTCTCATCTCTGCAACCAGCTCTCAGCCTCACCCTGTCCGGCGGTGCCTCTTCCTGTCCGGCGGCGCCTCACCCTGTCCGGCGGCGTCTCACCCTGACCGGCGGCGTCTCTGGTCGCGGCTGCTCTGTTCGGCGGCGTCTCTGTTCGCGGCTGCTCTGTTCGGTTGCTCTGTCGTCTCTGTTCGCGGCTGCTCTGCCTCCTCTGTTCGACGGCTTCTCTGTTCGCAGCCGGTCGACTCCTGCTCCGCCTCCTTCTCCGTTCGCCGGTCAACCTCCGCCGTCTCTCTCTGTTCGCGGTCGATTGTTGCCTCCTCTGTTCGTGAAATCAGCCTGCTCTCCTCTCTGTCCGTGAGCAGTACAAATGATCCACCAATAGCGATTTATTTTTTCATCAAATTGAGGAAACTCCTCTAGTGTTTCCTCCATTGTCGATTCTACAAGCTCCTCCATTGCAGCGGACAATAGTGACCAAAAACAGGAAGAAACCCAAGATCGAACTTCTGATACCAATTGTAAGGGTATTTCCCAGTAACAGTAATGAATGTAGTAGAAGAATAGTAGAATTAGAGAAGAGAGTAAAGAAGAGCAAGAGAATAGAGCAGTATTGTAAGAAGCAGAGGAAAGCTTTATCAGAGAGATAAATCCTCCAACCTGTAGTATGTATATTTCTCTGTGAATGTATTAACTGTAATGAAATGGAAATACATAAATGATAGGCTTGACATTTGAGAGGCCAAGTTCTCTCCCCAAATGTTCACTCCACTACTTTCCTAATTACCCTTACTTTTATTTCTCTCCTTTTAACCTATATTGGTACGTAACAAGTTTGTATTAGAAACAAACATTGTGCTAAATATTATGTTTTGTAGTTGGATGGTGGACGTCTTGGAACTTTTGCTATACAGAAATTCTTGGTGCACAATGAAGAATCAGCCAAAACAGCCAATAAATAATGCACAACGTATATTACATATTATGCACAACATATATGACACGTTGTGCACAACATATATCACATGTGGTAACATCATCTTTCTTTAAACATGCGATATATATTGTGCACAATGTGATATATATTGTGTACAACATATGATATATGTTGTGAACAATATGTGTTATATATTATGTACTACATGTAATATTTATTGTGCACATTATATAGTATATGTTGTGCATACTATATTGGTTGTTTTGGACGTTTTTTCATTTTGCATTTTGCAAAAGTTTAGACCCACTTCTTATATAGTTTGGCACACTTGTTGATATAAATTATGGTCATGTTTTCAATGTGGAAGCTTGTTTACTAATCAAGGAGCCTATGAGTCTAATATGCGTTCACTAACTATTTTTGCAGATCGTCGATCCTCTTCTCATGTGCCCAAAGTACTTGTCATATGAATCATACCGCAATTGTTCCTATATGCAATCAGGACAGTTACCATTGGGCCTCACGTGTTGTAACCAGCAGTCGTCGCAGGATTCTGAGCCTTTCCTTGTATGCTCAAAATTCATGCCGCAGCAGCATTGCTTCATGATGAGATCAAGGCAGTTCTTGGTGACGAGTCTATGGGCTCCTCTTCTCCTTTTAGCTGGGAACTTGTGATGCGGAGGAAGAAGTGATGAGAATCCAAGTTAGGACTCTAGAATTGGATCTTTAGGAAGCACCAATTGAAAAATTGTGTAACATATGGATTTTTAAGATGTTTCTTTTTGGGTTTTTGGTTTATTTAGTGAAGAAGGATATAGACGCCAAAGAATAGATGTGAAAATGAGTGATAAGTTTGGATTAGACGCCACAAAGGATGAAATTCTACTTTTGATAAGTTTTAGATTTTCTTGAATCACTTCAAGCATAAAAAGAGATAAACTCTCACAATTTTAGTAAAAATCAAGTTATATTTTATTCATGTTGAAGTAGAACATATATAGTGAAACTACAAGCATTTAGGCTGAGTTATAGTCATTAACTCACACACTTACTACAGTTGTAACCTTCTTAACAATGATGTGTCTTAATGCTCACTTACTCCACTCTATAATTGCAATTAACCTATCATAAGAAAACCCAAGAGTTTCTAGCCTATGTCCTGCAAAATTACAAAAATAATTAACATAAAAAACTAGATAGACATGCAATTAAATCCTAAGTAGGCTAGACTTATTACATTTAAAATCAAACATAAAATTAAAATAAAAATTCATCAAAATAATCCCAAATTTTGTGTAACCTCTTCCTAGACCATAATTCTTCACTCCTTTATTCATTTTTTGTAGTTCTTGAGCTCAAAATTCATCCTTGAATATTTGAGCTTCTTATTTTATAATTTTGATAACATTGTTGACTTTTTCGTGATCACGTCAAGAAGTTTTGTAATCCCATGGTTTATATGAAGGATGAGTTTCACATCCTTTACTAGAGCACTTTTGACTTTATTTAAGAGTTGAGTTCTTCCTTGCAAGGGAATGAAGAAGAATGAAAATAATTGGGGATCAAGGTGAATTTTTTCCCGTGGTTCAATATTAGAACATTTTTATGATTTGGTTGCTTATTATTAATTTCTCTCCCCCTTCATGATGTAACATTAGTGTTATACCTAATAGGAAAGTTTTTCCAGACAAGCTCTATCGAGCTCCTTTGTTAAGGTAAAGAGCCTATTAGTTGAGACTATACTAAGAATCTGAGAAAAAGCCCTAGAAAAGGCATAATTTAGACAGCTTTATACAAGTTCATGTGTATAAATCTGGAATAGAATGCTATTTAAAATTGTTATAGTTCAACGTATAAAATAAGAATCGAAATGTGCTTTCTTATTTTTAGTAACAATGGGTAGTCAAGAGTATTTTTCAACGTATAATTCATTCTTATTGTCCTGCATTTTCTATCTGAAACTTGTTTTCAGTTTGAAATTTGGGTTGTGTTCTTTTTTATCTTAAAAAGAGTATTCTTCTAGTAATATTTTGTATTCGTAAAACATTTTAAAAATTAAAAAAAGAAAAGTAAAATAATAAAGGGAATTGCTTTTCATGATCTCTCTTGCCTTAATTAGTCGAAGCAATGGCAGGCCAATGACCTTGATAGAGTAGTAAATCACTACATTCAAAGTTGCTCAGATCATGAGGATTCAGTATTAACTTGAACAACCCCAGTTTCAGCATGAGTATTAGAAGTACAAAATGAATCTCATGAAATTAAACTAGGTAGGTTTATTTTCGGCAACTAACAATGTTGTCATGACATGAGAATAGAAGCTAGCCAATGAGGTAGGATGATTATCATCCTTTTTAATTTCAGACATAAATCTTGAGGTACTCATCCATGCGTGTGTAATTGACCTCAGGGTAAAGGTTGGAAGCTTCTTCACCGTCTTCTCCAATCTCAAAATTTGTCAAGCATCCCTCGTAGTAAATGTGATAGAAGTGCCCAATCCCCACTTGAAGTTTATAATCCAACCCTGCAAAACAACAAGTTTAATACCCTCCATCCATTTTCCAGCTCATTCAAATGCGAACAGAACGAGAGAGTGGTGCTACCTTTCAATGTAGTGAGAAAGGCTTCCGGGGGAATATAAGTCTTGGGGAGTTCCTTTCCGATGAGCTTCTCCCAAATAGCAATGAGCTGCGCCTGGGAGAGAATGTTCTCTGGTGGCCTCAGGTAGAGCGTCTTGTTGAGGGTGCGAGGGTCATCGATCGTCTTTATGGTGTAAGTGGCGACATCCTGCTCATCCAGAAACACCGCCTTGTGGGTCCCATCTCCGAAGAGCTGCACCTTGTCCCTCGGCGGCACAAACGACCCCATCTGCGACAGGCTGCCGGCGTAGTACCCGGCGAAGAGGTTGGCTGAGATGTAGGTGAAAGGGATGTTGGCCTCCTCTATCGCTCTCCTCACTGCCATTTTGTCATCGAATGTCACCCTTCCTGGCTCCATTGCGTCCCCCATCCTTGCTGGGTCTAATCCGAACTCCGAAGGCAAGAAACGCTACATTCATACATACCCAAACTCACAAAATTAATTAGAAACAGGACTCAAAAAGAGAAAGAGTAATTAGGAGCTTAAAACCAAACCTTCACATTGGGAGCTTCCTTGATGGCGTCAACGAGCTTGAGCTGGAGGGTGATGCAGTGGGTCCTGATATGGACACCGGAGATGGCGCTGATGACAACATCCACCTGCCTCACTGCATCGACCAGGCTTTGGTGATCTGAGAATGAAGCCTGAATGAGTTTAGCACCCTGCTTCTTGAATGAAAGCAGCATCTGCAGCTTCTCTATTTGCAGCCCCAACTCTGGCCTTTGAAGCACATAGGTTTCATGCCCCTCTTCCAAGCTTGCTTTCACTATCCTCCTCCCTATGTACCCTGTTCCCCCAATTACAAGCACCTTGCTCTTCCCCATTTTTTTTGCCTTTGATTCGATCTCTCCCCCAATCTTGCAATTTTCATTCTCCTTTTATTGTGAATCAAGTATATGGCCGCCTTTAATTAATTAACTAGTAATAGTACACCTATATTATAATATAAACATATAATATAATATAATATAATAACAGAGAAAATAGATTAGATTGAAGTGCGTAGTAGTAAGTGGAGGGTGGGAGTAGGTGAATGAAGTCAAGACGAATTTGTGGTCTAACTTGTACATTTCACACTCATCTATATCACTTTCGTGGTGTAGCCAATTTTGAACGACACAAAACAAAGAAACAAGGTGAAAAAGTGAACATTATATGGTAGTAACATTTACTATTACAAACTCGTGTATGTTAATTCATCAATTTTATTTATACGAGTTTTATATTTTTCATTTATATGGTAGGAGCCAGAATATAATCACAAATATGGCCACCGTCTTCATTATCATCAACATTATTCAATATATATCAATCAATAAATCTAAATTCTACAAGCATACAATATAAGAGAACATTTTTTATGTGGATAAAACAAAGAGGGAAATGAATGATACAGTACAATGTTCCATGGCGATGAGTAGGTAGGTTAGTACTTAATTTGAGCTACCACAGTGCAGCACGTGACTCCACCTAATTTATTTGTTTAATCATGGACAACTATATCTATTACTTGTATAAAGAACATTCACAACAAAATAATAAGATTAAGACTTTTAAAATAAAACTAAAAATATTCAAAAATAAATTAATATAAATCATAAAAGTAATCCTTTTTCTAAATATATAGTCTTTAATTTCTAATAAGTTTTAAAAATTACGTAATTTGATATTTTAAAAACTATAGTCTTTACATTTTTAGTGTTTGTAGAAAAATAGTGAAATCTCACCTTTTAAAGTCTATAGCATTCAATTTCTACTTTGTTTAAAAATTTATATAATTTAATATTGTAAAGACTAAAGACTATAGCCTTTACTTTTATACAGTTTCAAGAAAAATAGTGAAATATAACTTTTTAAAGGCTATAGCCTTCAATTTTAACTTTCTATACTCTTTGCTTTATAGTGTTTATAGAAAAATTAGTAAAATCTCACATTTTAATGCCTATAGCTTTCAATTTATACTATATTTACAAAAATCATGAAATTACATAATTCAAAGCCTATAGCTTTTGTTTTATAGTGTTTCAAGAAAAATTAGTGAAATCTAACTTTTAAAAGTCTATAGTCTTCAATTTCTACTATATGTAAAAAAATCATAAAATTGCCAAATTTAAAGTTTATAGTCTTTGTTTTATAGTGCTTCTAAAAAAATTAGTGAAATCTCACTTTTTAAAGCCTATAGCCTTCAATTTCTACTATATGTAAAAAAATCATGAAATTACATAATTTGAAGCCTATAGCCTTTGTTTTATAGTGTTTCTAGAAAAATGAGTGAAATCTCACTTTTTAAAATCTATAGCTTTCAATTTCTACTATATGTAAAAATATCATTAAATTAAATAATTTGAAGTCTATAGTCTTTGTTTTATAGTGCTTCTAGAAAAATTAGTGAAATCTCACTTTTTAAAATCTATAGCCTTTAATTTCAACTATATGTAAAAAAATCATGAAATTACATAATTTGAAGTCTATTGTCTTTGTTTTATAGTGTTTCTAGAAAAATTATTGAAATCTCACTTTTTAAAGCCTATAGCCTTCAATTTCAACTATATGTAAAAAAATCATGAAATTACATAATTTGAACTATATAGCCTTTGTTTTATAGTGTTTCTAGAAAAATTAGTGAAATCTCACTTTTTAAAGCCTATAGCCTTCTATTTCTACTATATTAAAAAAAAATATGAAATTATATAATTTAAAGTTTATAGCGTTTGTTTTATAGTGTTTCTAGAAAAATTAGTGAAATCTCACTTTTTAAAGCCTATAGCCTTCAATTTCTACTATATGTAGAAAAATCATGAAATTACATAATTTGAAGCCTATAGCCTTTGTTTTATAGTGTTTCTAGAAAAATTAGTGAAATGTTCACTTTTTAAAGCCTATAACCTTCAATTTCCACTATATGTAAAAAAAATCATAAAATTTCCAAATTTAAAGTTTATAGTCTTTGTTTTACAGTGTTTCTAGAAAAAATTAGCGAAATCTCAAATTTAAAGCCTATAGCCTTCAATTTCTACTATATGTAAAAAAATCATGAAATTAAATAATTTGAAGTCTTTTGTCTTTGTTTTATAGTGTTTGTAGAAAAATTATTGAAATCTCACTTTTTAAAGCCTATAGTCTTCAATTTCTACTATATGTAAAAAAATCATGAAATTACATAATTTGAAGTCTATAGCCTTTGTTTTATAGTGTTTCTAGAAAAATTAGTGAAATCTCACTTTTTAAAGCCTATAGCCTTCAATTTCTACTATATGTAAAAAAATTATGAAATTACATAATTTGAAGCCTATAGCCTTTGTTTAATAGTGTGTCCAGAAAAATTAGTGAAATCTCACTTTTTAAAGCCCATAGCCTTCAATTTCTACTATATGTAAAAAAATCATGAAATTACATAATTTGAAGCCTATAGCCTTTGTTTTATAGTGTTTCTAGAAAAAATTATTGAAATCTCACTTTTTAAAGCCTATAGCCTTCAATTTCTACTATATGTAAAAAAATCATGAAATTACATAATTTGAAGCCTATAGCCTTTATTTTATAGTGTTTCTAGAAAAATTAGTGAAATCTCACTTTTTTAAGCCTATTGCCTTCAATTTCTACTATATGTAGAAAAATCATGAAAGTATATAATTTGAAGCCTATATGTTTTATAGTATTTCTAGAAAAATTAGTGAAATATCACTTTTTAAAGCCTATAGCTTTCAATTTCTAGTATATGTAAAAAAATCACGAAATTACATAATTTGAAACCTATAGCCTTTGTTTTATAGTGTTTCTAGAAAAATTAGTGAAATTTTACTATTTAAAGCCTATAGCCTTCAATTTCTACTATATGTAAAAAAAATCATGAAATTACATAATTTGAAGCCCATAGCCTTTGTTTTATAGTGTTTCTAGAAAAATTAGTGAAATCTCACTTTTTAAAGCCTATTGCCTTCAATTTCTACTATATGTAAAAAAATCATGAAATTACATAATTTGAAGCCTATAACCTTTGTTTTAAAGTGTTTCTAGAAAAATTAGAGAAATCTCACTTTTTAAAGCATATAACCTTCAATTTCTACTATATGTAAAAAAATCATGAAATTTCATAATTTGAAGCCTATAGCCTTTGTTTTAAAGTGTTTCTAGAAAAATTAGTGAAATCTCACTTTTTAAAGCATATAGCCTTCAATTTCTACTATATGTTTAAAAATCATGAAATTTCGTAATTTGAAGCCTATAACCTTTGTGTTATAGTGTTTCTAGAAAAATTAGTGAAATCTCACTTTTTAAAGCCTATAGCCTTCAATTTCCACTATATGTAAAAAAATCATTAAATTACATAATTTGAAGCCTATAGCCTTTGTTTTATAGTGTTTGTAGAAAAATTAATGAAATCTCAATTTTTAAAGCCTATAGCCTTCAATTTCTACTGTATGTAAAAAAATCATGAAATTACATAATTTGAAGCCTATAGCCTTTCTTTTATAGTGTTTCTTTCAAAATTAGTAGAAATTGAAGGCTATAGGCTTTAAAAAGTGAGATTTCACTAATTTTTCTAGAAACACTATAAAACAAAGGCTATGTCACGACCCAATCCAGATACGTGACCGGCACATGGGACACCGAGTCCCATGTCGGCCTTACCCTGGCTCTTTTATCGACAAAAGCATAATATACACAACGTCCACGACACGCATCTCATGCATAAATATAAATATATATACCAAAAGGTGTATATCATGTTATTCTTATACATATCATACAACTAGTACAAATCATAAAATCAATATGATTAGAAACCCACAACAATACCCAAAAGATCCACAATGAGTCTTACGTAGACCCCAATACATACACTAGAATACGTACAACCCAAGAATCCTATTTGTAACCTTATGGAGCACAAGACCTAAACCTCCAACTATTACAAAATGCCTTTAGACCATGAGGCCCACCATAACTAAGAGCTCGGAGGTACAGTCGAGTCCACCCTTGCTTTGCACCTGTGACTGAAAATGTTTTGTATGAATGGGTGAGTCATACGCTCAGTGAATAATAGATTAAAAATAGTTTAAACTTCAGCAAACAAAAAATATCTACAAGTATCCACAATTCCCAATTATAATATCCTAATAACTCTTACGTCAATCTCGTCTCACGCTCTCTTTTAATTAAAAGTGTTTTACTTATGGATCCCGGGAGCCCCGCCCCTCCTCAGATCCTTATTTTTTTCTCGGGAGCCCAGCCCCTCCTCGGACTTATACTTTAAGGAACCCCGGGAGCCCCGCCCCTCCTTAGGTTCTTAATCTTAGACCCCGGGAGCCCAGCCCCTCCTCAGGTCGTGTCCCCAATCTTTATTAACTTTCTAAATTTTATTCTCTCCGCATAATACCTATCTCACATAAACGCATTCCCGTTCATGCTCCTATCATCATCGTATGATAACACACCATTTACATACCATAACGCATCATCATCTCGTCCTCACATCATCATCGTCATTTCATTAATACAACAACATCAAATCATCATCATGTCATCATCATGTTATCCTCATGTCTTTATCATATTATTACATAAACAAAGAAATTCCTAATTTCCCACATATCCAATCTAATCCAATACCAATTTATCATCATAAACACTCAAGTGTCAAGTTTTCGGGTAGTGGTGAACGAGGGGAAATGGAGGTATAACTTAAACACATGAAAGAAATGAGTTAGGATCATAAAAATGAAGTTTTTACACTGTGTAATCAGAAAAATCTGTTCTGGAAGATGATTTTTCGCAAAAATTGGCAACCTGTAATCGATTACCAATTCGTGGTAATCGATTACAGTAATCGATTACAGAGTCTTGGTAATCGATTACAGTAATAGATTACCAAGTCGTTGTAATCGATTACAACCTGGGTCAGAGACGAAATTCTGCAGAAAATTGTTCGAAAATCATCTCCAAATCCACATTTTCACCAAGACCCATCCAAATCAAACACAACTAATATACAATATCAATCATATATCAACCAATCTCGGTCCCTATCAAGTATCATAGCAAGAAATTCACAAAATCAATCAAAATCAAACATAAACCATAAATAACCCTTACTCACAAAAATACTCCAATGGAGTCCATGGCTCAATCCATAGCTAGGATGAGTTGCCCAGAGCTTCTCTAGATGAATGAGACCCTAGAGAACACATCAAAATCCTCAGCTTCTCAACAAAATCAAAAACCCTCAATTTAAACCCTAAAACTCCAAAACCGCAAATAGAAAGAAATAGACACCAATGGAGAGAAGAAATACTCTACACTTATCCACAAAGATCTTTAAGATTGGTGAAGATTTCTTAGAGAGAGAGAGGTAGAGAGAAGAAGAAGAAAAAGGAAATGGACGGGGTGATGGAAAAGAAAGAGCACAGGAGGGAGAAGAGAAAAGGGAAGGGAAAAGGAAAAGAAAGGGGAGGTGGGGCCCGCTAGGTGTCCTGTATCCCCGGGATGTACCGTGATCTCTTACTCATAAAACTCAGACTACCTCAGGTATTACACCTATAGCCTTCAATTTCTACTATAGGTAAAAAAATCACGAAATTACATAATTTGAAGCCTATAGCCTTTGTTTTATAGTGTTTCTAGAAAAATTAGTAAAATCTCACTTTTTAAAGCCTATAGCCTTCAATTTCTACAATAAAAAATCATGAAATTTCATAATTTGAAGCCTATAGCCTTTGTTTTATAGTATTTCTAGAAAAATTATTGAAATCTCACTTTTTAAAGCCTATAGCCTTCAATTTCTACTATATGTAAAAAAATCATGAAATTACATAATTTGAAGCCTATAGCCTTCGTTTTATAGTGTTTCTAGAAAAATTATTGAAATCTCACTTTTTAAAGCATATAGCCTTCAATTTCTACTTTATGTAAAAAAATCATGAAATTACATAATTTGAAGCCTATAGCCTTTGTTTTATAGTGTTTCTATAAAAATTATTGAAATCTCACTTTTTAAAGCCTATATAGCCTTCAAGTTCTACTATATGTAAAAAAATCATGAAATTACATAATTTGAAGCCTATAGCCTTTGTTTTATAGTGTTTCTAGAAAAATTATTGAAATCTCACTTTTTAAAGCCTATAGCCTTCAAGTTCTACTATATGTAAAAAAATCATGAAAATACATAATTTGAAACCTATAGCCTTTGTTTTGTAGTGTTTCTAGAAAAATTAGTGAAATCTCACTTTTTAAAGCATATAGCCTTCAATTTCTACTATATGTAAAAAAATCATGAAATTTCATATTTTGAAGCCTATAGCCTTTGTTTTATAGTGTTTCTAGAAAAATTATTGAAATCTCACGTTTTAAAGCCTATAGCCTTCAATTTCTACTATATGTAAAAAAATCATGAAATTACATAATTTGAAGCCTATAGCCTTTGTTTTATAGTGTTTCTAGAAAAATTATTGAAATCTTACTTTTTAAAGCCTATAGCCTTCAATTTCTTCTATATGTAAAATAATCATGAAATTACATAATTTGAAGCCTATTGCCTTTGTTTTATAGTGTTTCTAGAAAAATTAGTTGTAATACCTCGGGTATTTTTAGTTAGTTTGAGTAAGAGATCACGGTGCAACTGGGGAGATAGAACCAAGCGGGTCCCACCTCCCCACCTCTTTTTCTTTCTTTTCTCCCATTTTTCCTTTCCTTTCCCGTATACCCACTCCCCCATTTTTCCTTTCTTTCTTTCTCTCATCTTCACCACTTCTCCCTCTCTTAAATCTCTCCCAAATCCATCACCCAACTCCATTAATGTTCAAGATCAAGTTAGCCTTACTCATCTAGTGTATTGTGGGTAAGTGTAGAGTATTTCTTTTCTCCATTAATGTCTATTTTACCTAATTTTCGGATTTGGGGTTTTAGGGTTTAAGATTGGGGTTTTTAATTTTGTTGAGAATCTGAGGTTTATGATGTGTTCCCTAGGGTCTCAACCAACTAGAGAAGCACCGGGTAACTCATCCTAACTCCGGGTGGTGTCCTGGAGCTCATTGGAGTAGTTTGTGAGTAATGGGTTATTTATGGTTTATGTTTGATTTTGAATGATTTTGTGAATCTCTTGCTATGATAGTTGATAGGGACTGAGATTGGTTGATATATAACTGATATTGTATGTTGGTTGTGTTTGATTTGGATGGGTTGTGGTGAAAATGTGGATTTGGAGATGAATTTCGCGTGATTTTCTGCAGATTTTCGTCTCTGACCCAGGCTGTAATCGATTACAGCGAATTGGTAATCGATTACTGTAATCGATTACCAAGATCCTGTAATCGATTACTGTAATCGATTACCATGGGTTGGTAATCGATTACAGACTGCCTATGTTTGCAAAAAATTTCCTTCAGAACGAAATTTGAAGCTGGTAATCGATTACAGAGGCCTGTAATCGATTACATCAGTACAAAAACACTATTTTTAAGACTTAAACTCAAAATCCTTATACATTTAAGTTGTGTTTTCAAATCCATATATTCACCACTATCCCAAACTTGATACTGGACTGTTATGATGTTATTATGACAATGATGCGAATATGATGCGATGTACGATTACGAAACGATATTAATTAAAGAATGATTAAATGTTGGTTGGCTCGGCCTGAGGAGGGGTATAGCTCCCGGGGTCCAGTTTGATGAAGTCTGAGGAGGGGCTGGGCTCCCGGGACTAAAGATCTGAGGAGGGGCTGAGCTCCCGGGATCTCTAATAATGAATACACTTGTAATAGTAATACATAAGACGAATTGCGGAATGTGTGGTATGGTGATTATGTGATGGATTGCTATAACTGTATATATATGATTATGATATTGCTGCATAAACTGTTTTTAATCTATTATTCACTGAGCGTATGACTCACCCATTCATACAAACCATTTTCAGATTCAGGTGCTGATCAGGAGGCGAGCCCTTCCGTTCCTCCAAGCTCTTAGTTTGGTGAGCCTCGATGTTTAGAGGCGTTATGTTATTTATTATGTCAGTAGTATGCTCCATAGGTTTACAAATAGGATTGTCTAAGTTATGTATGTGTTGTAAGTCTAATTAAGACTTGTTACATTTCAGTTGGAATTATGTTAGCTTATGAATGGAGCAGGATATTATGACCATATTATATGTATTATGGATTTATGGGTGATACTTTGAGAACCCTATTTATGCATGGGCTTTATGTATGAATGCATGTTAAAGTAGTTGTGGCTGATGTTGTTTAGTTAGATTGTGTGAGAATCACAGGTTAAGGCTGACATAGGACTAGGTGTCCCATGTGCCGGTCACGATCCGAGTTGGGTCGTGACATTAGGTGAAATCTAACTTTTTAAAGCATAGAGACTTCAATTTCTACTATATGTAAAAAATCATAAAATTACATAATTTGAAGTCTATAGCCTTTGTTTTATAGTGTTTCTAGAAAAATTATTGAAATCTCACTTTTTAAAGCATATAGCCTTCAATTTCTAATATATGTAAAAAAATCATGAGATTACATAATTTGAAGCCTATTGCCTTTGTTTTATAGTGTTTCTAGAAAAATTAGTGAAATTTCACTTTTTAAAGCCTATAGTCTTCAATTTCTACTATACGTAAAAAAATCACGAAATTACATAATTTGAAGCTTATAGCCTTTGTTTTATAGTGTTTCTAGAAAAATTGGTGAAATCTCACTTTTTAATGCCTATAGCCTTCAATTTCTACTATATGTAAAAAAATAATGAAATTACATAATTTGAAGTCTATAGTCTTTGTTTTAAAGTGTTTCTAGAAATATTAGAGAAATCTCACTTTTTAAAGCATATAGCCTTCAATTTCTGCTATATGTTTAAAAATCATGAAATTTGTATAATTTAAAGCCTATAACCTTTGTTTTATAGTGTTTCTAGAAAAATTAGTGAAATGTCACTTTTTAAAGCCTATACCCTTCAATTTCTACTATATGTAAAAAAATCATGAAATTACATAATTTGAAGTCTATAGCCTTTGTTTTATAATGTTTCTAGAAAAATTATTGAAATCTCACTTATTAAAGCCTATAACCTTCAATTTCTACTATATGTAAAAAAAATCACGAAATTACATAATTTGAAGCCTATAGCCTTTGTTTTATAGTGTTTCTAGAAAAAATAGTGAAATCTCACTTTTTAAAGCCTATAGCCTTCAATTTCTACTATATGTAAAAAAAATCATGAAATTACATAATTTGAAGTCTATAGTCTTTGTTTTAAAGTGATTCTAGAAAAATTAGAGAAATCTAACTTTTTAAAGCATACAGCCTTCAATTTCTACTATATGTAAAAAACTCACGAAATTACATAATTTGAAGCCTATAGCCTTTGTTTTATAGTGTTTCTAGAAAAATTAGTGAAATCTCACTTTTTAAAGCCTATAGCCTTCAATTTCTACTATATGTAAAAAAATCATGAAATTACATAATTTAAAGTCTATAGTCTTTGTTTTAAAGTGTTTCTGGAAATATTAGAGAAATCTCACTTTTTAAAGCATATAGCATTCAATTTCTACTATATGTTTAAAAATCATGAAATTTCATAATTTGAAGCCTATAGCCTTTGTTTTATAGTGTTTCTAGAAAAATTAGTGAAATGTCACTTTTTAAATCCTATAGCCTTCAATTTCTACTATATGTAAAAAAATCATGAAATTACATAATTTGAAGTCTATAGCCATTGTTATATAAGGTTCTAGAAAAATTATTGAAATCTCACTTTTTGAAGCCTATAGCCTTCAATTTCTACTATATGTAAAAAAATCACGAAATTACATAATTTGAAGCCTATAGCCTTTGTTTTATAGTGTTTCTAGAAAAAATAGTGAAATCTCACTTTTTAAAGCCTATACCCTTCAATTTCTACTATATGTAATAAAATAATGAAATTACATAATTTGAAGTCTATAGTCTTTGTTTTAAAGTGTTTCTAGAAAAATTAGAGAAATCTCACTTTTTAAAGCATATAGCCTTCAATTTCTACTATATGTTTAAAAATCATGAAATTTCATAATTTGAAGCCTATAGCCTTCAATTTCTACTATATGTAAAAAAATCACGAAATTACATAATTTGAAGCCTATAGCCTTTGTTTTATAGTGTTTCTAGAAAAAATAGTGAAATCTCACTTTTTAAAGCCTATAGCCTTCAATTTCTACTATATGTAAAAAAAATCATGAAATTACATAATTTGAAGTCTATAGTCTTTGTTTTAAAGTGATTCTAGAAAAATTAGAGAAATCTAACTTTTTAAAGCATACAGCCTTCAATTTCTACTATATGTAAAAAACTCACGAAATTACATAATTTGAAGCCTATAGCCTTTGTTTTATAGTGTTTCTAGAAAAATTAGTGAAATCTCACTTTTTAAAGCCTATAGCCTTCAATTTCTACTATATGTAAAAAAATCATGAAATTACATAATTTAAAGTCTATAGTCTTTGTTTTAAAGTGTTTCTGGAAATATTAGAGAAATCTCACTTTTTAAAGCATATAGCATTCAATTTCTACTATATGTTTAAAAATCATGAAATTTCATAATTTGAAGCCTATAGCCTTTGTTTTATAGTGTTTCTAGAAAAATTAGTGAAATGTCACTTTTTAAATCCTATAGCCTTCAATTTCTACTATATGTAAAAAAATCATGAAATTACATAATTTGAAGTCTATAGCCATTGTTATATAAGGTTCTAGAAAAATTATTGAAATCTCACTTTTGAAGCCTATAGCCTTCAATTTCTACTATATGTAAAAAAATCACGAAATTACATAATTTGAAGCCTATAGCCTTTGTTTTATAGTGTTTCTAGAAAAAATAGTGAAATCTCACTTTTTAAAGCCTATACCCTTCAATTTCTACTATATGTAATAAAATAATGAAATTACATAATTTGAAGCCTATAGCCTTTGTTTTATAGTGTTTCTAGAAATATTAGTGAAATCTCACTTTTTAAAACCAATAGCCTTCAATTTCTACTATATGTAAAAAAATCAAAAAATTACATAATTTGAAGTCTATAGTCTTTGTTTTAAAGTGTTTCTAGAAAAATTAGAGAAATCTCACTTTTTAAAGCATATAGCCTTCAATTTCTACTATATGTTTAAAAATCATGAAATTTCATAATTTGAAGCCTATAGCCTTCAATTTCTACTATATGTAAAAAAATCACGAAATTACATAATTTGAAGCCTATAGCCTTTGTTTTATAGTGTTTCTAGAAAAATTGGTGAAATCCCACTTTTTAAAGCCTATAGCCTTCAATTTCTACTATATGTAAAAAAAAATCATGAAATTACATAATATGAAGTCTATAGCCTTTGTTTTATAATGCTTCTAGAAAAATTATTGAAATCTCACATTTTAAAGCCTATAGCCATCAATTTCTACTATATGTAAAAAAATCATGAAATTACATAATTTGAAGTCTATAGTCTTTGTTTTAAAGTGTTTCTAGAAAAAAAATAGAGAAATCTCACTTTTTAAAGCATATAGCCTTCAATTTCTACTATATGTAAAAAACTCACGAAATTACATAATTTGAAGCCTATAGCCTTTGTTTTATAGTGTTTCTAGAAAAATTAGTGAAATCTCACTTTTGAAAGCCTATAGCCTTCAATTTCTACTATATGTAAAAAAATCATGAAATTACATAATTTAAAGTCTATAGTCTTTGTTTTAAAGTGTTTCTGGAAATATTAGAGAAATCTCACTTTTTAAAGCATATAGCATTCAATTTCTACTATATGTTTAAAAATCATGAAATTTCATAATTTGAAGCCTATAGCCTTTGTTTTATAGTGTTTCTAGAAAAATTAGTGAAATGTCACTTTTTAAATCCTATAGCCTTCAATTTCTACTATATGTAAAAAAATCATGAAATTACATAATTTGAAGTCTATAGCCATTGTTATATAAGGTTCTAGAAAAATTATTGAAATCTCACTTTTTGAAGCCTATAGCCTTCAATTTCTACTATATGTAAAAAAATCACGAAATTACATAATTTGAAGCCTATAGCCTTTGTTTTATAGTGTTTCTAGAAAAAATAGTGAAATCTCACTTTTTAAAGCCTATAGCCTTCAATTTCTACTATATGTAATAAAATAAGAAAATTACATAATTTGAAGCCTATAGCCTTTGTTTTATAGTGTTTCTAGAAATATTAGTGAAATCTCACTTTTTAAAACCAATAGCCTTCAATTTCTACTATATGTAAAAAAATAAAAAAATTACATAATTTGAAGTATATAGTCTTTGTTTTAAAGTGTTTCTAGAAAAATTAGAGAAATCTCACTTTTTAAAGCATATAGCCTTCAATTTCTACTATATGTTTAAAAATCATGAAATTTCATAATTTGAAGCCTATAGCCTTCAATTTCTACTATATGTAAAAAAATCACGAAATTACATAATTTGAAGCCTATAGCCTTTGTTTTATAGTGTTTCTAGAAAAATTGGTGAAATCCCACTTTTTAAAGCCTATAGCCTTCAATTTCTACTATATGTAAAAAAAAATCATGAAATTACATAATATGAAGTCTATAGCCTTTGTTTTATAATGCTTCTAGAAAAATTATTGAAATCTCACATTTTAAAGCCTATAGCCATCAATTTCTACTATATGTAAAAAATCATGAAATTACATAATTTGAAGTCTATAGTCTTTGTTTTAAAGTGTTTCTAGAAAAAAAAATAGAGAAATCTCACTTTTTAAAGCATATAGCCTTCAATTTCTACTATATGTAAAAAACTCACGAAATTACATAATTTGAAGCCTATAGCCTTTGTTTATAGTGTTTCTAGAAAAATTAGTGAAATCTCACTTTTGAAAGCCTATAGCCTTCAATTTCTACTATATGTAAAAAAATCATGAAATTACATAATTTAAAGTCTATATCTTTGTTTTAAAGTGTTTCTGGAAATATTAGAGAAATCTCACTTTTTAAAGCATATAGCATTCAATTTCTACTATATGTTTAAAAATCATGAAATTTCATAATTTGAAGCCTATAGCCTTTGTTTTATAGTGTTTCTAGAAAAATCAGTGAAATGTCACTTTTAAATCCTATAGCCTTCAATTTCTACTATATGTAAAAAAAATCATGAAATTACATAATTTGAAGTCTATAGCCATTGTTATATAAGGTTCTAGAAAAATTATTGAAATCTCACTTTTTGAAGCCTATAGCCTTCAATTTCTACTATATGTAGAAAAAATCACGAAATTACATAATTTGAAGCCTATAGCCTTTGTTTTATAGTGTTTCTAGAAAAAATAGTGAAATCTCACTTTTTAAGCCTATACCCTTCAATTTCTACTATAAATGTAATAAAATAAGAAAATACATAATTTGAAAGCCTATAGCCTTGTTTTATAGTGTTTTCTAGAAATATTAGTGAAATCTCACTTTTTAAAACCAATAGCCCTTCAATTTCTACTATATGTAAAAAAATCAAAAAATTACATAATTTGAAGTCTATAGTCTTTGTTTTTAAAGTGTTTCTAGAAAAATTAGAGAAATCTCACTTTTTAAAGCATATAGCCTTCAATTTCTACTATATGTTTAAAAAAAAATCATGAAATTTCATAATTTGAAAGCCTATAGCCTTCAATTTCTAACTAATATGTAAAAAAAAAATCAACGAAATTACATAATTTGAAGCCTATAGCCTTTGTTTTATAGTGTTTCTAGAAAAATTGGTGAAATCCCACTTTTTTAAAGCCTATAGCCTTCAATTTCTACTATATGTAAAAAAAAAAATCATGAAATTACATAATATGAAGTCTATAGCCTTTGTTTTATAATGCTTCTAGAAAAAATTATTTGAAATCTCACATTTTAAAGCCTATAGCCATCAATTTCTACTATATGTAAAAAAATCATGAAATTACATAATTTGAAGTCTAATAGCCTTTGTTTTATAAGGTTCTAGAAAAATTATTGAAATCTCACTTTTTAAAGCCTATAGCCCTTCAATTTCTACTATATGTAAAAAAATTCACGAAAATTACATAATTTGAAGCCTATAGCCTTTGTTTTTAATAGTGTTTTCTAGAAAAAATAGTGAAATCTCACTTTTTAAAGCCTATAGCCTTCAATTTCTACTATATGTAATAAAATAATGAAATTACATAATTTGAAGCCTATAGCCTTTGTTTTTATAGTGTTTCTAGAAAAATTAGTGAAATCTCACCTTTTAAAAACCAATAGCCTTCAATTTCTACTATATGTAAAAAAAATAAAAAATTACATAATTTGAAGTATATAGTCTTTGTTTTAAAGTGTTTCTAGAAAAATTAGAGAAATCTCACTTTTTAAAGCATATAGCCTTCAATTTATACTATATGTTAAAAATCATGAAATTTCATAATTTGAAGCCTATAGCCTTCAATTTCTACTATATGTAAAAAAATCACGAAATTACATAATTTGAAGCCTATAGCCTTTGTTTTATAGTGTTTCTAGAAAAATTGGTGAAATCCCACTTTTTAAAGCCTATAGCCTTCAATTTCTACTATATGTAAAAAAAAATCATGAAATTACATAATATGAAGTCTATAGCCTTTGTTTTATAATGCTTCTAGAAAAATTATTGAAATCTCACATTTTAAAGCCTATAGCCATCAATTTCTACTATATGTAAAAAAATCATGAAATTACATAATTTGAAGTCTATAGTCTTTGTTTTAAAGTGTTTCTAGAAAAAAAATAGAGAAATCTCACTTTTTAAAGCATATAGCCTTCAATTTCTACTATATGTAAAAAAATCATGAAATTTAATAATTTGAAGCCTATAGCCTTTGTTTTATAGTGTTTCTAGAAAAATTGGTGAAATCCCACTTTTAAAGCCTATGCCTTCAATTTCTACTATATGTAAAAAAATCACGAAATTACATAATTTGAAGCCTATAGCCTTTGTTTTATAGTGTTTCTAGAAAAATTGGTGAAATCCCACTTTTTAAAGCCTATAGCCTTCAATTTCTACTATATGTAAAAAAATCACGAAATTACATAATTTGAAGCCTATAGCCTTTGTTTATAGTGTTTCTAGAAAAATTGGTGAAATCCCACTTTTTAAAGCCTATAGCCTTCAATTTCTACTAATGTAAAAAATCATGAAATTACATAATTTGAAGCCTATAGCCTTTGTTTTATAGTGTTTCTAGAAAAATTGGTGAAATCCCACTTTTAAAGCCTATAGCCTTCAATTTCTACTATATGTAAAAAAATCACGAAATTACATAATTTGAAGCCTATAGCCTTTGTTTTATAGTGTTTCTAGAAAAATTGGTGAAATCCCACTTTTTAAAGCCTATAGCCTTCAATTTCTACTATATGTAAAAAAATCATGAAATTACATAATTTGAAGCCTATAGCCTTTGTTTTATAGTGTTTCTAGAAAAATTGTGAAATCCCACTTTTTAAAGCCTATAGCCTTCAATTTCTACTATATGTAAAAAAATCACGAAATTACATAATTTGAAGCCTATAGCCTTTGTTTTATAGTGTTTCTAGAAAAATTGGTGAAATCTCCTTTTTAAAGCCTATAGCCTTCAATTTCTACTATATGTAAAAAAAATCACGAAATTACATAATTTGAAGCCTATAGCCTTTGTTTTATAGTGTTTCTAGAAAAATTAGTGAAATGTCACTTTTTAAAGCTTATAGCCTTCAATTTCTACTATATGTAAAAAAATCATGAAATTACATAATTTGAAGTCTATAGCCTTTGTTTTATAATGTTTCTAGAAAAATTAGTGAAATCTCACTTTTTAAAGCCTATAGCCTTCAATTTTACTATATGTAAAAATCATGAAATTACATAATTTGAAGCCTATAGCCTTTGTTTTATAGTGTTTCTAGAAAAATTGAAATCTCACTTTTTAAAGCCTAAAGCCTTCAATTTCTACTATTTGTAAAAAAATCATGAAATTACATAATTTGAAGCCTATAGCCTTTGTTTTATAGTGTTTCTAGAAAAATTAGTGAAATCTCACTTTTTAAAGCCTATAGCCTTCAATTTCACTTTATGTAAAAAAATCATGAAATTACATAAATTTGAAGTCTATAGTCTTGTTATAAAGTGTTTCTAGAAAAATTGTGAAATCTCACTTTTTAAAGCCTATAGCCTTCAATTTCTATATAAAAAAAATCATGAATACATAATTTGAAGCCTATAGCCTTTGTTTTAGTGTTTCTAGAAAAATTGTGAAATCCACTTTTTAAAGCCTATAGCCTTCAATTTCTACTATATGTAAAAAAATCACAAATTACATAATTTGAAGCCTATAGCCTTTGTTTTATAGTGTTTCTAGAAAAATTGGTGAAATCCCACTTTTTAAAGCCTATAGCCTTCAATTTCTACTATTTGAAAAAAAATCACGAAATTACATAATTTGAAGCCTATAGCCTTTGTTTTATAGTGTTTCTAGAAAAATTAGTGAAATCTCACTTTTTAAAGCCTATAGCCTTCAATTTCAACTATATGTAAAAAAATCATGAAATTACATATATAATTTGAAGCCTATAGTCTTAGTTATAAAGTGTTCTAGAAAAAATAGTGAAATCTCACTTTTAAAGCCTATAGCTTTCAATTTCTAGTATATGTAAAAAAATCATGAACTTACATAATTTGAAGCCTATAGCCTTTGTTTTATAGTGTTTAGAAAAATAGTGAAATCACTTTTTAAAGCCTAACCTTCAATTTCTACTATATGTAAAAAAATCATGAAATTACATAATTTGAAGCCTATAGCCTTTGTTTTATAGTGTTTCTAGAAAAATTGGTGAAATCCCACTTTTTAAAGCCTATAACCTTCAATTTCTACTATATGTAAAAAAATCACGAAATTACATAATTTGAAGCCTATAGCCTTTGTTTTATAGTGTTTCTAGAAAAATTGGTGAAATCCACTTTTTAAAGCCTATAGCCTTCAATTTCTACTATATGTAAAAAAATCACGAAATTACATATTTGAAGCCTATAGCCTTTGTTTTATAGTGTTTCTAGAAAAATTGGTGAAATCCCACTTTTTAAAGCCTATAGCCTTCAATTTCTACTATATGTAAAAAAATCACGAAATTACATAATTTGAAGCCTATAGCCTTTGTTTTATAGTGTTTCTAGAAAAATTGGTGAAATCCCACTTTTTAAAGCCTATAGCCTTCAATTTCTACTATGTAAAAAAATCACGAAATTACATAATTTGAAGCCTATAGCCTTTGTTTATAGTGTTTCTAGAAAAATTGTGAAATCCCACTTTTTAAAGCCTATAGCCTTCAATTTCTACTATATGTAAAAAAATCACGAAATTACATAATTTGAAGCCTATAGCCTTTGTTTTATAGTGTTTCTAGAAAAATTGGTGAAATCTCCCTTTTTGCCTATAGCCTTCAATTTCTACTATATGTAAAAAAATCACGAAATTACATAATTTGAAGCCTATAGCCTTTGTTTTATAGTGTTTCTAGAAAAATTAGTGAAATCTCACTTTTTAAAGCCTATAGCCTTCAATTTCTACTATAAAAAAACATGAAATTACATAATTTGAAGCCTATAGCCTTTGTTTTATAGTTTTCTAGAAAAATTGTGAAATCTCACTTTTTAAAGCCTATAGCCTTCAATTTCTACTATTGTAAAAAAATCACGAAATTACATAATTTGAAGCCTATAGCCTTTGTTTTATAGTGTTTCTAGAAAAATTAGTGAAATCACTTTTTAAAGCCTATAGCCTTCAATTTCTACTATATGTAAAAAAATCATGAAATTACATAATTTGAAGCTATAGCCTTTGTTTTATAGTGTTTCTAGAAAAATTAGTGAAATCTCACTTTTTAAAGCCTATAGCCTTCAATTTCTATATGTAAAAATCATGAAATTACATAATTTGAAGCCTATAGCCTTTGTTTTATAGTGTTTCTAGAAAAAATTTGAAATCTCACTTTTTAAAGCCTATAGCCTTCAATTTCTACTATTGTAAAAAAATCATGAAATTACATAATTTGAAGCCTATAGCCTTTGTTTTATAGTGTTTCTAGAAAAATTAGTGAAATCTCACTTTTTAAAGCCTATAGCCTTCAATTTCTACTATATGTAAAAAAATCATGAAATTACATAATTTGAAGCCTATAGCCTTTGTTTTATAGTGTTTCTAGAAAAATTGGTGAAATCCCACTTTTTAAAGCCTATAGCCTTCAATTTCTACTATATGTAAAAAAATCACGAAATTACATAATTTGAAGCCTATAGCCTTTGTTTTATAGTGTTTCTAGAAAAATTGGTGAAATCCCACTTTTTAAAGCCTATAGCCTTCAATTTCTACTATATGTAAAAAAAATCACGAAATTACATAATTTGAAGCCTATAGCCTTTGTTTTATAGTGTTTCTAGAAAAATTGGTGAAATCCACTTTTGCCTATAGCCTTCAATTTCTACTATATGTAAAAAAATCACGAAATTACATAATTTGAAGCCTATAGCCTTTGTTTTATAGTGTTTCTAGAAAAATTGGTGAAATCCCACTTTTTAAAGCCTATAGCCTTCAATTTCTACTATATGTAAAAAAATCACGAAATTACATAATTTGAAGCCTATAGCCTTTGTTTTATAGTGTTTCTAGAAAAATTGTGAAATCCCACTTTTTAAAGCCTATAGCCTTCAATTTCTACTATATGTAAAAAAATCATGAAATTACATAATTTGAAGCCTATAGCCTTTGTTTTATAGTGTTTCTAGAAAAATTGGTGAAATCCCACTTTTTAAAGCCTATAGCCTTCAATTTCTACTATATTGTAAAAAAATCATGAAATTACATAATTTGAAGCCTATAGCCTTTGTTTTATAGTGTTTTAGAAAAATTGGTGAAATCCCACTTTTTAAAGCCTATAGCCTTCAATTTCTACTATATGTAAAAAAATCACGAAATTACATAATTTGAAGCCTATAGCCTTTGTTTTATAGTGTTTCTAGAAAAATTGGTGAAATCCCCTTTTTAAAGCCTATAGCCTTCAATTTCTACTATATGTAAAAAAATCACGAAATTACATAATTTGAAGCCTATAGCCTTTGTTTTATAGTGTTTCTAGAAAAATTGTGAAATCACTTTTTAAAGCCTATAGCCTTCATTTCTACTATATGTAAAAAAATCATGAAATTACATAATTTGAAGCTATAGCCTTTGTTTTATAGTGTTTCTAGAAAAATTAGTGAAATCTCACTTTTTAAAGCCTATAGCCTTCAATTTACTATATGTAAAAAAATCATGAAATTACATAATTTGAAGCCTATAGCCTTTGTTTTATAGTGTTTCTAGAAAAATAGTGAAATCTCACTTTTTAAAGCCTAAAGCCTTCAATTTCTACTATATGTAAAAAAATCATGAAATTACATAATTTGAAGCCTATAGCCTTTGTTTTATAGTGTTTCTAGAAAAATTAGTGAAATCTCACTTTTTAAAGCCTATAGCCTTCAATTTCAACTATATGTAAAAAAATCATGAAATTACATAATTTGAAGTCTATAGCTTTGTTTAAGTGTTTCTAGAAAAAATTGTGAAATCTCACTTTTTAAAGCCTATAGCCTTCAATTTCTACTATATGTAAAAAAATCATGAAAATACATAATTTGAAGCCTATAGCCTTTGTTTTATAGTGTTTCTAGAAAAATTGGTGAAATCCCACTTTTTAAAGCCTATAGCCTTCAATTTCTACTATATGTAAAAAATCACAAATTACATAATTTGAAGCCTATAGCCTTTGTTTTATAGTGTTTCTAGAAAAATTGGTGAAATCCCACTTTTTAAAGCCTATAGCCTTCAATTTCTACTATTTGAAAAAAAATCACGAAATTACATAATTTTAAGCCTATAGCCTTTGTTTTATAGTGTTTCTAGAAAAATTAGTGAAATCTCACTTTTTAAAGCCTATAGCCTTCAATTTCAACTATATGTAAAAAATCATGAAATTACATATATAATTTGAAGCCTATAGTCTTAGTTTAAAGTGTTTCTAGAAAAAATAGTGAAATCTCACTTTTTAAAGCCTATAGCTTTCAATTTCTAGTATATGTAAAAAAATCATGAACTTACATAATTTGAAGCCTATAGCCTTTGTTTTATAGTGTTTCTAGAAAAATAGTGAAATCTCACTTTTTAAAGCCTATAACCTTCAATTTCTACTATATGTAAAAAAAATCATGAAATTACATAATTTGAAGCCTATAGCCTTTGTTTTATAGTGTTTCTAGAAAAATTGGTGAAATCTCCACTTTTTAAAGCCTATAGCCTTCAATTTCTACTATATGTAAAAAAATCACGAAATTACATAATTTGAAGCCTATAGCCTTTGTTTTATAGTGTTTCTAGAAAAATTTCCCACTTTTTAAAGCCTATAGCCTTCAATTTCTACTATATGTAAAAAGAAATTACATAATTTGAAAGCCTTTGTTTTATAGTGTTTCTAGAAAAATTGGTGAAATCCCACTTTTTAAAGCCTATAGCCTTCAATTTCTACTATATGTAAAAATCACGAAATTACATAATTTGAAGCCTATAGCCTTTGTTTTATAGTGTTTCTAGAAAAATTGGTGAAATCCCACTTTTTAAAGCCTATAGCCTTCAATTTCTACTATATGTAAAAAAATCACGAAATTACATAATTTGAAGCCTATAGCCTTTGTTTTATAGTGTTTCTAGAAAAATTGGTGAAATCCCACTTTTTAAAGCCTATAGCCTTCAATTTCTACTATATGTAAAAAAAATCACGAAATTACATAATTTGAAGCCTATAGCCTTTGTTTTATAGTGTTTCTAGAAAAATTGGTGAAATCCCACTTTTTAAAGCCTATAGCCTTCAATTTCTACTATATGTAAAAAATCACGAAATTACATAATTTGAAGCCTATAGCCTTTGTTTTATAGTGTTTTAGAAAAATTGGTGAAATCCACTTTTTAAAGCCTATAGCCTTCAATTTCTACTATATGTAAAAAAATCACGAAATTACATAATTTGAAGCCTATAGCCTTTGTTTATAGTGTTTCTAGAAAAATTGGTGAAATCCCACTTTTTAAAGCCTATAGCCTTCAATTTCTACTATATGTAAAAAAATCACGAAATTACATAATTTGAAGCCTATAGCCTTTGTTTTATAGTGTTTCTAGAAAAATTGGTGAAATCCCACTTTTTAAAGCCTATAGCCTTCAATTTCTACTATATGTAAAAAAATCACGAAATTACATAATTTGAAGCCTATAGCCTTTGTTTTATAGTGTTTCTAGAAAAATTGTGAAATCCACTTTTTAAAGCTTATAGCCTTCAATTTCTACTATTTGAAAAAAAAATCACGAAATTACATAATTTTAAGCCTATAGCCTTTGTTTTATAGTGTTTCTAGAAAAATTAGTGAAATCTCACTTTTTAAAGCCTATAGCCTTCAATTTCAACCATATGTAAAAAAATCATGAAATTACATATATAATTTGAAGTCTATAGTCTTTGTTTAAAGTGTTCTAGAAAAAATAGTGAAATCTCACTTTTTTAAAGCCTATAGCTTTCAATTTCTAGTATATGTAAAAAAATCATGAAATTACATAATTTGAAGCCTATAGCCTTTGTTTTATAGTGTTTCTAGAAAAATAGTGAAATCTCACTTTTTAAAGCCTATAACCTTCAATTTCTACTATATGTAAAAAAATCATGAAATTACATAATTTGAAGCCTATAGCCTTTGTTTTATAGTGTTTCTAGAAAAATTGGTGAATCCACTTTTTAAAGCCTATAACCTTCAATTTCTACTATATGTAAAAAAATCAGAAATTACATAATTTGAAGCCTATAGCCTTGTTTTTTATAGTGTTTCTAGAAAAATTGGTGAAATCCCCTTTTTAAAGCCTATAGCCTTCAATTTCTACTATATGTAAAAAAATCACGAAATTACATAATTTGAAGCCTATAGCCTTTGTTTTATAGTGTTTCTAGAAAAAT